>QLNU02015360.1:269921833-269948476 GCA_006491805.2 Dysdera silvatica
AATGTAAAATGCTGCAGTTCTTTATTACTCATAAACTGGTGTCCCCGCCAATAGATATTCATTACTACAGTGGATTCTCGTTTTCACGAACTTTCAATTTACGAATTACATGTTTTTACGATCTATTTAGTTGGTTTTGGAAAACATCCTATAGAACTAGTATTACTTAACTATTTATAAACTTTTTTGTGGTATTTATGAGTTCTTAAATTCGAGAGCCCACCATGGTTCTTGCGGCACTTCTAGTGTTACCTTGTGACACTTTAGGGTTCTGTGGCACCCCAGTGGAGAAATTCTGGATTAGACCAAAAGTTCCCTTACACTAGGGGTTCTCAAACTGGGGTACGCGAGAGAAAATCAAGGGGTACACGAACGAGTTAGCACTTTGCCCCTTTTTATGATTTGAAGTTCATAGCCCTTCTGTCCTTTTTCCAAAATAGAAAGAGGCAATTTGCTTTTTACATTTTTTCCCCTTGCCCCACTCTTCCCATGCTGTCTTTTGTTGTTCCCATCGACTTATCGTTGCAAACAAGGTTTTTTAATTTTTAACAATGTGTATGATCAAAATCAACTACCGTGCAAAACTGTCAATCGAAAACAATATTTGTATGTGTCTCTCTGAAAAGGTTCCCAGAATTGATTTACTTATTGAAAAGAGCCAAGCTCATCCATCTCATTAAATGCGTAATTATGCATTGACTAAAATTATAAAGAAATACTACTTGTCTGTTACCTATTTTATAGCATTCATACATTTTATACTACATTCTTCTCAGGGGGTATGCCAACACACTCGGGCAAGACAAAAGGGTATGTGGGAGAGTTTGAGAACCCCTGCCCTATATGATACTTCCCCTATATACAGATAAGTATAAAGGGGGAAGTATCATGTAGGGGGCAACTAGTTTGGCTTCAGCACTTGGTATTAAAACGAGTTGGGGCTATAATTGGTATGTTGCATTGTGGTGCCTATATGGAAGATCTATTCACTGCCAAGTTATGGTCTAAATCTGGGTTGGCACTATTTCAGAGGTTCTGTAACGGGGTTTGACTATATATGTAGCAAACAACAAATAGTAAACAACATTTGATTAATATTGATAGATGCTGCAAGTAAAGAGGAAGAAGATTAATGAATATTAACTTAAGCTGATATACTGAAAATACAAATATTATGTACAGTCAGCTGTTAACCAGTTGTTCCATCTTTTTCTCATGCAACAGCATGTTGTGATATTGGAGCATAAGTATTAGAATTGTTGAGTTGCTATTGCTCTATGAATTCAGAATTTCCATTTTTAGAACACGCAGTTGCTTGTTGTGAATTCATTCTAAAACAGACCTACTCCATCCTCTGCATTTTAAATTGAACCTCAAGAGTTCTGGACAGTTTTTTTTCTTTGGAGGGGGTTCTGAGTTGTAAATTCACACTGGAATACTTTTCTAAGTAAATGTTATTACTCTGTATTAATGTGGTAGAGCACTGTCCTGGAAGATAACCATTAGGAAAAGAAAACATCTGATTCATCCTTGAAAGATATAACTCTCCTGTGGAAAAGGATAGCTTTGAGATAGTGGTGGTAGTAGGTGGTTAGCAAGTACTTTAATGTTGATCCATATGGTAAGGGTGGTCCCATTAATTATAAATGATCTGAAAGTAACTGATGATAGATTTAGAAAATTGCTGCCTTTAGGCACAAACTGTATTGCTGCTGCTTCTTTCCATGGCTTTAGAAAAAATCATGTATATTACACTCTTTTTCATTTGTGAAGGTGAATTTTTGCATAGTTATTTGAACATATTTTAACTAGTAATTTTACATAATAACTAATTACTTTCGGGATCTCAGCTGCCCCTCCCCAAGAATTACAGACAAAATCATTAGGTGCACCCCATGCAAAAATGTGTTTAAAACCTAATATATATAAATTTGTTATCCTATTTATGAACAATTTACGTCAATACAGACATTAAACTTACATTCATCCGATATTGTGTATTTGTACTACAAAACAACCTTTTCAACATTGTTGAAACTGAATTTTTTTATTTTTGAGTTATCTGAGACCCCCTCCGCTCTTCAGGCATGTGCCTTGTGTGACCACACTGAAATTTGGCTCAGAAAGTAGCCTATATATATATATCATCATATTCAACCATTATCTATCCACTGCTGGATGAAGGTCTCTCCAAATGCTTTCCACACAAGTCTATCCTGGGCCATTCGTTTCCACGTCACCCCAACCTCTTTTCTTATTTCATCCACCCATCTAGTTTGAGGACGTTTTCTAGGTCTTCGGTGGTCTCTTGGAATCCAGTTCAGAATTTCTGTTGTCCATCGTTGATCAGTTCTTCTTGCAATATGCCCAGCCCATCGCCATTTCAGTCCTTTTACTTTAACAATGATGTCCTCTACTCTAGTTTGCTCTCTCACCCAAGTGTTTCTTTTTCGATCTCTCCTAGTTATTCCAAGCATGCACCTCTCCATGCTCCTTTGCGTTGTCTGTAACTTTCGTATTGCTCCAACTGTTAGACTCCATGTCTCTGATCCATAAGAGAGGACTGGCAATACACACTGGTTGAAGACTTTTCTTTTTAGACATAAAGGCAATTTCCCCTTCAGGATAAAACTGTTTCTTCCAAATGCACTCCAGCCAAGTTTAATACGTCTGTTGAGTTCTTTCATAATGTTGCCATCCATTGAAATCAGCTGGCCAAGGTAAATATATGAATCAGCAATTTCTAGCTCAGTGTTGTCAACTTGTATTTTTGTTTCCTCTACAAAATTATTGAACATGATCTTAGTTTTTTGTAGGTTCATCTTGAGTCCAACTTCTTCACTTCTAGTTGAGAGCTCTTGTACCATGTCTTGGAGTTCTAATGGGTCCGTTGAAAAAATAACAATGTCATCAGCAAACCGCAGATGATTTAAATATTCACCATTTATTTTTATTCCCTTGTTATTCCAATTTATCAGCTGAAAAATCATCTGTAAAGCAGAAGTAAAAAGTTTTGGAGAAATGGTATCTCCCTGCCTCACCCCTTTGCCAAGTTTGATAGTTTTGGTATCTTTATGTAACCGAAATTTTGCACTTGCATTTTTATACACACGTTTCACCATGTCAATGTACACATCCTCAATGTCTGTTGATCTTAAAGAGTTGATGACTGCTGATGTTTTTATAGAGTCAAAGGCCTTCTCATAGTCAATAAATGCAACACACAATGGAAGTTCATATTCATGTGTTCTTTCAATTAATTCTCTTAATACTTGAATATGGTCCACTGTACTGAATCCACTTCGAAATCCAGCTTGTTCTCTTGGTTGAGCTGCATCTAATTTTTTCTGCAGGCGATGTGTTAGCACTTTTGTGAAGATTTTATAAATAGCAGGTAACAAGCTAATTGGTCGGTAATTTTTTAAATCCTCTTTATCACCTTTTTTATGCAAAAGAATTACTGTTGCAGAATCCCATTGGTTTGGTATGTTACCGCTGTTAAGACATTTGGTAAAGAATTTTGCAAGTATGTCTTCTACATATTCTCCAGCTTCTTTTAGGATATCTAATGTAATACCATCATCACCAGGGGCTCTTCCTTTCTTCATACTTTTTATTGCAAATGAAACTTCTTCTTTTAAGATTTTAGGAGCTGTTCCTTCGACTATCTCAGAGTCTTCGTTTAATCCACTGTTACTTTCATATAGTTTTTTGTAGAATTCTTCAACTCTTCTAAGTATTTCTTCCCTATTTCTTGTTACGGTGCCATCCTCTCCTTTTAATGCAATGATGTGTTTCTTCCCAACAGATAAACTTCCTTTAACAACCCTAAGGCTCTTGTTATTTTCAATGGCCTTCCTTACTAACTCACAATTGAATTTTCTTATGTCTTCTTTCATGCTTTTGCGCAGAGTTTTACAAAGTTCTATGTACTCAATCCTGGAACTGGTATTTCGATTGTCCACCTTCATATCTCTTCGCCTTTTCATGAGCTGTTTCGTCTTCTCAGATAATTTGCTATTGTGCTTTTTACAGGTTACACCACCAATTTCCCCAGCAGTTTCAACTATTGTCTTAACAATGTTTTCATTTGCTTCTGAGATATCACTTTCATCAATAAGTCCTTCCAGTGCAGAAAAGCGATTTTTTAATTCCAACTTGAATGCCTCGGTATTTACTTTCAGTTTCTTTAAATCCACCCTCTTACTTACTTGTTTCCTAATGAGCTTCTGTCGTTCTAATTTAGTATTTAAGTGCATTTTACATCTCACCATTCGATGATCACTTCCAGTATTAAATCTGTTCAGTACACTGCAATCTTCAATAATTGATTTCTTGTTTGCCAGGATATAGTCAATTTCACTAGTTCCCCCATTTGGGTGTTTCCATGTCCATTTTCTTTGCGGTTTCTTCTTAAAAAATGAATTCATGATGCTAAGGTTTTCAGCTTCTGCAAATTCGATGAGTTGATCGCCACGTTCATTCCTTTCCCCATATCCGTATTTACCAACCGATGTCTCTCCTTGTTCCTGTTGTCCAATTCTTGCATTGAAATCCCCCATGATGAGCTTGATATGTTGTTTCCCTTTGGTGTGTAACTCTTTGATTTCTTCATAAAATTCTTCAACCTCTTCGTCGGTATGGCTTGATGTTGGTGCATATACCTGTACTATTTGAAGTTGGTATCGCTGGGTTAGTTGAACAACAAGCCTCGCTGCTCGATCTGATGTACTTTCAACTTCCAGAAGACAGTCTTTAATTCTTTTGTTGATTAAGAAGCCAACACCACTTGTTCTTCCAGTTTCCGTTCCTCTATAATAAAACAAATGTCCACTTTTAAGTTCCACCAACTCTTCACCTTTTCTTCTAACTTCACTGAGTCCTACAATGTCCCATTTGATCTTGTCAAGTTCTTCTTCCAATTCCTGAAGTTTTGCTTCAGAAGCAAGGGATCGTCCATTATACGTTGCCAAGGTCAATAACAAACGGCAGCCTGGGCCATTCCAGTGATTCTTAGCACCCCCTGCTTTCATGCCACACTGACCGCTGCCTTGATCAGGAGCACTCCAGCACCTGGAGACTAGGGGCCATGGTTTCTGGTGTGTCAACATAATGGAGGAATTAGCCATAATTTCACCACGCTGGCTAGACGGGTTGGTGAATTAGCCCTCCCCTTCCGCCTTTCTATCCGTGCAGCAAATATTAATTTGCCTCATAAATGACCCTGCCCTTGAAGGGGTGGGACACTTGGGTTACTGGCCTGGCGGTTCCCATGTCATAGTTCAGCGTGTGGGTCTCCTTCCAGTTAGATACCAGCAACCCTTTTGCAGGCCATATATATATATATAATATGCACTCAGTACTTTACCAACTTTCTGAACTGAACAACTGTCTGAAATATTCTAAGATAGGTTTGCATAGTTGTGCCACACGGCTTGTTACTGCTTTTGTGAATTAACCAAACTACTTGTTTTCAATTTAATTTAGCTAAAATTTTTCTCCCACTGCAGTTTTACCTTTAAATGCCTTGCACTCAACAAAGGTACTGAATGTGGGCATTAGGGTGTCCATAGCTTTTTAAGGCCATCATTCATAGAATGATGTTTGTATGAAGGTTTGTGGCCATTTATTTGTTATCTGCTTCACTGTGACCTTCTGTTAAACTGTTATAATATAGGAAAGCTTCTGGTTTCTTTGAAAGTCAGTTGTTCATGTACGAGGATGGATCCAAAAAAGGTTACAAGTAGCTTCATTTGAAAAGTAATTATTGTGGAGGGAAATATTTTTCTTCAGAGTGGAGACAGATGGCGCTAGTTGTCATACAGCAATTGTGTGGGTAGGTAGTGTAAGTTCTCATATGCGTGACAGCGATTGAAACGTCAAGATGTTTAGAAAAGTGGTCTCGCTTAGTGGTGCAAGCCGTGATTCATTTCTTATGGGCAAAAAATGTGACCTCATCTGAAATTCACAGTCAAATCATGGAAGTTTATGATGAGGAAGCAATGAGCAGACAACATATATCGAAATGGTGTTGCTCTTTTCAGTCGGGCAGAGAGGATGTGGAAAACTGCAATAGGGCAGCGAGCGGCTGTCCAAGTTCTTTAACAACAGAAATCACCACAGCATGAGTTGAAGAAATAATTTAAAATGATCGACGGGTAACTGTGCGTGCCATCACGTCAGAACTGGGACTAAGCTATGGTACCATGCAGCTTATCGTTTCTGATGTGTTGTAATATTCCAAGGTTTGTGCCCGCTGGGTACCATGTGCTTTATCTGAGGAGCAGAAAGCCACACGAATGATGTGCAGTCTCACATTTCTTCAGCGTTACCATGCTGTGTGTAGTTACCTCAGGTTTGACTCCCAACTTTGGAAAAAAAAAAAGAACGTTTACTAACTAGTCACTTCAATCTGGGGGTTGGTCCCTAGGACTTAGAAGTTTGGATTCCTCGGAAAACTGTAGGTCCAAATACAGCATGACCCTTGCACTGTAGAACTAAAATATACATGAGACAACCAATCTTCTTTGCACCAACATATGACCATGGTGAAGCAAGTTTGAATCACTACTTTTATTCATCATTGTCCCTGTGATGGTGCAGTGGTGACACGTTCACCTAACATGACATTAATCCAGGTTTAACTTCCAATGGTTGGTGTGAAGGAGGCAGAAATGCTTACCAAATATGTGCTTTCTAGAATTTCTAAGATTGGTTTTCTAGGCTTTAAAAAGTTCACATTTCTTGGGAAAAACGTAGGTCCACTGCCCCATAGTAGCAGATCTGTAACGCATTTGCCCATTGTGCCGTTAACTTGGGTGTGACTCTCAATGGTAGGTATAGCATGTATGCTATTTTTCTGCCTTTCGTATTCTAGGGTTTAATTCCTTTGATAACAGAGGTTCAAATTCGTTAGAAAGTTGGTCTCAGCACAGAATGATCTTTACTGTTGTTGTGCCATAAAAGCAAGAAATAATTAATCTATTATTAATTTCTTGAGTATTATACGATGTGGGAATATCTTATTGAGTTATAGGCATCAGCCACTTTCACCATCCTACATTTGGTGAGATACTGTTATTTTGTGTTTAGTTCTCAGGATGTTTATAATAATTTGCTCTTTTAGTGTATTTTAAACATCGACATAAAATTAATATATAAATCTCAAATGCTAAAAGTAAGCCATGTTATGTAAAATGTTATGTCGTAGCTTCAGTATTTAATTATAAGCTGAAATTATGTAATATATATATAAAATCATGCTTCTACAATTGACATCAACTAGCTTAGGTATTTTTAAGTTTTTTTCCTTTAAATAGAATTTTAAGCACTTTGTAATTAAAATTGTTAGTATAAATTATTAAAGTTTATTCTATTGTAGAGCATGGTGAAATTTAAATTTCAGCAAGCTTACAATTCATGATTAGTTGAAACGGCATTTTTTGTTGTGACAAAAAATTAGACGTAACAAATTTAGTTATAGCTTTCCTATATTGTTTGTATTTTATTTTTATGATATTACTTATAGAGAAGTATTTTTTAAAATAAATTTAACTAAATTATAGGTTCTGTGTATATATGGTGGCATAGTGGTAACACATTTATTTATTACATAAAAAGGTTAAACACTGGTAAAATAGCAATGAAAAAGATCACTCAAGCTTTCGGACGCATCAGCAGCAGTCCTTCATCAGGAGTAATGACGATGTTATGTTTCTGTCTCTTTTTTATACTTGAAATTTCTGGAAAACCCTTCATCAGAGTAGTCCCGCATTTATTTGTATTATTACAGATCGTATCTCACCAGGTTCCTGAAAACCCCTTTTCTACGAGCTGTTGTACTATAATTTCCATAACCCATGGTTAAGGATGAAATAAAAATATAATTCCTGCATATATATAAAAGTTTCAATTTATGTAGAAATCATCTTTTATTTATTTTTTTATGCATACCTATTTTGTAGCATATTGTATTCAGAAGCACATTTCCCAATCGATACGTTCTTCCTTATAAGCAAGGTTCTTACACACCTGGAGAACCTGGAATTGTCGGAGAAATTGCTTTTGAAAAGTTAGGAAAAAGCAGATATTTTTTGCTTGAACATGGAAAAGTCAGAAAAAACTTTAAATAATAGTTTTAATAGCCAAAACTTTCATAAATGTGAAGCCATTTGCGTCACAATCAAAGTTCAGTTGAAAGTTTTGTGTGAGATTGGTCAGGAATTTTGCTAGAAAAATCAGGGAATTTTTTCCACCAAAGTGGGTGGGGACTCACATATACTCACATATAAATAAGTGAATATGAATCACAGTGTGTAAAAGTTAAATTCATACAGATAATTGAAAATGAGAATTAATAAGAAAAATGTGCTTTAACTTGAAAATATATGTAGTATTCATATGCATTTACATTTATGTAAACTTTCTAATGCTTACTGACCAGCCAATTTCTATAATGATTTATCATAAAAGTGTTCACATTTGTGAAGTCTGTGAAAGAGACTATCGTTATGGGAGGAAAATCTCATTTTGTCTTAGTTCCCTAGGTTTAAAAAAAGTTAAATATATATGGAAACAGTTTCTCTATGTAATGATTACAGAGTTTCACTAAAACTGTTAATGTTCACCTAGCATACCATTGATCTGAGTTTGATTCCCAATGGTGATATAATGTTTGCTTTTTCACTTGTGTGGCCTCCACCCTTGTCATTCATTGAGTTCTCCTGAAAGGCTAGCTGCATTCCTGGTTTTAATCTTTCAAACTGACAGCCCATTATAATCCAAATAACACTTTAACACTAAGATAAGCATGTACCAGTTTTCCCAGAAAAACAATATACAAATACGATATTACAAGTTTAGTTGTCATTTAGGAATATAATCATACCCAAAATTCTTCAGGCCACCGGAGGACAAAAGCAACCCTCAGCCTAACCATATTTAAAGTTGCAATATAAAACAGATAATTTCTAGTACTTATGCATGAACTTTTTCTACTCATGTGTTCGATTTCTTTTTTGTGCTTTTCCATACTGTGAAGGAAAATTAATTTTTCTCACGGAGTAATGATGAGTCTAATAGAAGCAATATGTCTTTTCATGGAGTTCTCTCCAGGGAGAGTGAATGTTGAAATCCTTGAAATAAAATGTTAAGTTTTAATTGTTTATTTAGCTATGGTTATTTTTCAATGCTACCCTAACAACTGTGTACGATATTACAGTTGAGAATACAAAAACAAAAAAACACTGCTTACTGTAGTTTCGGGGTTAGTATATTTTTCCTCAGAGAAATTGAAGTCCACTGCCCTTTAGTGATGTATGGTAAAGTATTTGTCTATCATGCCATTAACCCAGATTTGACTCAATGTTATCATAGACTGTGTTTTTTTTCTGCCCATCATAGTCTGGGTGTGTGTTCCGTTCAAAGCAGAGGTCCAGATTCGTTTTAAAGCTAGGTTCCAGTGCAATATGAACTTGGTTATCCATGCATCACAAAACTGCATAAAAATTTTGATGTATGGAGGTTTAGCTGTGTTCATAAAATTCATTATAACAGATAAGATCTTGTAAGGTTCTCATTTTTGAAAAAAATAACCTTACTATTTAATATGCTTGGTCTAGAATTTCACAAGCTTTGTTATCAGAAAGCTTATGAAATGCTGTAATGAGATCACATTAAGCTGTTAGTCTTAACCCTGATAATCTGTTCCGTACTTTCGGAAATTAAAATTGCCACAAAACATTTATTTTAGGGGAAGGATAGCTTGGACTTTTTTAGAATAAAGTTTTTTATTGCAAAATACAATCAACATAAACGATTACCTATAATGCTTCTACATTATTAAAAATGTGCAGTAGGGAAATATGGTATGTGTGTTAGATAAGTTTTGAGTACAATAAAGGTATTTTTCTTTTATTCATTAGAGTAAGTGTTTCAATTTTTTTTCTTTATGATAGATTACCACATAGTTACCTTTATCTGCTACTGTCCTCATGTAGCTTTTATAAATATTATCAATCGTAAGTTGTAGCTGCTGAATTTGCATCATACTTTATAAAAAGTGATTGAAACTTAAAATGTCCTTTTAATTATTAAAATGAAACGATTGCTTGCTTGTGCAGTTAATTGCATTATATTGAAGTATTGCATACATAAATGTGTAGCTGGGAACATCAATAATGCTATGTATCCTAAATGTTAAGTGATAGCTGTATCATTGAAATCCTTACTAAAATGTGTTTGAAATGAAAACAATGTTTATAGCTTTGCTAACACACTTTACTAACAGCACCTTCTACAACGATCTTCAACACTCAAACTACTACTTCTGTCCGGTCTCCTTTACCTCATTTAACTCATTCACCAAGCGCTTTTTGTGTGCTCGGAAGAAATGCTGTCCTTGTTCCTCCACCTCTACCTCCTTCTTCAAATTCAGATGTTGTATCCTCTTCAAATTCTGTTGGGAAAATGTGTCCACCAATCATTCATCAATCTGCTTCTGATGCACTTTCCTCTCTTGCATCTTCTTCTTCAGGTGGGTTTTTAAATAAATTTAGTTACTTTGTACAAGTAGTAATTATACTTGTATTGCACACACTGTAGGATCATGGCAAAAGATATAGTTTGTTGCGTAATTGTAAGTTATCAGGTAATCAAAAAAATTGTGTAGTTGTATTTATGATGGCCATGGATAAAATAAATTCTAAAAAGCAAATTCAATCAGGGGAGAGTTTATTCAGTTTCAGAAACCTTTCCTCAGTGAGATGTAAGCTTAGATATACATTTTGTATAGAACTCCTTAAGTGTTGATACAAAGGGAGGAACTATTAAATTCCTGTTAAAGTATTTCTATATTATAGGCTTTTATAGATAGTAATTTCTGATATTCATACTTGAGCTCAAACTAGAGCTTTCAATGTATAGGAGCAAATGAGATAGCGCTCTGGCCTAGAGTCAAACTAGGGTCCCTCCATTAAATCTGGAGTGCCTTAACTGCTAGGCCATCAAGGCACAGTAATGATGCTCCTCCTCTCTGTATATATAAGGTTTTTGTAAGATGATATTACCCTTCTCAGGGTTAACACAATTGCGAAATGATCAACTCTCAAAGTCACCCGCACACTTTTTTTTCCCCCCCATGGGGAATTTTTATAGATAGTAATTTCTGATGCCCACACTTAAGCTCAAACTAGAGCTTTCAATGTATGGGAGAAAAAGAGGCATTGCCCTGTCCTAGAGTCAATGCAAGAAAAGATTATTAATAAGATATGTCGTAGAATATGGTGAGTGATATAAAGGTTCTTTCATTTGATATAAAAAAAAAAAAGTGACAAGTAATCAATTTATGGGTTTTTGGTGCTCTTTTTTATTGTAGGGTACCCAGTTTCATAATAATCATCGCCCTATTCCAATGTGGTATAAGTACAGTTGAATATTTTCATTTTGTTAAAACTTTAGTATTGGTATTCAGCACATTGAAAGTGAGTTACATACAACACCACTTTTTAATTTGTCATCATCAATGGTTACCAGTCATCCTCTATGAGGAGCATTTTTAATCGACTAATTTCTAGTTGGAAACCACTTGAACCATTTTTGAGCAGTGCAATATAGCATTACCAAATGCTGTACATATTCATGTGGACTGCTTCCGTTTCAAGTTTAAATTAATGCCAGAAGACATTCTCAAAATTAAATTTGGTGTAATCATAATATCTCACTTGTAGTTGTAAAGACTTTTTTGACAGTTACCTGGTAGTAACTGATTTTTATACACTTATGAACTTGACATTCAAAGGACTTTATATATTTAACCAAGTTTTTACGAGTATATAAATGCTATTTTTTTTGGTTACCTGATAAATGAGTCTTCCTTTTGGAGATTTGTTAAATGCATGCATCTCCTTATTTATGTGTATTTCTTTGGTTAATAATTTGGAAATTTTTTTTTAGTTCATTAATTTTCCACTGTAGCGTCTAAAGTTAAGTCTGTAAAAACTGCTGTTTGAAAGTATGGAAATGTTAAGGCAAAAACATTTTAAAATAAACTTAAATACCCCATATAAAAATCCATATTTATATCATATAGCCTAGCTCATTGATTTCTTAGTCCTTTACCTTTCTAAGTATATATGTTATTTTGTAATGTACATTTTAATGTACTGCAAACTTAGTTTGTTATTCATTATAATGGCTGCCATAATGAATTCTTAAGTTATTTTTACATGAAACTAAAACTTAAGTATATTTATATATGGATATAGTAAGATTAAGTATATTTATATAGTGGATTAAGTATATATGAATTAGTCTGTATACTTGTCATTTACTTAAAAATAATATATGAATATACATGGGATAGACAATAACTAGTGCAAACAAGAAAAATGCTGTAACATTAACCTGACTGCTGCTTTTTATTAAGCAAATAGTTGAAAACAAGAATGACTTTAAAATCAGCTTTCTTGGTAAAAACAATAATACATATTTTTGGGCCTATTTTACTTTATGCTTGAACTTTCCCTGCATTTATTTTTAGACAATTTTATATGAAAAATGTGTGTGTAATAGTTGGAAAGAAAGTGTTTTCAAGCATCTTAAGTTTTGACAATTTTAAAATTCACGCAAGATTACTGTATAAATTATTAAAGTTGCGAAGGAACCATTGAGTCACAGCAAAATAAAATATGCATGGTAACTTACATTATGCCAATTCTCAGTAAGTTTGTTTATATGTAAATATAACGTGGAGATCACGCTGATGACCTGTTATGACTTAGGAGAAAAAGAAAAATATATTGTATAAAAATAAAAAATACAGCTTCTCTGTGTGACTGCATAAATCAATTACAAAACTTAACTTTCATTTAAAAAAAAATCAATGTGAATTTTTCATTTAAATTATTTGTATTCTTTTGAGGTAATCAGAGCAAGATATAAAAATTTATAAAATGTTTCGTAACTACGGTATGTATACATACATATATATATACATTGTATTCATGGAAATCGCAACATCAAGAAAGACTTAAATTATAACAATTAGGTTTATTTGCGAGAACCTATTTCTCATGAATCCAACAATCCTTGCATTTTCAAACTGACAACCATTCATACTGTTGTCTTGTTTTACAATAGGGTATATTTATGTATTAGGAATAGTATAACAATCAAATTCACTAATAGCATATTTGGAAAAATATTCTCAAGATGCAACCTTTTATACTTATTAGGTGATATTTTTGCCAACATTGTATGTTTTGCATCACTTTTGCATATGTATCGAGACGTAATCATTTGCATCCCTCGTGACGACTTATTTATCTTTAAAATCTCCAGCCAATCTGACTACTTTGCAGTTTGTCAATTTCCATGAATATTAGTATATATGCATTCTGTCAAATGCATGCCTAGAAATGCAAATGCATGCCTAGAAATTAGAGCATAAGCCATGAAATTCTGTATTCAAATGGTTTTTGACCAGATATGTAAATGATTACTAGTGAAGTACATTGCTAATACCATAAATGATTGCTAGTTAGATTTTTATAACACAAAAGTAGCGAAGGTCATGCGGTGCTAGACCAATCTGAGCTTCGATGAGCAATGATGAGACTTCACCACTTTACAAATGATTTTCTGCACAGTTGAATCTGACAAATCCAGTTTCTTAGGTATTCTTTGAATACACTGGATCTGTATGCATTACTTGTTGTCCCTTGATTTACTGTAGTTCTGTCTGTATTTCAAGTTGATTCTTTATTGGATTGTATTCTCATTCTGATAACACTTTAAAAGTTTCAAGATCCAGTATTTTCAAATCGTGAAACCAGGTTCATTCAACCATGAAGTTATTGTACTTTCCTTAAGTTCTTCACACTCTAGAATTCCCAATATGGGGCATTACTATTGTAACTTTTTGTTAATGAAGTTTTAGGAGCAAATCATGCTCACAGGAAGTTAAAATAGCACGTCAGTTTCAAAACGTTTTTAGTCCTTATTTCTATCAAACAATGTTATAAGTTTACTGAAAGTAGCATTACCTACCTTTTTTCAATGAGAAGATTCATAGTTACATGATTATAGCATCATTCCCTACTTCTATATCTAGCTATAGGATTCTAAACACCTCCTCTTAAATTATGGCCACACTATAAATGTATGAATGGTTGGGGTCAGTTGTATAAATTGCTTAAAAATTTAGGGTTTGAAATGGCCAAAATATTGCTTACGTAATACTTGAACACTTCCTAAGCAGCCTCAGTAAACCTGAAAATTTTGTGGGTAGTGGAGTGTTCAACGTGGAAGCCAAATTGTTCGTCATTTAAAGTATTGTTGTCATCTAAGCGATTTTGGATGTAGTGAATTAATTTTTGAAAGTGTGAGAAATAGTGAGATTGGTCTGTAATTTTAAACAACTTTAGGGTCTTTGTGTGGCTTATGGATTAGAATGACACTGGCTGTTTTTTGGATATTTGGAAAATGTTGGATGGCAAAAGTGCTTATGCAAATTTTTGGCCACTGTTTTCCAGATATTTGGAAAATGTTGGAGAGCAAAAATGCTATTGCAAATTTTTGTGAAATAGGTGAGTGCTTTAGGGAGGAAATTTTTAATCCCAAGTATGAAAATGCTATCGTTTCCAGGGGCTTCGTTGTTGGGAAGTTTTTTAATGACATCAAAAATAGTGCTGGAATTGGTCAAAAGATTTGTAGGATGGGTAAAGGGAGTTAACTCTACACATGTAATTGTAAAGTTAACAACACGTCAGTAATGTGGCATCAGTAGTGTGACACAACGATGTGCAATAAAACCAAAATAAACATTAAATTTGGATTCACTATATATTGAGCAAAAATACCTGGTAGGTTTTTTTTTTTTAAATATATATTTAAGATATATTAAAGAAAAGGAGCATGCATACACATTTTATGTTAGCTTTTAATATTTTCGTTACATAGTAGTGTTCAACATTTCAGGTGAAGTAAAATTAAAATGCATTATGCAAATTTGTTAGCTACAGATTATATATATGGACATGAAATATTTACCTCAAACATACTTAGTTTTCAATTGGCTATGACAATTTTTATGGATTACAAATTTCTTAAAAGAAATTGTTCATCATGAAACTATACCATAAACTGAAATACACCATTATAAAATAATATTTACATATGATATTTTGTCTTAGCCTGGTAAAAATCTGAAATTATTTACCAGTTTCTTCCTATTGGGCCTTGCGATGCTGCAGTCGTAACTCATTTACCTAGTATGCTGTTTATTTGGGTTTAATTTCCAATGATTACAAAGAAATGCTTACTAACTGCTCATTGTAGTCCAATGATTAGTTCCTTAAGTCTTAAAAGTCTCGGATTCCTCAGAAAAATGTAGTTCCTCTGTTTAGCTCCACTGCCTAACAGTGGCATAATGGTAACTGTTTGTTTTTTGTGCTATTAATCCAGCTTTGATGGGATGGTGTCATACAATATGCGTCATTTTTCTGCCCATTATAGTTGAGCATTTAGTTCCCTTGGCAACAAGGGTTAAAATTCCTGGAGAAATTGTGGTTCCTGGTGCAGCATGACGTTTCCTGTTCTTGCATCATAAAAATACTAACGTCTTCCTATTATGCAAGTACTAGTACAGTTGTATATAAATAATGTGATTTTATGCTGATCATATAGTTTAAGAGATTTTTAACATAACTATTTTAATAACATGTGCTACCTTCATCAGAATGGAGTGATTCTTTTAGTTAGTAATACCAGTCCATATTGCCGTCCTGTAGACAAATTCATTGGTTTAGAAAAAGAGGAAATTCTATGGATCTGTATGTGGCATTGTCTTCTGTTGCAATATGAGAAAGTTTTTCTAAATAGGTGAAATTATGTTAAATGGTAGTTGGTCATTGACTGCTATATCAACCTTACAAAGAAACCTATCAACCTGCCGGTAGGGTTAAGAATTGGACTTTTGGGATTTTATAGAGTTCTAAACCCTTGTTTCAACTATATAATTGTTTTTTGGTAAAACCAAAATTTCGAGAAATGACAGCGGTTCAAAGTTCAGAATTTGGCGACACGTTGGCGATTAAGTTGGCAATTATTCCACCCTTTGTGACTTTCCTTTCGATGATTTAAAAGAATAAAAAATATTTGTCGCTTTTGTATCTGACATCTTAATTTTTTTTTAATTGATGAACATATATGATAAGGTAACAGTCAGAGATGTCACTAGGGGTGGATTGGGGTGTGTCTCCCTCCCCCAACAGGACAAACTTTTTATATTGAAATCACCTGTCCACTTGGCAAAATCGGTTAGAATTGGGAATCCCCCTCCCCAATCCAATAGTCCATCATTCCTCTGGTAATAATATATGATAATTATACTGTCAATTATTAAGTATTATTACCTTACCAGCTTATAATCAGCCTTATTTAATGATAAAAAAGGTAATAATGTAAAAAAAAATTAGGTGTTATGGAAATGATATTGAATATAAAAATGGTCAAAACACAGAACCTTATGACAGTGTGTACATTTTAAAAATGAATATCTATCGCGATCTGAAAAATCACAATTGTCATTTTGTAAAGTAAAGGACACTTCTTGCACATTCGAGAAATTTCTGGGATTGAAGTCACTGATATTACGTTTAAACCAAACATATTGTATCGTAGGCTGATAATTAGGTGATTGCAACTGATTATCTAATGAACTACTGATTTTTATTATTTTGTTTCTATTTTTACATCAATATCCAACTCGTCTGTGGTGATACGATTTGTGATTTTCTTAACAAATAATTTCAGTGGACGAAAAAAAATAAACATGTAATGATTGGATTAAAGCAGTTGCTTTTGGTGGAATTCTTAAGCTCGTACAATTTTGTGGAAGATCTTTTGTAAGTATCAGGATCAGTGAAACCTATCTAAGAAGAACACAAGAGGGTGGTACCAAAACAGGGTTTAACCCCTTAACGATCGCATGATTTCCAAGAAAACAGTAAAAAAAGTGCCTACTTCTTTGTTCAAGAAAATTGTATAAAAGTAAGTGTACGAAAAATATATGTATTCATTTTTAATTTTTGGAATTCTTTTTAGCTTGAAATCTAAAATAAAAGTATATTTTCCTGGTATAAGAAATGGATTGTTTTTAATCTTTTTGGTGCGTTACTTTTGAACACCCCAGCCCAGAAATATCATGGGTACGAGAAATAGAGGGCGTAACTCACCCTGTAACTTTGACAGGAGTGAGAAGGAAAGGGTTAAACAATTTATAACCCAGTCCCTCATTTTTTACACATTTTTCTAGACTTTGAATAGGTAAAATATAAATTTGTAGGGTGGAATAACCTTTTCCCAACATCTGCCCCAAATTTTCCATTGGTTTCTCTCAAGCAAAGGAACATTTTCCCCTTTAATTCACCACTCATTGATATGATGGGCATGATCATATATGAATGTGTAGTAGCATATTTTCAACACACCAGTGTAGAAATTTTTCACCTTTTTCAGATAATATACTTCTATTAGAAATACAATAATTTAATCCACTTTGATCCGCATTAAAAATTTGTTCTGAATTAATATATTGGAATGAGTTTCTAGCTTCTAACACAAACTGTCAGGCAATATTTTCGATTGCTTCTTTAATTATTGTGTTCAGTACAGTTTTATATTTTTTTTATTTTTCTTGAAACAATTTTGAATTTTTTTTAAATAATGTATAAAGAAATTCAAAGCTTTGAAATTTGTCAACCCAATTTCCTTGGGTTTCAAATAAGTCTACCTTTTCAAATCTATATACGGACTTGCAAATTGCATTCCCTTGAGTAAAAGAATTTTGATATCACATCCTTCTGGATAATTACTAATTTTTCCCAATTGGGGCCATTTTCTAAAACATATTTCCTAAATCTTGATATATCTTCGTTATTTTTGACCCACTGATACCTGTTTTTGGTTTGGTGAAAAATTTTTTCGCAAGTATCATAAAATTCAACGATGTTTTTCATCTTACCCAAAGGGATATCATTAACCGGATCTTTTTAAACATGCCATGACTATAGGAGTCAGAATCATCGTCATCTAGTTTGCCAAACTCAAAACTTGAATTTTCAAGAGGGTTCTCAAAATCTAAACTAAAAAAAACTAACTTCCTCTATTTCATTATTATTGAATATAAACTTCTCCATATTAGCCAAAATAGCTTCACTTTTTGTTAATTCCTCTTCTGTTATTTCCGATGGCTGTATATTATATTTGATTGCCAAATCTAAAGTCGATTTCAATATTTTGATCAAATTCATTATGGATATTACCTACCAATTTGTTGAAATGTTGAAAAATATTTTTCAAATTTTATACTAATCATGTCAGTGTGATATATGCTAGCTTTATAGTTCATGAAAAACGGTGATGTGTTAGCTGTTTCATTATAGAGGGTTGGGTCTAACATGCTAACTAGTATTTTATTTGCCAATAAGGAAGAAATGGACAATAGCATAAATCTCAACTCAGTGCATAAAAAATTTGATCGCTAAAGATATGATGTTCGTCCGCCGTGTGTTGCCAAATTGTGAACTTTGAACCCTATTGTTTCTTGAAATTTAAGTTTAAAAAAAATAAAAAAAATATTATATGGTTAGAACAAGGAGTTAAAGCTCTATAAAACTCCTACAGTCCTGATTCTTAATTTGACCGGCAGGTTGATAGGTTCCCGTGTTAGTAAGAATAGAGTATGGAAAGCCTTTAAAAAAAAAAAAAAAAAAAGGTTGAATATTAAATAGACTTTCTCAATAAGTTTTGCCTTAAAAAATAAGAATTTGTGACTTAGATTCCCATTAATGTTTTGCTGAAGCAAATTTATGGAATTCTTGTTTCTGGACATACAATTCATGTTATTTTCATCTTACAAAAATGCTTTGACTTTGGCGATGTATTAATTTGATCAAATCAATCACTATCATCCCAGAATATATTAGTAACCCTTTAAGTTACTTAACTCATGTATATTTTCTATGTTACAACTATCCAATATTTTGAGACATAAAACTCCTTTCTGGTCACCTCTTCATCAAACCTTTGTGTCATAGTTATCTATGTCAGATCAGTGAAGGTTCAGTCATTATATTTTTTGATAATTTTAATATTCAGTATATTTTTGTGTTGATAAATATATCACTATAGGATTTCTGATAGATATGTGTAATATCATTTTATGATTATCAAAATCTTGGTAATATTTTTTATCAATTGCAATAATGCATATTACATATATCATTGACTGACTACAACAATATCAGGCATGCAAAAAATATCGTAGTGATATTGACATGCAGCAAATCCATAAGGTATAACTGACAACAGTTGCAATTGCTTTTCCAATTTATTTAAAAAAAAAAAATTCTTTAGTTCAGTTCCTCTATACAGATAAAGTATAAAGTTCTTTGTCTTCTGTGACCCAGTGAATATGACCACTGCCTTTGGGCTGAGTTTGACTTGGAGTAAGACTAACCATGTGTGTAAATGTTTTTGTAGTTCAGAGAAGACACACTACACAACTAGTCTCATCTTAGATGACTCATAGTGTGCATTTTTGGGATGTAAAATACACAAATATATTGGATCCCTTATTTGAGCAATGAAAAATGATTTTTAGCATATTTCTACCCTTGTCATTTGGCAAAAAAGCCATTCATAAAAACTGCTATAATTTGTAGGCCTGTGGTGTAGTGGTAACACATTTGCCTAGTGTGCTGTTAACTTAGGTTTGACTCCCAGTGGTAGCAAAATAGAATGTTTACTAGCAAACTACTCACTGTAGTCCAGGAGTTGGTTTCCCAGGCCTTTAGAGGTTTAGATTCCTCGTAAAACTGCCACTCCTGGTGTAGCATGACCTTTACTGTCCTTGCACCATAAAACAAACAAAAGCCATAATTTGTAAATATCATTTGATGTAAAATTATTTATATATAAAAACTTGCAAAAATCTTTAAATTTTTATATAGCCAAAATTCTTAAACAATTAACCATTTAATTATTTTCATATTAGTTAGGGTATAAACCTTTAATATATCCACTTCAACTGTATAATGGTCTCTTTTATCTTTATTATTCAATTAACACTCTAGATCTTTTAAAACTATATTTTTACTGGGTAAAAATGCTATTGAGGTTTCTGGATTTCGTTTGTATTGGTTAATGCAGGTGCATGTGGGTGGTGGCCATCTCCAACTTCTGTGGTGACTACAGCTGATTTTGCGGGATGTGGTGTAACAGCTATTGGTGATCCATTCAGTCGGACATCTCTATGTGGCAGGTCTTTGGTATCCTCTCCTCATCTTTCGCTTCCTCAGCCTCGAAGAAGTGAGTGGAGAAATTTCCACCAATTCATCCCATATGAAATTACTGATATCCAGCTAATGAGTCCTCCAAGTTAACTTAATAAACCTTGTGTTGACTTATTTTTAGTCCGTGAGTTCAAATATTAAGTATTAATTTTCCTCCTCATTTATGCTTGTAATAAAATAAGACTACTCTTCATGCTTTCTAAATCCTTTTAATTTTCTATCGTTTTGGTTGATCTGGTAGGAAATTTTCCATAACCGGTATTATTAGATTAAAATGTGTTATATCATAATTAAAATTATTTTTAATTGTAAAATAGGCCCTGTGGTGCTTCACTGGTAATGTGTTTACCTAGTGTGCCGTTATGCCGGGTTTAACTCCTAATGGTGCCAAAAAAAGAAACTTTACATACTAACTGCTTATTGTAGTTCAGGGGTTGGTTCCCTGGACTATAAAAGCTTCAAATTCTTTGGAAAACTGGAGATCCCAGCGCAGCATGACTCTTGCACAGCAGGGGGGAAAAAAAAGAAAATTTTTTTTTAGTTCATGAGCAAACATTTCTTAAAATACTGTGTTTGCCTTGTGTGGTTTATAAGTAAAATAGAAATTAGTATTTCTATATTGCACACATTGTTTCTACTTCTTTTATATTAAAAAAATTTAATAGACCAGACTTTATTGATTTGAACTTACTTTTTTTAAATACACATCTAAAAAAGGAAAATATTGGAGGAAAAAATACATGAGAGAGAATATTGCACTGAAATGTCAAAATATGAGCCACACCTAACTAATAACATGTGCTTCCCCCCTTTTTGCATGAATAGTTGCAGATAATTAACAGTAACAAATACAATATTGTCATAGTTAGAATTTATTAACTTTGTTAACTCTTATTTCTGTAGCCGTATGTTTTTGTTTTTTTTTATAATTGAACTGATTCTGTTATTAAAATAAAATACAAAGTGTCGGGGAAGAAATTTGCAATCAAAAGGTTAAACAATGGTAAAATAGCAAATGAAACAGATCATTCAAGCTTTTGGACACACCAGCAGTAGTCTTTCATCAGGAATATTGACTCTCTTCGCTAATGATGCCAACCAACATTTCCATCGTTTAGGTAACAAATTCATTGGCAGGAGAAAATAATAAATCTGAGGTTTTTTTTGTTATAACTCTTGTTGTACTATGATGAAGGATACAGAAATTGTTAGCATCTTTATTAGTCAAATTTTAATTACAATACTTCAACACAGTCAATATTGTTAAGTGAAACAAGAATAAAAATGAATCAATAAATTGAAAACTTGAAATGCAGACATATAAAAATAAAAAGCCATTGAACAACCACCCGGGGGAGAGAGAGAGAGAGAGAGAGAACAATTTTTTGTAATATTTTGGATGAAGTATACTTTCACTCAGATTGTTAACTGTGGTTACACCCTTAAGAAGAATATAAAATTGATGAAATTGAGATCAGAGTGAATATGTATCTTTTGTAAAAGCCTGGCATTTAAAAAGAATAAATAGTGGTTCAGTTGTCAACAATGCTTTAGTAATGGAGGAATTTTTTGAAATTCTTGTTCTCTGACATAATTTTGATGTTCCTTGACAAACTGCAGTGCCTTTCGTGTCTGACTGATATAGCATATTCTATATTCACCCTCAATCATGTAGACGCTACAATTATCCAAGTCTGGAATGATGTCCTTGAGGATAAAAGAAATAACTGAAATAAGTCCCAAGATACCAATTTTGTTAAAATGTGTGAAGATAAGCTACAAATTGAATCTGCAAAGGGTAGAAGAAATCTTAGATGGGATCTTAGGGACCTAAGAAATACATATCTGTTTTAGTAAAGAAAATTCATGGGATCCCATAATTTCTCTTTGTCAAAAAGGACAATGTATATCCTTTTCATCCCTAAGTGTCCCAGTGATTATGTGTCAAGTCACTTTCAGGCCTGCTGGGATGTCTCAGCTCATAATAAGTTGGGTTGTGTTTAAACATATCGTGGTATAGAGGTCACCTTGGGCCTTTTCCCACATACATAGTTCAGTCTAGAGATGCAAAATATATGAACTATTTGTTCCTAAGGTTTCCCCAAGGATTGTTCTCATCTTTTGGAGATTCAATTTCCATGTTATCTTCATACTATTAAACAAAATTGATACCCCAATGCTTGGGACACACAGATTCCAGATTCAGATAATTGGGTGTCTAAATGATCAAGTGTGAACGTGGAAAATACTACATCAGCTAAACATATAGAGCACTGTGGTTTAGGGTCAAGGACCATCAAAATTATTTTCAAAAGCAAGAATTTAAAAAATTATCTATAAAAAATTAATGTTTGCAACTAAACCACTGCTTCCTTTTTTAAATGACAAGTTTTTAAAAGAAGGTACATATATGCCCTGATCTTACTTTCTTCAAAGCATTTCATATTTTTTAAGAGTGAAAATATAGTCAGTAATTTGAGTGACAGTATATATTTCTTCCAGAGCGTTACAAAAAATTGTTTCCCCAGGAGGTGGTTCAATAATTTTTTGTAAGTTTTCCATTAACCAAAGAGGAACTCCTTAAAAAACAAAGGAGGGTTTGGAAAGAGAATTCAAATATGATTAAGTTTTTGACATTCCATCCATATTATTTTATATGGCTCATACTAGAACCTGTATTTTAGGTAGGGAAAAAAAAGAAACATATGCCACACACAGTTCAGCTGAACTTTAAACAGTGATTTTTGGGTTACCTTCGCAATGCCCATCAGGTCAAGGTATTAGGACAGTAACCCAAAAATTGCTTGTTCTTGCCCAGTTTGAGTGTGTTATATTTGTTTTTCTCCATCCCTACCTTGGCACAGTATAGCCTAGATGCTCTTGTACCATAAAAAAATACAAACAGACAAACCTAAAACATAGGTTCTAGTATGAACCATATATTAACCCTTTGCACTTGGACGAACCAGCAACTCGAGACGTTTCTCGATGTTCTTGGTGAATTTCTTACCTCTAACTTAAAACGATTACACTGACAAATTAATGTATAAAACTTTTATATTTTAACATTTTATCTATACGTGTCTAAGAAAATGATTTCTTAAATATTAATTTCTGTACTGTTGCTTAGTGTGATATTTTACAAAACAATTGCTAAGATGCACGCTCAGTTTGTCGGGACACGTATCACAATAATACGTTGTCTGATGTCGTTTGCTGGGCTCATTTCGTCGAGAGCAAACTTTACAATCTTTCCCAACTCCTGCTAATCCTTTTTCCACGACTGTCAAGTTCGAACTGATCTCGGAAGGTTGACCGTTGAGAGCCAAGCCTGGATATTCGCAGACCCGACTACAATCTGATATCTCCAGTGCAACACACACATACACAAAAGTTACTCCTCGATAGAGAAGAAACAATGTAAGAGCTGTTCAAATGCCGGGTCAAAAAAGAAACAGGCTTGGCCAGGCGAGGGATAATGCCGAAAACGCAGTCCGGTCCGTGATTGTGGACTAATTTAAGGTAAGAAAATTTTATCTCCATTTGAAGGGATGTCATTCTGCACTTCATAAGATTGTACCCAAAGAGCATAGGAACCCACTTGAAAGAAACTAAACATAGTCATTGTCATGCATTGCATTTCTGTGTCAAACCAAGTAGTGAGCGAGAGTCACCTCTTGAGTTGCGGCATCGAATCATGTGGTGAGTGAGTCACCTCTCGAATGCAAACAGTTAAGTGGAGTGTCCAAAACTTGGTTGTATTTGAAGTTTATCTTTTAAGTTTTCAGCTTTGGTTTCTGTTCCACTCACCATACTTTAACATAGTCAGTTGACGTTGTTCATTAATGTTCAACTGATAAATACCAATGATTTCAGAGTCTTTACACTTCAACATGAAATGTTTCTACAGATTTTTTTCCTTCATGTTACAAAAAGATGTTGTCACAAACTTGTAGGCTTATTTTCTCCCAGCCAACAGATATATATAATCTGTATAATGGCAATGTTAGCTGGCATCATTAGCCAAAACAGTCAGTTTCATTTTGAAGAAGGTAGCATGTGGCTATATCAAAGCAGCTGTTAATGAAGTTAATAAATTCTGTGATATTATGTATATTATTGTTAATTAATTTTCTGTGTAATGTATCATATCATACAGAGATGCCAACTTGTACGGATTTTAACTCCACCTTACGATTTTACGGTCAACACCAAGAAAACTATGGAAAACCTCATTCAAGATCCTCATGTGCAATTTTCTATTGGCCCCTCAAAAGCTTTTTTTTAACAAAAAGCAAAGCACTTTGCAGATGACCTACACCTTCCATGTTAGGACGCAATGCTTCCGATTTGTCCCCTTATTTCTGTTATTTTTTACATCTAGCCTTGTGTGTGAAAATTGCTTTGAATTTGATTAAATCAACGAAATGAAATGCAGCTGTGATTGTGAAACATCGCGGGGAAAAATAATAAAAATCGCCGAACAAAACTTTATTGGCAAGTGTATCGCGATATTTGTAGTAAGGAATGGCCGTTTTATAAAGCATCGGAAGTTTTTAAATTTGTATGTGGATCCACAGTTTTATCATGCTTTAAATAACTTTTTACTTGTAGCATTTTAATAAAACTTCAGAAAATTTCCTCATGATACTTTAAAAAAATAGTCCACAATTTGTGCCAAGATTTTGCGACATATATTTCGGAATATTTTTCCCCTTCTGCTTTCGTTATCGACTACGTAACTCCCAAAACATGGCAGGGAGTATCCGTCTACCCTTGGTTCGAAATGGAATCAGCCATTGCTTGTGGCCTGCCTCACTGTGCACGTCACCATGTGCAGAGATGCCAACTTGTACAGATTTTAACTCCACCTTACAATTTTACGGTCAATACCAAGAAAACTATGCAAAACCTCATTCAAGATCCTCACATGCATTTTTCCAACTGGCCCCTCAAAAATTCATATTTTTTATGGTTTTCGGTAAAAAATCCAGTTTGCAGATGGCCCGCGTCTTCCATGTTTTGACACAATGCTTCCAACTTGTCCTCTTGTTTCTTTATTTTTTATGTCTTGCTTTATGTATGAAACTTGCTTCAAATTTGGATTAAAACAACGAAATGAAAT
Source organism: Dysdera silvatica (assembly GCA_006491805.2). NCBI lineage: Eukaryota > Metazoa > Arthropoda > Arachnida > Araneae > Dysderidae > Dysdera > Dysdera silvatica. The sequence goes on from QLNU02015360.1 coordinate 269,947,313, forward strand.
GCAGCCATGATTGTGGAACAGCTGTAGAAAAAAAAAAAAAAAAAATTCGGCAGACAAAACTTTATAGGCAAGTGTATTACCGTATGTAGTAAGGAATGGCTGTTTTACAAAGCATCGAAAGTTTTTAAATTTTTATGTGAACTCGCAGTTTTACCATATTTTGAATAACTTTTTACTCGCAGTATTTTACTAAAAGTTTCATCAGGATACTTCAAAAAATAGCGTGCTATTTACGCCGAGAGTTTGTGACATATGTTTCAGAACATTTCCCCCTTATGCTTTCGTTATCTACACATGCAGAGGCTTGCAGATTAATTTAAAAGTAAATTTACCTATTAAATAAATTTAATTAATTTACGTAATTTATAATTCTATTCTGTGAAAAAACGCCACCTGGTGCCTGTTTCTAAAACTTAAAGGAAAAAAAAGATTTGATTTAAAAAACGATATTAATATTAATTAACAAGTGATGATTTTTTTTCAAATCATGATTTCATCCTTAATGCAGCATTTACCGGCAAAATTGTGAACTTTTTAAATGTGCTGTAATTAATGACTGTTGGTCATTTTTTAGTACTTTTCCATCAAAATAGAGGAATTTTGCCCTGATACACCACCTACTGGAGGGTACAAACTTAGCGGTCATTTGTCATATTTTATACCTATAAATTTCCATCCAGAGAAGTATGCCTTCTGTTGAAAGTGGGCAAGTTTTGTTGGCTGAAGCTAATTTGCGTATTTCAACGATTTTAGCTTCTCAAGAATAGGGAAGAGGTTTCAAAATTACAAAAAACGAAACAAAGAACTTGATGTGCATGAAGTTTTACTTTTTCAATGAAATATTTTACTTTTCATTTTTATCATGCACATTCATTTGATTAAACTATTTTTTACCTACTACAAAACTTACGTGAAAACCAATTTTCCTGTACAAAATAGAATTGTGATGTTTACCTTCTACAAAACTGGTGCAAAGGCTTTTTTCTTCCACAAAACTGGTGCAAAAGCTTTTTTCTTCCACAAAACTGGTGCAAAAGTTTTTTTCCTACAAAACCGATACTAAAAGCTATTTTTCCTGCTATGAAGCTGATACAGTGAGTCAGTTCTCTGCTACGAATGGTATTGGTGAGTGTGTGATCACTGTATAAGTACATAGACATACAT
>QLNU02015360.1:269948576-269969871 GCA_006491805.2 Dysdera silvatica
TTAAATAATTTTAAAAATTCTTGAAATGGCGCATTATAGCCATTTGTGGAAACATTGAATGCAGTGGATGCAAACATTAAATTTACTGTAGTTTCCGAATGGCTAATTTTTGGAAAAAAAATTCAGTGTACAAAAATTGTTTAATTTGGCATCCTTCACCTGTTGCACATACTTGGCAGTTCCCAACTCTTTTCTAGTGTGTTAAAAAAGGCAGTTTTAGGCTTATTTTCACTACATAGTAACACAGATCAGAATCAGAAAACGGAATTCCGGATTTCTTTGTCTCTACTGTATTATTAGCTCAATCGCTTAAATTATGTATCAAAAATTGTATTTAATTCATGCAATTGGCTACGTAGCAACGTGATGGGCATAAACAGTAGTTACGCTCTACAGCCAAACCGGCCCCTTTGCGGACACAGGGGATATGGGAAAATATGCCTTATTTGGTGTCCCTCTATAACCCCTAGAAATTTGTCCCATGAATTTAGGAACACCTTGTATATGTATTTATATATACACATATGTGTGTAATACATTAAGGTAGTCCCCTTTGCTGTGTTCTAGTGTGCATGTGTTGAAGTTCAGCTTTTTTTACATTTTCTGCCACTTTCATGCCTGTTATTACAAGAGGAATAATTTTGGTTCTAGATTTTGGGTTTGCATTTGATTAAAAACAAATTCCTTCCCATTTTGTTCATTATTTTAGTGTTTAATAACTGATGAATTATTAATAATCTCATGCACTAAGCTTATTTAATGTTAAAAATGTTATTTTTTAATTATTAAATTTATTTAATTTTGTTTGTCTTATTTAATATGTTAATACAACCCTCCAGTAACTCAGAATGTAACCTCATTCTTTGAACACATCAGGTTGGGCTTGGTTCCCATCAAGCTTGGTTTTGTGAAAATTATGTCCAATTGTAATTGTATCATTTTGTTCCATATGATCAGCTATAGCTTAGTATTGCAAAAATTCAAATACTTGATAAGCACATACACATGTGTTTTGTTAATTTTTATTTATGTTTTACCTTTTCACAGGGTTCGTACGGGGCCTGGAAAACCGGGAAAAGCCTTAAATTTTAAAAAATCCTTCCAAGGCCTTGAATATCCGGGAAAAATACCAGGTTTTCCACAATGTCTGGGAAAATCCTTGAACTATTATTTTTTATTTTATTTCCCCGAGTAGGCTATTTTTAGTCACTTTCACTAGTTAAGGTCACTGTATTTGGATTATCCAATCGCGTGCATCTGTAATTAGTGACGTGGCACCAGCTAAATAACACTTTTCCATGCTATTAGAAACTTTTTTTTTTATTTATTGTACAATTAACGACAACAACCGGCTGAATAAACAAGTTATGCAAGTGAATATCTCGCATCCCTGTTGGCTCAGTTTCCGTCATACTTGACAAGCGTCATGCGCTTATTGATAGTAACGATTTGGGAGCGTTCTTGAGTCCTGCTCTCGCCCGTCCTTTCAAGTGGTATTTGGTAACATAGTTTTCTAAGCGTTCTTAATTTAAACTGAAATATGGATAAATGTACCTTCAAGGTGGAAGAAGCCACAGTATTGTAAATGGAAGCAGGGATGGAACAACTGCACCGGAATGACATTGCTGCGCATATCTGCGCCAAACTTAACAATTTCTGTAAAATTCCACTAGAATGCACCAAGTCTTCTTTCCAGTGCGCCAAAATATTAAATTTATTGTAGTGCCGAAATTCAGTTTCATGTTTATCAAAATTACGTTTTGTCATTGTATTTTGTAGTGCCAAATTTTCTTTCCTACGCAATCTGTCTTGGCACGAAAATTTTTCCAAATTTGCTACACTTCCAGTTTTCTTGGCATTCAAAGTAACTTGCCATTTGTGTGACTGAACAAAGAATCGACAGACAGCATAGGTGCTCCCTCCCTTCACGAGTCTTTGGAGTTCTATTATGGTCCACCCACTTCATTTACTAATAACAAAGAAAATGCCTCCCCCCCCCCCAAAATTCCTCGGGAGCCCTGTTCCCGTACAGGGTAGGTAAAGACAAAGAACATAGAAGGAATAAGAATATAAGCTTCCGTAGGGAATGTGAAACCGGCGATCTACGGCAACTTTATTTTGCAAAGAAGCCACCTCGTTCGAGTAGGGGCGGCGTAGAACTTTACTCTTCCTTCGACGCTATGCAATCGCTTCTCACTATAGATGCAGACATATATTATATTTTGCCTTCTTTTAAATCGATTATTAAGTTTAAGTATTTATATTTTCAATTTAATTTTCAGGTGCTTTATCACACACGATTTCCTTTTTCTTTTTTAAAAAAAAAAGTCAACTGCTTATTTTTCAAGAAAATGAAAATTTTGAATGACGACGAAATTGGAATTCTTAAAAAAGAACACATTTGTATAAATATTCATTGAATTCCATTCGCAGAATATATATTTACACACATTTGCATACTTTTATTTTCTAAGCATATCAAATCTCAAATTTTGGTTTTATAATTTAACCCCCTCCCCCTCAAGAAGATTTCTTTTTCAGAAAATAGTATATTACAATGGGAAAATTGTCTGAACCCTCTTCATAAATATATATATATATAGCCGAAGATCCCCAGAAATTTTTGGGGTTTATACTAACGTTGAACCACAGCATATAATTCTGGATTGAAGGGCGGCAAAAATCATTCTTTAAAAACAAAACAGAAAAAAACCCTAGAAATTCACTAAAACTTATTCCCAATGGGGAGATACCCCTTTGGCACCATATCTTTACCAACAGCAGTTCTTCAACAAAATGGGGGGTTCTGCAACATAATTCAGGATTCAAAGGGGATCCATGGCCAAAACATTTTAAGAAATGATGTAAGACTAATTTGAGTTTTATTTTTCATGTAACATTACGATTAGTAATATTAAAGGAACATTATTAATAAACATTATTACCCCCCTACATTAATAGGGTAAAATTAGTACATTTTCATAGTAATTGTCGCTTTGTGTTCGTAGATAACCTTTGTTAGACGCCTTTTCCTGTTTTGGCAATTCACATTAAACCAGTGGCATAGAAAATGGGGGGGAGCTCAAGCCCCCCCCCACATTGGATATGAAAAGACAGTATTTTCTCGAAGACCATATCACATAATCTTCTTTAAAGCCACTTGAGCCTCACTCATGAGTTTTTAATTGCTACGCTACTGCTAGTGACACACTCAGGATTTCTCCTTGATGGGACTGACCATGTAAAAATGTTATCTTTAGCAAAATATTAGTTATTATTATGCATTTTACATTCCTCACCCCTACCCATTCTTCCTTTGAATATCATTTAATTGACATTCAGTGTTATTTAACAATTCAGTCCGTAGGATTTCATTTTTTGAGATTTATTTTGAATCATTATTTTGTAAGCTGTTGTTATTTATAAAAGTAAAATTTTAAAAATATTACGAATATCAAAATTGCTGCTTGCCCAAAGAAGCATTGCAAATTATAACATTGAAATGCATATGGTCTTGTACAATTCATAATTTTTTTTTTTCAACTTTGGACCGCAGGGCCTTGAAAAGCCTTGAATTTTTTTCTTCCTGAAGTGTACGAACCCTGTTTTCAGCATTAATTGATTTGATATTAAGCCTGTGTACATATTCTCACTTTGTTTGATGCATAATGACCCTTGCTGTTCTTGTGCCATAAAAAACACAACCAACCAATTTTTATTTATGCTTTTCTGATAGGTTATGTTTATGTTGTTCTTACATTTTGGAATAGAAGTAAATTAGTTTTAAGCAGTGAGTGGTATATAATAAATTTCTCTGGAATTACCTTTTCAGGTATTATTGATTCTCAGCAAGTAGTATGCAAATCAACTTCAACTTCACTACCTACAGCAGATCCTCAAAATCCGCAAGTTCTTAATTCAGTCAGTGTGATATCTTCTGAAAAGGAAGTAATACCAGTAAAAATTAGGTATATTTGATTTTTGTATTTTAATTTCATTTTCAGTTACAAAGATTTAATTTTTTTTCCTTTTGTCTTTCAATTTCATGTTATTTTGGTGTAATTTGGCCACTTCACAATAAAATGCAATCTTCTTATAAATGTTGATAAATTTTTAACAAGTATCAGTGTCGTTAATAACATTATTTTATTTTTAGTGAGAATTCTGTAGTTAACAATATTCCAGCATCACCGCTACCTACTGTTTTATCCGTTCCTGTTATCTCTTCATGCTCAGTCAAACCCAAAAAATTGGATGCAAACAAAAATTCTACTTCATCAACTGCCCAAAAATCTAGAAAAAAAAGAGTGCAGAAAGATCTAAATGCTGATGGTATGAAAAATGGAAAAAAGGCAAGGTCTTCTAATAATCGACATAAACCACAAACTAATAAGAAATTAAAAGAGGTAATTCTTATTTCCAATAGAAATACTACTATATCCCGCTTTAAAAATGTAATTTATCCAGAACTAAGTATTTAATTTCTAAACATTTTTTTTAACATATTGAACTCAGAGTGGTGCAGTGGTAACATGTCTGCTTAGCATGCCATTAACCTGTGTTTGAGTCCCAATGGTACAAAAAAAATGCTCAAATGGTACAAAAAGATGCTCACTGTAGTTTGGAGGTTGCTTCCCACAGTCCTTAAGAGGTTCGGATTCCTCGGAAAATTGTAGGTCCCGGCACAGCATGACCTTTGATGTTCTTGTATTATAAAGATGCAAACAATGACTGAACTCACGATTCCAAAATAGAAAAGTTGTGCAATTATGGCAGTTATTGTAATGGTAGTGATACCCTAGAATGCAAATACTTGAAGTTCCTTAGTGAATGATCTTGTGGGTAGAATATAAGAAGGAACATACTTCTGGCCAAACTGTACAACAAACTATCACTTCATTAAATACACAGACTATGCCTCTCCCTTTCATAAAAATTTGTTCAGAGGGTCACAGGATGATGTCATATAGTTTGCAAATCACATCAAACCATTGGTTTTGTCTTAAACGAACTACCCAGTCAATGAAGAAAAAATAATAAATTAAAAAAATATGGAAGTTTTGAAATTTGGTGGAGATTTATCAACACGTACTGTTGAACATACTAAAATTCTTGAAGGACTAGAAGTAAGCTTTCACCACCGGATGGGAAAATGGCACTGTTTTATATTTTTTTGCAAATATCTCATGGACTATTGATGTTATGGGAAAAATGGTTATTACTAAATTAAATATTATAAAAAAAATTCTCTTCAAAAAAAAGGTTTTATTCATTTTTGTATAACTCTAATATTTTTTGAGTAAATTGCCAATGAATATTGTGCAAAATAGAGAACAATAGCTTCCTTCCCCTCATGCAGATGGTTCTTCCTTATCTCCTCCATCATTTCCCTGGCTTCTACTCCTTCTTTATTACAAGCTGAAGCCAGTTTTCCCCTTTCTATCGCATCCATGAAGAGCACCACTTGTTTGTTTTTCAAATCTATTAAATAAGGCTAAATTAAAAACGTTTGCTTGAAAAATATGAAAGCCGGTAAGTTTTACCACTGAATGGATAACAGTGCATCCTTAGAAGAGACTGCAGCTTCAGTGTTATAGAAATTTATGAGTCATTTTTAAGATATGAAAATTCCACATGTTAGTAATTAACAATTTAAATTTAAATACCATTGTATATCAGTAGCTTGCCTTTATATATGCATACCACATGTACTATTAGAGTCTGTAAGTGCTTCACACATATACACTTTTATATCCACAATACAGTCTAATTTACATTGTATTTATCTTGAAGGTAAGAAGGAAAAGAGATGAATTAGAGGGTTGTTTCAAATTAAAAAAAAATGTCCCTTTAAAATTGTTTATTATTTGAGATTTTGATATATTCATCTTGCTTGTACCTTGGCATTTCATGAAACTTCTTAGAATAAACATACTAGGTTATAACACACACATTCAACCATTATCAATCTACTGCTGCACAGGTGTCCACACCTGCAACACTTTAAATTAGTGAAACTATTTGCCATAGTTGTGCAATTTTAGAAAATCACATTCAGTTACTTAAATTATATTTATACACTGCTTCACATAAAAAAGAAGACAAAAAAAAGCTTTTTTAAATAATTAAAACATATTTGAAGTGAAATACTAAGGACTGGTGAAGAATTTTGCAGGAAACGGTTAAATACTGGTAAAATAGCAAAAGAAATAGAGTACTACCTAAATTTTCAAGTATGTTGACAGTAGTCCATCTGAAGTACTGAAGAACTTCTGCTAATATTCTCGAAAACCTAGATACCCTACTTGTACTATACTATCAATATTTAGCCTTTTTTGTGTATAAAATATATAGTTCAAATACTTTTACAAGAAAACAATTTGAATTATGTTTAACTTTTATAAATATTATTCCTTGCTGTTAGCAAAAACCTTACCTCAGCTATTCAAAATTAATTTTATCATACTCCTGCTCTTAAGTCTCATTTGCATACTTTCACAATAAATCCTCCAAGCTGGATTCCAATACTGAATTACAGAACTTAGTTGTGATTTTTTTTTTACTTAATCTCTTTTATATTGCTATGAAGTATGGTTTTAATCATAAATAAAACTGTTGCTTCATTTGTCATACTTTGTCTATCCGTTGGTTGTAATTATTTACATATTTATATAGGACCAATTTGTATCAATTTTTTAGTATGTGATTGGTCATCTACTTAAGTAGAACAAAATTTAGATTTACCACCATATCTTTAAGCAGTAGATGGTTTTTTATAAATCATGATTTCGTGAATTTCATAAATGTTTGAACATGTCTAAAAGCCATATTGGCATTGTTTCAAGAGAAAATGAGTCATTAAATGAAATGAATTTATAGTCTTAGCTATATATATAATTTGCGGTTTGCTGATGACATTGTTATTTTCTCAACGAACCCAACAGAACATCAAGACATGATACAGGAGATTTCAGATAGAAGTAGAGAAGTTGGACTCAAGATGAACCTACAAAAAACTAAAATCATGTTCAATAATTTCGTAGAGGAAACAAAAATACAAGTTGACAACATTGAGCTAGAAATTGCTGATTCATATATTTACCTTGGCCAACTGATTTCAATGAAAGACAACATTATGAAGGAACTCAACAGACGCATTAAACTTGGCTGGAGTGCATTCGGATGAAACAGTTTTATCCTGAAGGGGAAATTGCCTTCGTGTCTAAAAAGAAAAGTCTTCAACCAGAGTGTATTGCCAGTTCTCTCTTATGGAGCAGAAACATAAGTCTAACAGTTGAAGCAATACGGATGTTACGGACAACCCAAAGGAGTATGGAGAGGTGCATGCTTAGAATAACTAAGAGAGATCGAAAGAGAAACATTTGGATGAGAGAGCAAACTAAAGTAGAGGACATCATTGTTAAAGTAAAAGGGCTGAAATGGCGATGGGCTGGGCATATTGCAAGAAGAACTGATCAATGATGGACAACAGAAATTCTGAACTGGATTCCAAGAGACCACCGAAGACCTAGAAAACGTCCTCAAACTAGATGGGTGGATGAAATAAGAAAACAGGTTGAGATGACGTGAAAGCAGATTGCTCGGGATAGATTTGTATGGAAAGCATTTAGAGAGATCTTCATCCAGCAATGGATAGATAATGGTTGAATATGATGATATATATATTAGTGTTTCATCTAGAAAAAAATTAGGGCAAGGCTCATGGCCCACGGTTACGCCAGCTTTACTGCTACTAATTCCATTAAACAGCATCTTAATTTAATTTGTATTGTTGCTTTCTTTAAATATTTTAGTTTTTATTTGCACGTAACCGTTTGTTGGAGTTTTTTAGTTCCGAGTTAAGTATATGTGAAAGGCGAGCGGAAGGTGTGCGTGATTATTGCAATCTAATGTCAATGTTGCCAGATGGCAAGATTAAAAAATCTCAACTTCATACAAAATAATAATTAAATTAATATAACTATAATTTAGTTAAACAATATCCTATAATAATTTCATTTATTCAAATATCCTATACCAGCGGTTCTTCAATTGTGGTCCACAGACCCTCCCAGTGTTCCACAAAGATTCGAAAAAATACCGAAACAAGAGCAATTACTCTTTAATGCTAAGAATAAATTATGAGGGGACGAAAAATTCTTTCCTTAAATGGTGAAAATTAGTGATGAAACACTAGAAATAAATACATATGATGCAAATTCCGGGCTTTAAACTTTGAGTTAATTCTTGGGGGTCTGTGAAGGCGAGTGAAGGAGGTCTGTGGTCCAAGAAAGTTAAAGAACCGCTGTCCTATATATACTATATGACAAGTAAGCTTCATAAAATAGGGATGTAAAACATGCTTAATTTAGTGCTTAAAGACAAACAAATTGATTTTAACAAAAATTTGATCTCAAAAATAGGTGGAACCGCTAACGTTTATCGCAGTAGTCCATGGTTGAAAGTCTGCAAACCTGGCAACAGTGCTTTGTTTACAAATATTCGTCAGCAATCTCATTTTGCCAAAACCATCAGTGTTATTACGAAAATGAAATAATGAAGTACAAAATTTTTATAAATCAACAAATTTCATCACGCGTTTTGGATTCTAACGTGGGAATTTGAATCATCATCGGGGAAGGATGGTGCGTTATTTTCCGAGGGTTGGGTGGGACATATGGGCACAAGGGTGAACAAGTTGAAGGGCAGGTAGTTAATAGGTATTTTAGGGCACTATATATATATATATACTATATCATAGAAAGAATGACACACAACATATGATGTGAATTGTGCTTAGTAACATGAATGTTGGTGTATTTCTGAAGTCTTAGCTAATAATGGCTAGAGTAACATTGATAACTAAAAGTCATAAAAATTAGTTTAAAATCGGATGTTGTAATAGTATGACTGGATATAAATTTTTTGAGTGACCTTACAAATGTCTAAGCCACAGTGTAAGAGTCCTTATTTACTTATCAAAGACTAACTTTAATTCTGATGTCATGTATGTGTTGCATTGTACCCATTTATCGTATGAAATAAAAAAAGGGACTAGAATATAGAATTAAAGGGGCTAGCACTTACAAAGCACTGTAAAGAACAATTAAACGTGTTGACAGATCCATCACGTTCATTACCATTTGATTGTACTATCTATTGGCAAATCAACCAATGTTACAAATTCATAATGAAATTAAGGTTTATTAATTGAATAAAATTAAAGTGGCAAAGTTTGACCTTAACTGAAACTGATTTTAAAATACATGAAATAAAAGCTCCAGCTGCCTAATAAATTCATTGCAGTATATGTTAATAGATGTTTAAAAGACGTCAAATTTTCACTTCAGTTTTTGCATATAAACTGCAGGTTGAACATGAATTATATAAAAAAATTATAATTTTCAATCGTCTTTAAGATCATAAAAGGTCCTAATTAATACATTTCATGAAAAATTAATGAAAGATGCTAGCCATGAGTCAAGTTTTATCCATACATGCTATTCATCATATAGGTACATGATATTAAATTTATAATTGATAGTATGAACTCTTGTAATCAAGGTGATTTTCTACACTTGTGAAAAATTGTATTTAAATCTATGGAGACGGGAATACACACACAGTGCCTTACTTCAATATGCAATAATGGTTTCTGTCCGCACTTTCAAACTAAATTTTTCATGCACACTGAACGAAAGATCTTTAGTAACTAACGCAGTTCTTCTAAGAATAATTTTGTGTTTGAAATAACATTTTTTTTTCTAATTAATCTTTCAGTTTGAAATTTGTGTAAACTTTTAGAAATCTGCCAAAAATTTGAGTTCTGATAGTGATAGTCATGGAGAGTCAACCAGTAGTAGTAGTGGTGGCGCTGATAGCAGTTCTGGGGGAGCAACTGCATCCAGTGGGTCCAGTGATTCTACTGATGAAGAAGAAAGAGTAAAACAGCAACAGGAATTGGCTCGACTCAAAAAACAACAAAAAGAACTTAGGCGAAAAGTTCAAGAATTAAAGCAAGCTTCTCATGAAAGCAGTCAACAGAAAGTTGATGCCCAAGTATATTTTTCCATTGATTTTGTTATTTATAAGTAGATTTAAATATAATTAGCAGTGGAAACATTTGATTTTGACTCTTCGGGATTATGAATTGTACCATCATTATAAGAATGACTTTTAGAATTATTTCAGAATATAGACATCAAGAACATAATACATATGTATGTTTTTATTCTACACTTAAAGGACAAATTATTACACACACCCTTGGCAAATCAACCACAAAATACTTTATTTTACTAAACAATATGGCATGGCGAAATTTAGTGATGGCTATAAATAGATTAAGGCATTTTTGCATTATATAATACTTAAGTAATTGTTATGAAAGGTCATTAAAGATAATTGTTAAGAAACGGTAAAGATAATCTCACCGTGTTTCATAACAGATAGGTTTGTCTGAGGAAGATTGGTTATTTCATTTTAGTCACTGTAAAATTTTTAGGAGTTCCTTATGCAATGGTTATACATGCATAGCAAGATTATGTGAAATTGAGCTGAGCTTCCAGTCAACAGGTAAAATGTGATCACGGACAAGCAGCTGAAATTCAAGGTTAGCATTGACTTCCCATATTGTAATGACTAATTAGAAGACAACAATGAAGCAAGTAATAGCATTCAAATGGAAGAATGCCAGCAAAACTTTGCATACAGGCTATTTAATTAATGACTGTGCAAGTTATGAATGTGGATAGTGCCATTTTTGGCATCTTTGTTGACTGCAAGGCATATAAAGATAAAACTGCAGTAAGAGAAATATTGCAATTGGATTATACATATGGAGGACTGAAAATAAGTATTGTTTTCGAGCTTTATGGCGCAAGGAAAGCAAGGGTCTTGCTGTGCTGGGACCTACAGTTTTCTGAGAAATCCTAACCTCTTAAGGCCTATGGAACCACCAAACTACGGTGAGCAGTTAGTTGGAAAATGTTCTTTTTTTTTTTGGCACAGTTAGGAGTCGAACCTGGGATAACCATATGCTAGGCTAATGCATTACCACTGCACCACCGCATGGCCCTGAAAATATGTATTTATTAGATGAATTAAGTTGTAATAGAAAACTGTCTGTTTGGCATAGACCATACATAGTTATGGATCTTGCCTGATATGTTGGAATATTACAGGCAAGTCAAGGTGGTAATGTTCTGGTAAAATTTACAAAGATACTTTTTGGCCTTTTGTACTTGCAACCCTATTAGGCCCAAAGCTAGATGTTTGTTGGGGGCTTAAAGTTCTTTAATATTTTAATGTATTTTATTAATATATTTAATAACATAAATATCTAAGTAGGCTATTATATTTAACATCAATGAATAAATTTCTTAACTTAAATTTTGCATTGAAAACTTATTATAGACATATGTTAAAATTTATAATTTCCCTTATCCTTATTATAGAATAGGTGAAGACTCAAACCTCTATAAAATATATGGTGCACATTCACTTGATCTACCATAGAAATATATTTTAAATATATTTTTAACTGTTCTTTGACATTAAAAATACATTTTGTATATATTTTTAACATCAAAGTAGTTTCCATTGTATACACTTTTATACAAAACAAAAAATTTTAAATGAAATTTTAAATAATTTATTTTGAAAAACTATTTTCCAGGGGGGGGGGGGCTCAGCCCCTGCTCTCCCCCTCTAGCCCCCCGCTTAGCTACAGCTCTGAACCCCATCCAGCAATAGTTTCAATATTAGTATATTTGCCAACCGCATATAATGTTTCATGGCTATCCTTTCTCAATGGAATTATGTTCTCTTTCAACAGGACAATATTATATCACACATGTTGGGATTGGCAACATGCTAATTATATGAGCATTCTAGTGAATTTACTACTTTCAAATAGCTCATACTCTCCTCCTCTCTCATGATGCATGAATTTTTCCCCACCTAATTTAGATTGCACGAAAAGAAATGTCTGTCTGAGCATGCAATCCACCATTTGCATTTCTGTATTCTCTAAAAATACAATTCTAAATTTATGGGTAGCAATCAATGCTACCGCAACATTTTATACAACTTGAATTGTATAATGTATTACTGTTATGAGAGTAAAAGATGGAACGACACACAAGCTGGGTGTGTATAATTTGTCCTTTCAATGTATTAACATATGTAGATATTTATTAACCTTGTTCCTCTTTACTTGCAAAATCTATTTAGTTAATGACATTTAGAAAAATGAAGTTGGTTCCTTTATTTTGACTTGCACAGTTCATACCGCAATATGTATAAAAGTCTCATTAAGAATGAAATGCTTCCCATATATATATATTAGGGTGGGTCGAATTTTCAAAAATTGCTCGAATCGAAACGTAATAATGCGGAAACGTTGCTGCTTGTCGAGATAAACACAGTGGCAAAAGAAGTTTTGGAATCTGATAATATCTTCAGGTTGCGCATGACCCCCAAAATTTGGGAAATTAACCATAAACTGACCTTTTTTAGAAACTTTTGAATAGTGCCTTAAATTGATCGGATTATCATGAAACTTCAGTTGGGACAGTAATTAGAAACTAGTTAACAGGAAATAATACGTTGACGAATGAAAATACTCCCAAAGGGAGCTGGCAGGGGGTCGCATTAGGACGAAAATTGGCCAAAATTGTGAAAAAAACAAAACACCGTAGAAGCGTTCATGACTTCAGAAAAATAGGTTAAGTAGACTGTTTGGGCGAAGAGCTGCACAGCAAAAGTTAACCATTTGCATTCCACATTCAGTGAAAACGACCCAGAACTAACCATAGGAAGGTGGCCACACTTTGAGTTCCACCTACGCTCTTCCTAACCAACCAACCTTAGATGGACGTAGAAAATCATTACCTTTGTGGTTTAGTTTGGTTCCCATAAACTGGACTTCGTTTTTAAATATTGACATTTGTCAGCGAGAAAGCAAAGTTGCTCTGATGAAACCATCTCTGCTATCACCGCCACATACTTTGCTTGCTGCTTCTGTGATTAGTTTCACAGTAAGTTTAACCTCCTGAGTGTGACATGGAAATTCGTTTATGTTGAAAGTTGTTATCTGCTTGGAATGAATGAGGTCTAAGATTTCCTCGGATGTTGCAGATGCTAGAAGTGGAGGACAGGTAATTTTCGTTGATGACTAGATGATCCACCTTGTCTAGTCTTTTGCATTAAAATTAAAATCAGGAATGATGAACGCATGTAAGGATTTGCATTTCTCTAGTTTTTTCCTGGCTTTTAAAATATGTCTCAAAGCAAACTCTCTGACATGCTTTTTTTCGTCTTTCACCATAGCCAGAAGAAGATTCTTAAGATGGGCAAAGAAGGCATTGGATGCGATGGAACAAACATAAAAACTAGGTGGAAAAATGGAGCCATTAGGTTTATAGAAATTTCTGTCAAAATTCCTTTACAGTTGTCTGCCTATATGTTCCACTTCAATGAGTTGCCATTGAGGCACTTCATTGAAAAATTAGATGGCAAAACAACTTGCCCACAGTCATACTCTGGACCTGTCGAAAAGCACCTTCAAAGATGCGAAAAATTACCAATGGCAAAATTTCTGGAAATTCATTGCATACTTCCAAAAGTGAACAAGGATAAAAACTATTTACTTGAAATTTCATTGGCTTTCCACTTAGGTGTTTGGCCTTCAGATCTTGCCATTTGTAACACTGGACTGCTCAGCCATTCCATGTGGTTGACAACAGTTAATAGAGTCCTTAGACTATACGTTGCTTCCTCAGACCCATCTTCAAACCTTCTTCATATCACAACGTTCATCCTGAAAGTATACTCACCTCTATGGTTCACAATCAAAACCCAACCAGCAATACTTCAAGGCCCAAAACATGTGTTTCAGTGTATTCAGGCTTCCCGATACTTACCAGATCATCTCAAAACAATCATTGATCCAGTAATCCAAAAGAATGTCTTCTTTGACCATCCTGAAAATCTTCTTCCGGCTAAAATGAAAGACGAAAGATAGTATATCAGAGAGTTTGCTTTAAGGTGCATTTTAAAAGCCAGGGAAATACCAGAGAAATGCAGATCCGTATGTACGTTCATCACTCCTGATTTAAATTTTGATGCAAAAGACTACACTGGGTTGATAACTTGGTGATCAACGAAAATTACCTGTCCTCCGCTTCTAGCATTTGCAACATCCGAAAAAACCTGAGACCTCATTTATTCCAAGCAGATATCAACTTTCGAATTAGACGAATTTTCATTTCGCACTCAGGCAGTTAAACGTACTGTAAAACTAATCACAGAAGCAACAAGCAAAGTATGTGGCGGTGACAGCAAAAATGGTTTCATCAGAGAAGTTTTGCTTTCCCGCTGCCAAATGTCAATATTTGAAAACGACATCCAGTTCATGTGGAACCAAACCAAATCAAAAAATAGTGATTTTCCACGTCTAGCTCTAGTTGGTTGGTTGATAAGTGCGTGGGTGGAACTCGAAGTGCGACCACCTTCCTGTGGTGAGTTCGAGGTCGTTTTCCTTTACACTGAATGTGGAATGCAAACAGGCGAAGAGCTGCATAGCATAAGTTAATCAAACAGTCTGCTTAACCTATTTTTCTGAAATCATGAACGCTTCTACTATGGTTTTTTTTTTTGTTTTTTTTGTTGTTTTTTTTTGTAATTTTGGCCAGTTTTCCTAAAACACCCCAATGCCTGCTCCCTTTGGGTGTATTTTTGTCTGTCAAAGTATTATTTACCATTAACTAGTTTTTAATTTGTGTCACAATGGAGGTTTCATGACAATCTGACATATTTAAGGCACTTTTCAAAATTTTCTAAAAAAGGTCAATTTATGGCTAATTTCACAAATTTTGAGGGTCATGTGTGACCTGAAGATATTATCCGATTCCAAAACTTCTTTTCTCATTACGTTTACCTTGACGAGTGGCAACTTTCCTGCACTATTACATTTAGATTCGAGCAACTTTTGAAAATTCGACCCACCCTAATATATATGCATGTATGTGTAAAGTAATATATTTTCCAAGGAAGAAGGGAAGACAAATGTATATATATTGTGTACAAATGTATATAGGAATCTCAGAGTTGGGGTTTCAGCTGTTTCTTGTTCTTTTTTTCCCCTCATGTTCGTTATGTGATTTTCCAATTTATATATACATATGAATTCTGTTCAAAGCAGATTCTATTTACAAACCAATTTTTCACTATTCATATGACAAGAAATAGTTAATAGCTTATTGTTGCTAAGTGACATTGCAAAAAGAGACAAAAGTAAGGTGACAAAAATGTATTGAATGTACAGCCAGTGAAACAAAAATTTGAACACCCTTTTGCTGATCATGTAATAATTGTGCTACAGAAAATTCAAAGGTGCCGATCAATAGGGAACAACGAAGTCTACCAATCCATGTGCATAGAATTTACATAAGGGACCATCTTCATATTAAAACTTGCAGCAACTTTGAAAGTTCCAATGGCAACAAACTACTTTGATTAAATATTTCGAATCTTCAACCAAAAAGAACTAATACTAAATTTCAAGTTATTTGGTTCAAGGGTTTGAGTTTTGAATATTAGAAATGTTGAGGTCATAATGCTAAAATATTTCATGGTATTTTTATGAATATCTCCTGAAATATCCGCTCACCTTGATTGGCGCAGAATGACCCTTGCTGTCCCTTTGCCATAAAAATACAGCCAAACGACCAACCTGAAATATTCATATCTCTCCAATATTCTTCATTGCATTAATGTTCAATAGACCAAACAAAATTCGTTTTTCATCTTTAAAATATAAAATATAAATTATGAAAATCATATTCGATAAAAATATGAATGAAAATATTAATTTTCTGATGGGAATTGAAACCTTACGGTTTTTTACCTACTGTACAGACATTTCAGCGCAATCCAATTAGTAGTTTTTTAATGCTTAATATTATGTTGTGCTTAAAACTGTTGTGGAGTGACATTTCTGGATCATCATTTAGCAGGCATACTGATAAATTTAGTCAGTAAGAGAAAGAAAAGTCAATGGGTATTATAACTTTCTGATTTCAACAGGTTTAATCATAAAATTGAATTTCTTACCTACAAGTTTATTTTTTACCATGAAAAATTTTTTTATCATGGAAGCCCCATAGACTTTTTATGGAATGTCTCAAGTTTCAATATTCAAAATAGCGCCAAAATTTTGGATTAGCCCAATTAAATAGTCTGGAATTCGATTATGATATCAAATTTTGGTGTTGCCATTGAAATTTTCAAAATGTCTGCAAGTTTAAATATGAAGATGGTTCCTTATGCAAATTTTGGGCGTACGAATTGGTAGATTTAATTGATCGATTGGCATCTTCGAGTTTTCTGTAGCACAGTAATTGCGTGAATGGCAAATGGGTGTTCAGATTTTTGTTTCACCATCTGTATATTATCATTTAATAAGGAATTTGGTTTTTGCAGAGTAATATGATTAAAGCGGATTGTGTATCAATAATCGTATATCTTCCATATAATTATAAAGAAATTATGTGAATAGCATACAAAAACTGTTGGATATCAATATCTTGAATTATTACATGATTATAATCATATTTACAATTTTCTACCACATCATTTTAAAGATGTGATATACCCGTATTTCATATTAATGAACAATGTCATACTTTTATAGCTTTTTTGGTCAACGAATATCTTATATGTGAAAATGTACATATGTATTGGCTAATATAGTCATCAAATCTTAATCTGACAGAGCATCCTTAAGATACTTTAGATAACGATTTGCTGCTTGTTCCCCTCATAACTTTACAGAATTACTATGTGCTCATCTGGAAAAGTGGGATTTGAAACTCTCAAGCTCTTTTGAACAACCTCATTCAAAACATTTGCTTTTGTGAAATTTTCTTTGCTTTCTATCATGATCATAATCTGTATTGATGATTGGGAACATTTTTGTGACATTATTCCACGATACAGTTTACAGAGTTGTGTTTTTGTGAAGCCAATGATTTGGGTATGTTTGCATAGCTGTTACTTTTGTGTTGACATGTGTAGCGTACTTATACAACATAACTTGCATCAAGTTCATTTAATTATATTCATTACTTTGACTGTTAAATTAGTTAAGTTTGTCTGGTAAATTTAGACTGTTAAATTAAATGTTAGACTGTTAGAATTATTAAATATTAAACTGTTAAATTTTTAGTTAAGTAACTGTTGAATAAGTTTTCGTTATTTTATCAAAAGAGTTCTTCCCCTTTAGATAGAGCAAAGGTTGTGAAGATTAAAACAGAATTATTTTTTTTGTATGCTCACAATTTTTAATTCGAACAAAAATTATTTCATGACTAATTTATAATTAATGATATAACAAACACAGTTGCATATACAATTTAATGAGATGAAATTGAATTTTATGTAAAGTTAATTTATCTCCATTTATAAAAACAGTGGATTATTCACCATTAGAATGCTATTACGATAAAATATATAATAATGGCATAATATAATTTGATTGCTATTTTATCATCACATAAATGAAGTATTTATCTTTTTGGAGATGTATTGTGACTTCCAATGAATTTTAAAGGAAGGATGTACTTACATGAGATAACAAAGGAAAAGGGAGTGCACACCAATTAAGACAATTTGTAAAAAAATACTGCAAAAAATATTAAAAATATACAACAGAAAGTTCATTGAAAATCGTACAAAAAAGTGGGAATGTTCAGTGAATACGATAACTAATCCTAAACTCTTTTTACCATATATTAATACAGTGCATTGTGACATGTATTTAATTGTATGTTGTTTGAAAACAATTAGCTTGACCATGCACTTATCTTGCACTATTATTTTAGCAATGTTTATATCAATCTTCAAATATGTATATTTTGTATCAATATTCAAATTTACTTGTTAGTGGCATTTTGAGTTAAATAATCTAGTCCCCATTTATTATATTTAAATTAGCATGTACCTATTATTCAATGCAAGTATTTTGAAATAGATATTTTACAATAGAGTATAAGCCTAAGAAGCAAGAAATTTCAGTGGGAAGTCGGAATTTTGAGTAAATATTTTATAATAAAAAAAAATTAATTCAATGTAGTACACAGAGTAGAGAATTTTGGCCACTAAATCACCAGTGGTGACTGAAAAATTAGGCACTCAAATTGCAATGCCTTTTTTTAAATATTTTATCCAATGTTACTTTATAATATTAGCTGGAGTACTGTTTGAAAATAAAAAATTAAGCAATATTTCAAGACTTTTAAAAGTTTTCTTAATTTCAAAACTGAACATAAGTAATTTTCTTTAAAGTTTTTAGAAATGATATCCCTTAAAAGTTTTCATGGTGGCTAATCTAAGAATTTAATCAATGATTGAGTAATGTTTTTGGAAATTCTAGAGACAATAAGACATTTCTAATTTGTTAAATAAAAGCATAGTAGCAAGGGAAAATACTTTTTAGTATGTAAGAGAATTACAAAAATATCAAAACTTGTTTTTATGTTACACAAAGAAAAATTCAATGCAAAATTTTGCATCTTGCATGTATTTTCAACTACAGGGTCCATTAATTTAAAGTGGATCATAAATTAGAACTGAGTTTTTGTTTACGTAATGCCAATCACTTGAAATATTGTGTAATATCTCACTTTGTTCTGTAGTTTAGTCATTGTTCTAAGCTTGGTCTTCAAAAATATAACTCAGTTTTTAATCTATGTCAATTATTTAAAAATTTTCGTTTTTTTTTGGCTATTATTTTAAATATATATGACTATTTATAAAATAGAACTAAAATCCTTGTACTGAATTAACATGTAGGTGTTTACATTTTTTGCCCTTAATCTCTATGCATATATATTGTTCCTTTATCAGAAGCATGTTATACATTGAATATAACATTCTTATTTAAATTGCTCAATACATGGAAGATTTCTTATGATTTTCAATTTCCGAATTGTCTTCATTAAGAATATATAATAATGGCAATTACACACAATTTCTTAAGTACTAAAAACAAAATTTGCACATAACTGACATTATCATAAGCACTATATATATATACGTATGTCTAAATTAATGTGATGCTTTCCTTTTTTTTCCAGGTTAAGAAAAGCCCCATGACTCCTAAACCTTCCCCTAGAACTATAAATCACATCAAGAAACCTGTTCCTAGTCCTGCCCATTCTTCATCTGCTATGGCAATATCACCCAAATCGTTTCCTCAAAAGCCAAAACTTAATTTATGTACTGAAGATGATGCTAATATGTCGGTTCCACTTGATTTGTGTGTAAAAAAACAAGAACCTATGTTCGAAGTAACTAGTTCGTCCATTCTTAGCCCTCCTTATATAGCCATGGCAAGTATGGCCAAAAAACAACTTCAAGCCATAACATTTAGTCAGCCAGCTGGTGGAAAATTACAAAGTGCAGGACCAAAACGACGTGGCAGAAGACCAAAAGCCTTATCATCTAGCAACATTCTACCTCCTGATATGGCACACCAGCTTAAACAGGTATGTACATTAACTTTTTTACTCATTGTTGCCATTTCTTTTATTATTTGTGTAAGTTTTTATCTATTTTTGGCAAGTGAGTCTAATGCTTCTGCATAAAGTGATCAATATTTACCAAAATTACTGGAAACGGCAGGTTTTTATTAGTATTACTGCCAATTGGTGTTAATTCTATGTTCAAAAATGAGTTTTTTATTTTATATTCCAAAACTACTCAATAAGTTATCTGGGTCGGGATTAACAGTTTAATGGAATTTGAAGAACACAATATATTTACATGTGGCCAAACTTACCTGGAATTCAACAGGCTCTGCGTTGATGCAATGGTAACAAATTTGTCTGACAGGTCTTTAAACCCGGGTTCAATACCCAAAAGTGCCAAAAAAGAATGTTTACCAACTAACAACTCTTTGTAGTCCAGGAGTTGGTACCCTAAGCCTTACGAGATTCAGATTCCTTGGAAAGCTGTAAATACCAATGCAGCAGCTGCCATTGCACTATGAAACACAAACTGGGAATTCAACTTAACCAAATTAATCTAAAATTTATTGTTAATATTCAGGTCAGTTCCAAATTAAGGTTTTTATTGGCTTTAGGCTGAAAGCATAGAATAGGTCCCTAAAGTAGGTGGCCTGTCTAACGGGCATTCAGAGCATTCAGTGTCTCGGCATTCAGTGAATATTATAAAATACATAGAATTTTGATGTTTTTAATGAAGTTCCAAGTTGGTCAAGGTCACATATCCATCTGTTTAAAAACGTTGAGATCTTTCGCGTAAGGCTCTGTGATGCAATTATAATGTATTTGCCTAGTTTGCAGTTGTTGCAGGTTCGACTCTCAACTGTGGAAAAAAAATGCTTGCCTATTAACTGCTCACTGTAGTCCTGGGGTTGGTACTCTAGACTTTAAGAGATTTGGGTTTCTCGAAGAACTGTAGATCCTGGTGCCATAAAACTCACACTATCTTTTACTTAAAAGAAAGGCTTTTATTTTGGAACAGTATGATAAACTACCCATGATGAGACAAAGGGATGCATCAGTCCAATTGAAAATTTCTCAGTCACTTTCATGAAAAAATATTGAAAAAATAAGACAAATTATTAATATTACAAAGCAGAATGAAAATTTAGATTACAAGAGGAAGTATATCGGAAAAGTTGATTTTTTTCCAGTCAATTTTAAAATTCTGGTTTATTAATTTCCGTAATAAAGCTGCCTCTGTTATTGGCTCAATAATCCATTAGAAAGCAGATGACTTCGATGCTACAGATGAATTGTTTGCTTGTTGGAGCAAATAAGAGGATGCTTACAAACATGCACATGGTGAGCAAAAAAAAAAAAAAAAAAAAGTTTCATGCAGCAAAAGCTTGGTTTGGAGAAGAGTAGCCTGGAATTATTTCTAAGTTTTCACCTGAGAAGGTGTATAGTACTGATGAATCTGGAGTTTTATTATTTTGCCTTACCAAAGTACGCTTATATGTTTAAGAATGAGTCTGCTGCAGGGTATAAAACTTTAGAGGAGCATGTTATATTTCTGTGTTATGTGAATGTGATTGACGAGAAGTGGGAAAGGTGGTGATTATCAGTAAAATTAAAAATCTGCATTGTTTCTAAAGTGTCAAGAAATTGGCCATTAATTATTACTCCAGCTCCAAGGTATGGAAGACAGCAGTGATATTTAATTACTGATTATTTAAATGGGATAGCAAATTAGATCATTGTTTACCTTGTAGATGAGTGTAGCA
>QLNU02015360.1:269979034-269992232 GCA_006491805.2 Dysdera silvatica
GGCTGTTCAGATTGTTAGTAACAAGCTGTTTGGACAGAAGTTTATGCTGCCAAATGATATTGAGCACCATTCTGAACGATGAAAGTAAAAAACACCATGTTGCCCACTTACCAATGGATCCACACTGGCTTCCAACAAGATATTCTGTTACTGAAGCGCAATCTCTAATTGCATTGAGAGCTGAACAGCAAATAGGCATGGCTGTCCTGTCTACAGATGATGCAGCGCAGATTCTTGATGGGACATCTTGTGCATGTATTAGGAAAAAAATGGTATTACATTTGCATATTGAAAAAACAGTGGAAAAAAGTGAGGATTTTACCACTACGACAGATAGCTAATGAAAAATAAAGCAATCTTGTAAAGTTACTGGATTATCGATTTCAAAGGCCTGAAGTTCTCACAAAATCAGAGAGAACAGGTTTATGGCAACAAATCAGGGCAACAATGTCTGATTTGGCAAGTGAAAATGAAGGGTTAGCTAAATCAGTATCAGAACATTCCGGCTTACTTATGTTCTAGGTTAATTATTTTGTATTATACATACTGTTCTTGCTTGGGATGAATCAATGAAGTCTGTGATTGGTTCTATAGAAAAAAAAATTGGATATGAGAAGGTGCTTGGAAACATAATTTAGTCCATCATCAAATGTTGCACAGTATGTAGCTGCGATAGAAGGAATTAATGCATTTCTGAAACTTATTGGACCGGAACATTCACAAAAACCTTTGAATAGATATTTCCAGTTTACAAAACTTGTTGAAAAGAAAGGAAAAAACAACTTAGCTTTGTGAAGTGACAGCTACAGTTGATGCTATTGGATCTGTCATAAGTGATTCAGAAGTACTGGATAGCTTAAAAAAAATTGTACAAGAAACTTCATTTTCATTGGAAAGTATGCCAGAAAATGAACTAGTTGCAATAGTATGGGACGAAGAGTGGCGTTCAGGAGAAATTATTAGCAAAGTCAATGATGATACATATAAAATCAAGTACATGAAATGAGCTAATGAAGATTCAAAAGTGTATTGGCTGTGGCCTATAGAAGACGAAGTGTATGACACAAAAGCAGAGCAAATAGTGGTTTTATGTTCAATAATAGATATTTCTGTTATTTTCTCCACGAGAACTGTTATATTGAAGTTAGGTAACCATTCTTTACTTAATAATTTAGCTGATGATTATTAAAAAACAGTTGCAAATTACATTTATCAGAAATAAAAATGCATATAAATGCTGTATTACACACTATTTTTAATATTAAAATAGCTGTAGTTTGGACAATTTTTGGAATATTTTGATGAAGTTTGTGTCAAATGACTTAGTTTTCCATCTTGTTTGTAATAAATAGGTTCAAATTCAAAAAGCATGACTTACATATTTTGACCATTACGATACTCCTTCCCCTAAATTTAGAGATGAAAAATGTGTTTACTGTTCTTAATTCATTAAAATTTTTCTTTCATGTACTATATATTTACATATTTTATTTCTGTAGTTGTTTATACATCAGTAATATGTTTTTCAGAATATTGTTAAAGACTTCGCTAGTATGGGACTACCTCAGAAGCTATGGCTTCCTCCAACAAGTAATGCAAAAAATATGGATGCAAATTCTCAGAAGAAAAGTATTAATTCAGTGAGTCCTTCCAAATCAGTTTTATTGATGCCAGGTGAACTTTCAAACTCTATTTCCTCTCCGAGGAAAACCTTTACTCTTGACAGCTTATTAGCTGAAAGCAATGGTACACTTGATTTCCGTTCCTCACCAAATAACATAGATATTCCAGGCTTAGCTTTGGGAGACAAAAACACCAAAACTAAGGAGCGAATGCGATACAGTAATCGAATAAAAAAAGTTGAAGAAAAAGGAAGAGAACAGGACTCTGTTGCAAAGCATGAAAGCTCTTCTGCTACAGGTTTATGTTTAATTTGTCTTACTGTCAGCTATTGATAAGTATTCTTCTTTATAACAAAATTTCTTATTATTTTTTTTATTTAGATTCTGAGCCAGATAATGATCATTCAGATAGTGAAGAATCTACTTTAGAGAATAATGCAACGTCAATCGGACATAAACGTTCATATGATGAAGATGGTGAAGGTAGTATGTTATTCTTTAATTTACTGTTGCTTTAAACAAAAAACCACCTAGTTAACAAATATTGAAATTTAAGTTTGTGAATAAGGTTCTGTAGTGGTAAAGCATCTACCTAGCATTTTGTTAATCTTGGCTCGACTCCCAATGGTGCCAAAAAGGAAAAAAAAAAGTTTACTAACTGCTCACAATAGTCCAGGGTTTGGTTCTCCAAGCCTTAAGAGGTTGGGATTTGATTTCCAAGATTCCTTGGAAGACTATGGATCCTAGCACAGCATGTCCTTTGCTGTTTACACACTATAAAATAGAAACATAAGTTTATGAATATCTAATTATTTCATTATTGTAAAATACATGTATATACAGGGGGTTCGACAAGTTCAGTTGTCATTGGTAACTAGATATTTGCAGTTGGTGAGTAGGAAAGCTTTTTTCGTATTAGATTCTTAGGTTTTCTTGTTGAGGCGGATGAGTACCATTTTTATCTATCAACTATGGTTTGTAGTGATTTGTCAAGCTCTGTCTATATATATGTAGTGGAGATTGTTTACAACACCTGTTATAATAGCCAACCATATATAATGAAGGAACTTTTACAGGAAGTTTAGTTTCCTAGTCTGTTCTTTACTAAATATATCTGTTATAACAACATCGTATGTAATGACTAAACCTGTTATAATGGTGACAATTTGTTTCTAACAAGGGAACCCATTTCACTGATAAAACACACTTTGAGATTAGACCTATGCGAATCGATAGCATTTTATTATATTTTATTAGTTATAGTCCCTTATGAAAATATAATATCCTTTTGAAGTAAATAAAATACAATTTTTATGGTGCAGTTATTTAAAATCGTTAACACGATAACATTGCTGATAGCTATTTCGATAGCGTTAAACAGCTATCAGCAATGTTATTGTGTTAACGATTTCAAAGAACTGTGCCATAAAAATTGTATTTTATTTATTTCTATTGATCAGTGCAGTGTGTCGCTATTAAACTGTTTATAATAACCTTTATTTTCCACAATATATGCATAAATGAATTTATATACTACATTCACATATTGCAAATCAGATTCATCATGCACATGCATGGATGGTCTTGAGTAAATAGTCTTAGAGATATTACCTGCTGTAGACGAAATTGAAAATATAAAGTAAAAAATTCATTGGACACATGTTATCAAACAAATTTCACAACAATTCTTATACACACGTAATTATTGTTCACATGTTCTATTTACTTCTCTATTTTTATCTAAACTATTTACATAATCATATTCCTTTATTTCATTTCTTTACAATAACATTTTCGTAATTTTTTTTCTTAAACAATTTCAAATTATTTAAATTCTTAATATCCTCTGTTAATTCATTCCACCAATTTGAACCCTTATAATTAATATTATTTCTTCCTGTTTCAGTCCTTAACCTTGGTAATGTTAATTTCCTATAATTTCTAATTCTATTATTATACTTTTCATTTCTTTGGATTCTAATTATTTCACAGTTCTTATCCTTCTTTAACCATTCATACAATTTAATCAAAATACATTATTTTCTCGAAAATCAGGGTCTTGGAAAATCAAGGTTCCATTAAATTTGAGACGAGGAATTATTTTGAAATTTCCTTTTTAAAACACTTTCCCAGTTTGTTTGTTTTTTTTAAGAGGAAAATCGGAGGAATTTCAGTCTGAAAGAATTTTGGCAGCCCAGTCCTATGATAAACTTACAATGGCAAAATATTCTACTCCTTTCAGTGGAAGTAAACAATTTTTTTTTTTTATGTTGCTACTAAGAAGAGAAGCAATATGTTAATGCGACAAAAATTGATAATTTCTTTAAGTTACAAAATATTCTGTTCAACATTATTAAAATTATAAAGGTATGTACAGATCATTGTTTTGTGAGTTTTCAAGTGAAATAACATCTTGTGCATTTTTTATTTTTCAGAAAATATGAGTTTTCAGTGATTAAGGTTGTCTCAGTCCCGTTTCACTTGAATTATCGAGAGACTACTGTGTGTATAAATATTTCTAATAGATAATATCCCATATTTTTCCAAGTTTTTTTTTCCAATCCAAAGTTTTCTTGTAAAGCATCTAGCAGGTTATTCCGAATTCTTCCTAAATCCCCATATACATTATAGTAAGCTAAATGACAATACAATATGTAATAGAATAATATAAATTAGTTTTAGATGGCATAATATTTTGAGAAACCTTCTCAAAATTCATACTTCCTTGCTTATTTTTTAATTATTGTATTAGTATGATTATTCCAATTTAATTTATCCGTCAAGTGAATATTTATTTAACTGTTCATTTTATCCACTATTTCTATATTCCTTTCATCTATTGCAATTTGTGCATTTTCTATATCATTTTTTTTTAAATGTTTACCTCCAAAAATCATTGTTTTAGTTTTTATCTACGTTTACCTTCAGTTGACTCCTTTTAAAGCGTCTATTATGTTTATTTTTACTTTAACAACTACAAGTAACTTTTTAATTTCCATTACTTACTATAATACTGGTGTCATTGGCAAACAATATAATATTACCTACATTTGTTACATTAAAAGTATCATTAACATACAATGAGTACAACAGGGGACCAAGGTTTGATCTCTGCAATAGCACATATTTATTATCCTATCTTCATTTGCTAATAGTATAAGGGGAATAAGTAAAAGTATAACCCCATGTTCAATCGAGGGTAGGGGAAGCTTGCACTGTTCTGTTGTTTTACTTTCTTTAAAACTTACAAATTTTAATCATTTCAAGATGAGCATGCCGTGACTTTCAGTAATCACATACTTTACAATTTTATACTCGTCATTCGATGTTTCAATCCAAGTTAACCTTGTAAGCTACTTTTCTATCATTTTTTTTTCATTCATGAAACAATTGGTGAAACTATCTAATATGTCAATATAACTCCTTTGTTTGTACTTGTCTGAAACAGAAATTTTCAAATTTAAACGAAAGACCTTTGAATTTTAATGTCTCAAAAGAATTTGTTAGCATTTTGGAGTATAAAACAGCAAAAAGGAAATAAACTAGAATCAGAAAAACAGATTAAGAAAATACTTCTGTTATCGGAGAATCTTCAGCTATTTCAGAAGTAAATGAAGAATTATTAGAAAATGTTAAAAAAAAAAAAGCTATTAACACACATACATACATGAAATAGAAATTTCGATTTAGGAGCATAATGGTACAATAATTTTCTTTGGCTTTCACTTTTTAGACATATAAATACCATAAAAAAAATTTCAAACTGTTAACATTTCGCTAAAATAAACATATCTTGTAGAAATCTAGAGAGAAGAAAACGATCAAAATCTCATTAAATATCGACGATTTTTCTGACAAAAAAAAAAAAAAAGAGGTCCAACTAGCAGTTATTAAATGTGGAATTTAATACAGTGGCTTCTCAATTTTATGAACTCATACATACTCCAAAATAATGCATAAAAAGTTAGTAATATCGAAAGTCCATAAATGGAATTTAATGTTTCTTCTACAGAGTACTCTTTGGGACCAGTGTAATAGATCGTAGCGATGTGAGTCTGCTGTAGAAAAGAGCTAAAATGCATAAAAAATTGGTAATTTATGTGGGGGTAGGGAGACTGATCATGCAGATTTATAAATGGGTGGGGTAGTGCCCAAGGCACTAATTTTTTTGTGGTGTAAAATTTTAAATTGCAATATATTTAGTGTAGAATTCCACAATCTGGCCTCTCCAGGGGAAAGCCTCTCCCCTTTATCGTAACTTTAAATTTTTAAAAATTCCATGGAATAGCCCCTCCAAGAGTTGGTTCCTTAGGCCTTAAGAGGTTTGGAGTCTTCAGAAAACTGTAGAACCTGGTGCAGTATAACCCTTAGTCTCCTTGCATCGTCAAACTCAGACAGTATTTGTTCAATCGAAGCTATAATTTTCTACTACTAATCGTTAAAAAAAACTGCTGTAGCATCTATTTTGAATATCCCTGATATGAATTTACCTGATTACTTTCATGGCTTTATAGTGGTGCAGTGGTAATATTTTTGCCTAGCATATCATTAACCCGGGTTAGACTCCCAATGGTGCCAAATAAAGTTTACCAAGTAACTATTCACTGTAGTTTGAGGGTTGGTTCCCTAATCCTTAAAAGGTTTGGATCCCTCGGAAATAGGGCTGCTGCATGCTGATGTGCAAATTTTTCCTTGCACGAAGGCATCTGATCAGGAGGAGCACCATTTCAAAATGGCAAATAGTAACTTTTTGCATAGCACATTAAGATAAATTATTAAATATGTTAATGAATCCATTAAGACAAATGATAACAAATTTTTATACAATACATGAAGTACAACTTTGTTGCAAAACTTAAAATAAACAGTAGGGGGATAAAATGAATGAACAGAAAAGAACAAATTAGCCACCTTGCTTTTACGTACTACTACCACAACAACATGAGTAGTGCACAGGCTCTAATTTAGGTAGGGTACGAGGCGCTTTCCCTCTCCCCAATCCTAATTCTGTTGAACCTTTAAATACGACAGAAAATTGCAGAGTATGTGAGGGGAAGGCATTTATGATTTTTTTGTGTGCAATATTATAAGATAAAATAAAGTTATTTTTATGAATGTAGTTATTTGATGATGACTTTTTTTATTTTTTCAATGTTTCGGACTAAGGATGTCACAATTTTTCAGATTTTCAAATTAAGACAGAAATTGTGTTGCTTTCTTGAGGTGGATGGTTCAATGGAGTTTTATGATTTATACATTGCATTTTTTTTTTTAGTCTGCTATCTTTTAAACTTTCGTGCTCTTGGCACTTGCGCAACGTAACTATTTACACATCTGGGCCTGATGGTATATCAAAACAAGTTTGGGGTGTGTTTTAGCAGTTTGGAACATTGGAATCACCAATCGTCACCAGATGATGATTAAAGCAAAATAGAATAAAAAATGAAGCAGAGCTATGGGCATCCATTTAGGTTTTCCAAAGGTGGCAGTTTGCTTCCAAAATATGTATTTTTTCATTGAAAGCTCCATAAAAAAAAATGTAGAGTATTGTAGAGTAATAAGGGGACTGGCCGTTACTACTCTAATGCTTAATTATTACTTCCAAATGTTGTCATTGTATAGCATATTTATCTTAACAGTTACCTGTATCTGTAACTTCTGGGGGGAAAAAAGATGAAAATGAAAATTGATGAGTTATTTGAGATTAAAAATGTCCAAAAAACATCTTATCGATTAACAATAATATCAGCAGAAAATATTGTGGATACTCTAAATATAAAAGATCTAAGACGTTGGTGGCTAAAGCTGGAAGAATAAATATGTAATAAATGACCTGTCATACATACCAAGGGGGTCCAAAACAAATTATGTTGTGATTATTTTGTAATAGTGTTTTTTTTTTTTTAGATGCTAAATTTTTACATATTCTATTTGTATACTAAAGAAATAACAATTCTTTTTAAAATTAATTTAATTTCAATCTACAAATTCTTTTTTATGGGTCTGCTGAAAATCCAATTTTGCACAAAGACTCCTTTTACCTATGTGGTGATTCTGCTCAGAAAACTGTAGATCCTGGCACAGCATGATCTTTGTTGTCTTGCACCATAAAATGCAGATTTCAGCAAACCAGATTGCTGAAGGGGGAAAGATCAAAATTTTATGACTAATATAATATTTTGAAAAATGTGTCTCCGCATAGGTTGTACTATATAGGGTGCGTCATAAATTTGTGTGGCCTTTCTAAATTTACAATAAAACAAGTAATGCTCGGAAAAAATTTGTGTTTGCATGAATATGATCAGAGGGACATCGGGTTTTTTTTCCATGTATAAAAAAAAAAAAAAATTCCAAAAGTAACCGAAAGGGGGTGCTCACACATCATACTGAGACGTTTTATGCAAACCAAGCTAGCAGTAAAACATCTGGCTGGAAATGGATTCATCATTTGATGCCAGCAGCATGCTATCGTTACCAGATTGATCATTGATGGTTAAAATTTGCTACAAGAATGGTGAATTCACAACTATTGCATTGCGAAAGTTTCGCACGGAGAACAGACTGAAGGCGCAAAAAAGCCCTATTTCATTGAATGGGATACTGAATTTAGTACGACGTTTTGAGGAAATGGGGAGTTTGGAGGATCATCCACAAAGTGGCAGACCATCCTTGAGCGTGGACCGCATCCATGTTGTACAAAGTGTCATGGAAGAATTGGGAGCCAAGACATCAACTGGGAGTAGCAGTGCTCGTGAACCTGGGAGAATAATGGAGATTCCAGAATCGTCGATTTGACATATCCTGCACGGAATCTTGAATCTGTATCCGTACAAAATACAGGCACGTCACCAGTTGTTACCGGCAGATACAGATAAAAGAAAAAAATTTTCTACATGGGCGCTGGCACAAATGGAACATGACCCACAATGGTTGTTGAATGTCATGTGGACGGATGAAGCCCACTTTTCACTGCATGGTGATGTCAATACGCAAAACAGTTATATTTGGGCGACGTCAAACCCTAATGAGTACCTCACTAAGCCACTGCATTCTCCTCATGTGACTGGTTGGTGTGGTTTCACCGCGTCTTTCATTTTGAGCCCTTTCTTTTTTGAAGAGCGTTGCCCTGTATCCGGTTGGAAAACCTGTACAGTCACTGCAAAACCGTATGTTACGCCTTTGAGTGACCATGTTGTGCCTGCATTGCAGGAAAGACATGCATTACCTGTCATCACCTTCATGCAGGATGGTGCCCGGCCCCACTTTGCACGTGCAGTCAAGACGTTCTTGTTGGAAACTTTCACTGAAGACAGCGTGATAAGTTGAGGTTGTAAGTTTAAGTGGCCCCAACGATCACCAGACTTGACCCTGGCAGATTTTTGTTTATGGGGATACTTTAAGTCCGCAGGCCGGTGCTCCCCTGCCACTTTGATGAAACTGAAAGATGCCATTCAACGGACCGTCAGTGGAATCGATGCCGACATGCTACACTCAGCTGTAATAGGCGTAGTGACGTGCCTCACTTGCCTAATACCTTGTGGTGGTGGTCATGTTGAACATCTTTTACTTTAAAATAGTAAATGCACAGTGTCATGTTATTGTGATCTGTTTCGTTGACTATGTTTGCCTGATTTGCATAAAACGTCTCAGTATGACGTGTGAGCGCCCTCTTTCAGTTACTTTTGAAATCATTTTTTTTTTTATACATGGAAAAAAATCGAATGTCCCTCTGATCATATTCGCGTAAAACGAAATTTTTTCCGAGCATTACTTCTTTTATTATGAATTTTTGAAGTTTGCGCGAATTTATGACACACCCTGTATTTGAATACTTTGTTTTTGACTGGAGAATATGTTTGGCAGAAAAACTTACTTCAGGGACAGGTTAGCCACGATTACTTGGAAAAATAATAAATTTCGCTGATGAACAGAATAAAACATGTAAAGTTAAAACTAATGTGTGATATCAGATCCCATATAGCCCTGTCTAATAGTTATAAAGAATACAGTAAAGTCTGCTTATCACCATAATACTTATAACTATACTGCCTATTGATGATACTTTTCACAGTTCCAACAGATATAGTATGTATCAGGGTCAACGTTGTCTATAACAATAACTTTTCTCTTTCCTTGGAATATCATTACAGGCGGATTCCACTGTATCACAAAAGCCTTTATTGAAGTTTTCAAACTTTTACTAATTAATGAATGTTGTGTGTAAAAACACATTTAAATAATCATATTACATTTGTGATAATATTTTTAAGAATTGTTGTTTAGACATATTGATGGTACAGAATGACCATTGTTGTCCTTGCGCCATAAAATTATAACCAAATTAGACATTGAGGATATTCCAGAAGAGCATATCAACTTAACGTTTCTATGGTGCATATGCCCTTTTGATATGAAATCCTCGATACTTGCAATTACCCGAGTTTTTATGAACAGTAATACTTAGAACGTCAAGCCTACTAACTTCCATTTATTTTCTAAATTGTATAATTTTGGTGTTTTTAGTTTTTTTCCATGTAAATTATATGAATGTTATTTTAACTATGTATTATTTTTTTCTTTTAACACAAAATTATCTTTTTCTTTCTTTTCTTTACAGATTTTTCCTCCAAAAGACGAAGAGTCATACCAGATGAACGGGAAATACGAATTCCACTTGAACATGGGTATGTTTTGGTGATTACTTTCACTGTCTCTAAAATTTAATTTTTTACAGATTTTTCTTAGTTTATAATGTTTAAACATATCATTTTTTCAACAAAGCAAGAATTTTAGAGATTAGTAACAGCATTGTGTAGCATAGTTTTAGTTGTTAGGTAGAGTGTATCAATGTTTCAGAAAGATATCACCGTACGTTAAGGATGAACTGGAACTCTTACCTGTTGCAGCATGGGCCTTGCTGTCTCTATGTCATAAAACTCAAACAAATAAACTCTAAGTGAACATGTAGTGTTGCCATTTTGTATTGTTGGTTGTCTAGCAGTGATATCACCAAAAAATGTTAAATGCCAAAAAAGGAACAACAAAATTGAAAAAGACAATTATTAGTAAGGAAAATTTAATAGGACTTTCCATGCCAATCGAAACCATGGCAATAGATAATCCATCATCCCTCCCCCATTATATATAAGTTTTATATGCCTTACTTGTAGTTAAAAATATTTTAAAAAAGTCAATTTTAAATTTTAGTTACACTATGATAATAACATTGTCATCTCTTGAGATGGCCCACACAAAATGTGTCAGTTTTGAACATTAGATCAAAATCCTTATCGTCGAATCAAAATATTTTTTCCTTAACGTATTGATTTAAAAAAAAATAATCAGTAATTTCATCACTATTTACTATAAACAAAATTTATTTTTTGCCTCTATCTTTCATGTCACTGTTTTAGCCAAAATATAAATACATTTTACTAATATGTTTACCATACTCTGCCAATTTGTTCTCCCCTTAGCATTTTCTCCTGAGCTTACAAGTGAACTACCCCAGATGTCTCTCCCGGATCGGTTTGATATTTAGTCAGCAGATAGCCAGTACAAAAATAAAACATATAAAAAAATTAAATCTGCCCCAATTGACCCCCAAGCAGAGGTAGAAGCCATTGAAATTTGGCGAGATGTGGAATTTTTCGCCAAATTTGGCGATTTTTCATGAAATTTGAAAAAATATCAATTGTTTCACTGAGATCACCAATACTTGTGGTTGTGAAAACACTATATCTAAGACAGTAATCTATTAAAGTGCTATTTAAAAATATTCACTTATCAGGTTTGCAGAAAAAGCCTTCTAGTATCAAAAATAAGGGTAAGAAAATTTATATAAAAATTTGAATTATTTGTGTCAGTTGCAATTTCATATCATCTAATAGCATACTTAATAGTTCTCACAATCATATGCAATATGATGAACTGTATGAAATATAAGAGTGAACTATTATGCATTAACTTGTGATGACTTTGAGCTACTCATTGTAATAGCCCACATGATGATAAATTCAGAAGTTAACCCAAAGTTGTATATTGACGATAAATATTGATTCCTTTTTTGTATAGAACGTTGTGTAGGATTTTTGATTTATAAGAAGTATAAGCTTACTTTGATTTACTACAAAACCTAAAAATGAGAGTGAAAATCAATAAATAAATAAAAAAATAATAAAAAAAACAACAAAACATATAAAGTTTGCACAATAACTACAACATATAAATGCACTGTTTATGCAATTTTCTGTATAACATGATTGATTTTCTTGAAAAGTGAAGCAAATTTGTTTAACATTTTTAAATGCTTCTGATTTTGAAAGAGGGAAGCTGATTTCCACCAGGCATATTTTATCTTGTTATTAAATGCAGAAACGGACAATTGGTAATAAATTAACCATTGTAATGTTGTAATGTTGTTTCGTTCATGGATGTTAATTTCATTTATGTAGTGAAGTATAATAAAGCTGCTTTTTTTTTTTGTCCAAAATATTCCCATTGCTGCAAAAATAAACATCACAAGGTTGAACTAAAGAAGTTATGTCTGGTGGAATATGTAGGAACTGGCATGAGTTTTTTCCCCCAATAGAAAATGTTTCCTCAGCATGTTCACCTTTTTGACCACTCCAACAGTCCAATAATACTAACACTTTGTTATTTATTGTTGAAGTGGGCTTGATGACGTCTAATGAAAAAGAAAAAAAGAATTATGTATATATTTTGACGATTTCCTCACTTTCTGTGCATGTGATAATGACATTTGAAGGGTTAAACAAAGTAGCACAAACATGTCAGCTAAAAGTTCCCTTTAGCTCTTGATGTATGCGCAAAAATTTTGACAACAGTGTCCCATTCATAGAAATTAGTGGTTGTATTGTGAAAGAATGCGAAACTGCATTTGCTGATTGAATGGTCCCCTGAACATGTGTGTTTGTTTTGAAAGAAAGGGTTCTCGTTGATTTCATTTCTTTGTTGGAATTGCTTTTATCCGTATTTAAAATGTGAATCGATAAATAACTTTTCATTACATCAGATGCATGGAGAACAAACTCATTAGCTTGGTTTTCCGAATATTCTGAATTTTGTACTTCGTTTTTTGCAGCGAATTTTGTTATTTTTCTACCAGAAATGCCGTTTCTTGAAATGTGCTATAAAACTGGAAGATGCTTTGAAATTTTCATCATTAATTTCTGTACTATATTTGTGTACCCAAGTTTAAAGATCCATATGAAGCACAGGAAAACCATTCTGTCTTGCAATTTTAAAATTTTCAAAAATATGCTTCTTTATTGAATGCAATTTTTCAATCTTAGTTCCCATATTAGTGATGTATTTTTTCATCCTATAAATTTGCCTGTATTTAAGATTGGGGTTACAAAAACAATATTGAATTATATGCGTTTGCCTTAGTCTTGGCGTTTTCGTATGCCTGATGCTGTCCATTAAAAACCCACAACTTGTTTCATGTAGGCAAGTGAGTAGGACGATAAACCATGTGACATACTATCATCAGGGGAAAATTCATTTAACTCGTCTTCACTAATGTTTTCAGTAATTTCTACATTTCTCTCATT
>QLNU02015360.1:269999235-270014111 GCA_006491805.2 Dysdera silvatica
GTATACAGTATAAAGCACAGTACAAAAGTATTAGTATACAGTATAAAGCACAGTGCAAAGGTATTAGTATACAGTATAAAGCACAGTACAAAAGTAAGTATTAAGTAAGTAAGCACAGTACAAAAGTAAGTATTAAGTAGTAAGCACAGTACAAAAAGTATTTGGGTTACCCTGTTCATTATCTAGAGCAGAGATAAATCTTAAAATATTGCGTTTCCTGTAGAAGTGTTTCAAATTTTTTTAGCTTGATCCATGAGCTAAAGATTTGATGTTGCATTTGGAATGAAAAATTATTTTTTTTGCCTTTAATTCTTTACTAAAAAAACCTTTAGATGAGCGGGACAATTGGCAACAAACATTGCAAATTTTCTTCATTTTTTTTTTTTTAATTTTCTAATTTCATAATCCAAGATTCATACAACTCGGTTACCATTCAGGCCTTTTCATTATTCTCGTACTTTATACTTGTAGGTAAACATTTTATATTTGCAAAACACCTTGGCTTTTTAATTGTGTCTACCATTAACAGGGGAAATTTTTCATTTCCTGACATGTTGGCTCATTCCATGATGATAACTCGCATGAACAGAACTTCAGGAAAATCACGAACTGCACGATGTTTCAGAAATCTATTCAATCTGATTACTATAGGCCAGTGATTGGCAAATGCGGCTCTGAGAGCTACATGCCGCTCTTCTTTAAGTGCGGCTGCTGTCGAAAGTTTAAATCCCCCTATTTTTTCAGAACTTTTTTTTTCAAAACTTTTTAGCGAATCTTGTTAAATTGACTAAGAAAGTGAATCGGTTAATGAAGAGTAGAAGTCGTACGTAATCGCTTCAAAAGTAGACCTTCGGTTGCATCGATAGGTCCATCTAGGAGTTATTATAAAAATTTTAAATAATTATTTTGTATTTTCTTTCTCTTAATTATATTTTCTCATATGTATACTTTACATAGTGTACAATATGTAATCATATTAAATTTGTATATTTAATACTATGTAACTATGGCATGGCTCTTTATAATATATGATAAATAAGAACGTGGCTCTCATTCACATCATGCGTGCCCACCTCTGCTATAGGCGCTATCTCTGACTAACAATATGCATTTGCCGATGAAAGGAACTACAGTTAAGGGATTTTTATTAGGGATAAATTAGGATTTTTTCCAACCTTAATCAAGTTTTATGTTTTGCATGGTAGTTCGCAGTGACCGGAATTACGCGTTTTGAAAGAAACCACTTTCCCCACAAGATTTCGAATTACAGGACGTAAATCTGCGCTTCAACAACACAGAAAACTCGAAATAGAGAAAACTTCCAGTTATAGAAATTCGACTTACAGAATAAAAAATATATTTAAACTTTTACATTTTTACAGAAATCGTAACATTTATTTGAGTTAAGGAAAAATTCAACTTATAGAAGTTCGACTGTATTATTCATTCGTCTGTCTCGATTATTAAAAAAAAAGAATAGTGGCTTACTTTAGTTTTGCGTTTTTAGCAGTGATCTTGTAAAATAATTAAGTAATAAGTAAGTAAAAAAAAAAAAGCGTTCTTATTTCATACTTTTTGTTCATTTGGGGGTTCAACTACCCTTTCCTTCCAGGGGAAGGGTCACGGGGGGGACCGTGTTGGCTCTCGCTCCCCCTGAATGTACCGTTGTTAGTAGCTGAGAGGGTCAGAAGGCAAGGGGCACGGGGCATACAAAAATAGGACCGTCGAGGTCAACGACGGTTGCTGTGTGACAATACATGTATCAATCCATTTCTGAATTTCATTGGCTACAAATGTCGCAGGATTGGGAATGTACTCTCGTCAATCTCTCGACTATGTACACACAATGTCTACTATGTCGACTATGTACACACTATGTTTACTATGTCGACTATGTACACACTATGTCTACTATGTCGACTGTGTCTCAATTATGCACAGTCACAAACTATGTTTTGTGCCGTCATGAAAATGTATGTATATTTTTTTAAAAAGAGTATTTATTTAACATGCACCATAAAATATTACATGTTTTGATTTCCTCAATTAAGACATATATGTTACGTTGTTAATAAAATTTACGTCATATATATATGTATATACACATACAAAAATATATACAAGGTATGTACAAAAACAACAACAATCAATTGGAGTAAGAATGATCGATGGGAAGTGTACAGAAAAAATTAAATTTGCATGATGTCCAAACTCTTAGCGAAAGCTAAAAAGTCGCCAAAATAACGTTCTGAGACCAGTTCTTTTAATTCTGATGGCCATAGTTCATTGTGGGCAACAACTTCGTTGAGTAGGCCAATTCTAGCTGCTTCCAGAGTTGGGCAGCGTAGTATGACATGATCCACGGTTTGTTCAACAGTTCCATCACAGGAGCATGCTGACGATTCTCGAATGCCAAAACGTCGAAAGTACTGACCGAATCTTCCATGTCCTGTTAGGAGTTGCGTTAGTTGATGGGTGATTTTTAAGTGATTTGCGTTTAATCTATCTTTGACGGAAGGGAAAAATCTTTTTGTGAGGCTTCCGTTCTCAGTTTGTTGCCAATGATCCTCCCATTTGCTGGATAATGAATCTTTGATCATATTTTTTATTTCTATGACAGGGACTTTTTCATATATTAATGGTAAATCTTCTGATTTGGCTGCCACCTTGGCCAATTCATCCGCTTTTTCATTACCTTCAGTTTCGTTGTGACTTTTTACCCATTTCAGTTTTATTTTCCAGTTTTGTAGATGCGATTTATATAGAAGATGTCGTGTATTTTCCGTAATGGGGGAAAATGGCAATTGTAATTTTTAATTGAGTCGATTGTTATCCGACTGTCTGTAAAAATAATGGCTGTTTTTGTGGAATCACTAAAAGCAGTCTTCCAGTTTTTCTAAGGCTTTTTCAATTGCTATTGCTTCCGCTTGGTTATTGGAACAAAGAGGGTGAAGCCTGAAACTTCGTTTAGTGACTTCGTGACTATTTTTGTAAATTATGTAAGCACATCCAACGCAGTTATTAATTTTACTTCCATCTGTAAATACTTGGAATTCATAATTGATACCATTCGTAGCAAATATGTCAATCATTTTACCAGGATGCAACCAATCGTTGAAGAGAATTGGTAAATCGTGACTCCGTGTTTTTCTAGATTCTTTCATGCAGAGGTAAGTTTCAGATGTTCCTTTAATTTTTAAACAGATCGAAGTAATTCCCGCCAACAAGCAGGCAGCGTCGTAGGACACAGTATGGAAACTTCTGATTATCCGAATGGCGATTCTGAACAAACTTGAGTTTCCTTTGGTGTGTGTGTATGTGTGACGTTAATATTTCTGAAGTGTCACCCAGTATTGGAGCGAACTTCTAGACGTTTTCACCTCAATCTCTCGAATACGCAATCGCAATTTTTTTAATATGTTTCAGACTATCCTAAAAACCATCTAAACTGGGGTTAAATATCTTATACATGGTGGACTGCTTGATAATGTAAAATATCTCGAAAAATAAGCGTTTTGCAAAAAATGTTTTAAACAAAAGTTGCTTGTTTTGTAGGGGAGGGGCGAAGTGTTTTTCATTATCTATGTTTTACTTGAGGGTCGTTTTAAGGTCATTTGGAAGTCAAACTGGCTTTTTTAAAAGTGAACCTATATTTTTTATTTTTATTTCTAGTAAAAAAATAAACAACTTTCATAGAAAGCATTTTTTTTTATTTAGCACTTAGTTTCCGAGATATTTAAAAAATAAGCTTGAATAAAGAAATTCATGCTATATCATAGAACACTAATTTAATATTTTAAGGGTGAAAGAAATTAAGTATGCAGTACTTGGAGAGACATTGTACACACAAATAAAAATATGATTCGTTGATAGGTCATACTGTGTAGGACCCCTTCGTGGAGGCACTAAAGAATGGGGTGCCTTAGAGGGGTATCCACGGTGCTACTCGTTCTTTGCACGGATTGTGCATGAGCTAGGTTACTTCAACTACGTACGGTGCGCGTTTTTTACTCACCAGAAGGTTGTTTTATATTATTTCACCAATTTATTTACAGTAGAAAACTATACTATTTACATACACTCGTAACGTTAAATTATTACAGGTTAAAGATGTAATTTTAACATGCATTACATTCTGCTCTAGTAGGACACTGGGAGCAGAGGAACGTGTGGTCAGTTTGCTAGTGATCAGGTAGTCAATGTCCTTCCGTGGTGAAGGTTTTTCTCTCAGTGAAGTTCCCCATCATCTCATTGGCTGGCTTGAGATGACGACATCCATCTTGGGCCAGCTGATTGGTCAGCGGTCCCCTGATGTTGAAATGTGGTGGGAGAGTTGATGGCTGGCGTCGCTGTCAATCGTTGACGGTGTATAGCTACTACTTTCAATAGCAGGTATTTTCTTCCGTTGTTCCGTCTGTGGTTTCCCCATCAGGACAATTCGGTGCATCTTCTCATCTACCGTTAATGGCATTCACCCGTCCTGATGGCTCCCACCTGGTCTAAGGGCCTGTCTTGCATTCTCATCGGAATGATGGGTAGGTCAGGCGGTATCTCCTAGGAGGCTTCGTATTAAGGAGAAAGTAGCGGCTATGTCGGCATGCTGAATGTGCTTGAATCGCCTTAGATGTGTATGCCTTGGAACAATGTCAAGTTGAAACCTCAGTACTCACAAGCATAGAAATAATATTCCAAATACCCTTACAAACATCCTTATGTATGTGCAAGAAGTGAAACTTCTATCATATAACATTCATGCATACAGAGCGGTGGAACAGAACCTTCAGAGGACCATTGTAATCATGGAGGAGAAAGCTTAATATCCAGACCTCAATCCCATTGAGCATGCTTGATGTTTTAGGGAACATGTCCCTGCCCTTAGCCTGCCACCAAAACTCAGGAAGGGCTTATAACAGCTATGGAGGAACAATGCCAGTCCCTATCTGTTGAGCACGTAGACACTTTCTACAACATAAACATTGCTATCAACACTGTGTTGTTAAAGTAACCACTATGGTTGCCTTTCTCCTGGCAGAAACTGGTTTTTTGACTTGCCAATGGCAGAAACTGGTTATAACTGGCAGAAACTAATAAAAGTATTTTAAACGGTATTGTATTATTTAGTAAATGAAAGATTACAAATATATATGTTTATTACAATAATTTAATATATTATAAAGCTTTATATTAATAATTTTAATAATTAAAATATTTTAAAATAATTAAAAAATACTAGAGTACATCAAAGATTTGTTACAAAAACCATCTTTCGCAGGCCATATTATTTAAATTATTACACCTATTTCGCCTTATTTATATTCTCTACCTCATTAGACCTTTGGCTATAAAATAAAAAATAGCAACATTGACAGACTGGCTGTAAAAAAAAGTCTTAGTGGTTTATGACTAATCTGATAAACTGCATTAAATCTAATGAACTGCACTTAATTTTTTTAAACTCTGTTCTAAAGTATTTGGTACCTATTTAAAAATATTTTAGAAATCATTACAGACAAGGTGCTTGGCTAAAGGAATACATAAACACTGTAAAGCCACAAACACCCAGCAATATAAGGTGGAAAAGTCAGCTGGATTGCTTAGTCGTTCATAGAGAATCATCCGTATTACTCGCAGATCATGAAAATGATATGGATGATATATAAAGGTGCTGTTCAAGTCATAAATAATCGGATGATTAATAAAGACGTAAAAAGACTTGTTGCAGCTTTTAAAGCATATTAATGTTGCCCTGTATAAGATTTGAAAAGGTGATTTTTCTATTGCAATGCTTGTTGACTCCAATGGATGACGATAATCTCATAGAAATGAATCAAAAAAGGGTAAAAAGTAGACTTAATCAGGCAATAACTCAACATCATATATGCCAGTTTATAGTTTTCATCCAAAGTACATGTGATCTAAATTGTCACATGAGCAGGATGAAAATAGTGGAAATTCCTTAATGTCATTAACCTAAATTTTGTGCTTTACTTTATAGCTTTTTGAGCAAAATCAGCTCCTTTTCCTAAAACATACTACTCCAATAAAATCTTAGAAAATGTCCAGATTTCTATGTGGTGGTATAGTTTAAAGAAAACTATAAATGAAGATTTCGTAACTCTTGTTTATGCAGTGATGATAATGCATACAGTGCTGGTGGGCTTAGAAGAATATTGCTTTTGAGTTTTTCGTCTATTCATAATAAATTAAGAAATTATTTGAATTAGGAAATAGCAGCAAAACTGATCTTTTGCTATAGACTGCTTCATTGAAAAGATCAGCCTGAACTTAAATGCTAGTGAATTTGCTATCACATGACTTTTAAATAAATACATGTAATATGAACATTGTATAATTGAGCCTATTTTACTTTAAAATACATCCCTTTTTACAATTTAGGTTATCTTGGTAAGTTTTTAACAAACAAAATTATTATTTTCCTGGTTTCGTACATGCTGATTTTAACCGCTTTAGCAGAAACTTGCCAACCCTGGTAACCACACTTTATATTAAAATACTTCACTTATTCAGAAACTGTTTTTTGACAAATCCCTGCATTTTCTAATTTTCTGAAAAAATCTCATGTGTTTTTACATCATTATCTAACTAGCCATATAATTCATGCTTTCACCAAATTTCTTAAAAATCCATTAAGTAGTTTTTATCAGGGACCATGCAATATGGTGTAGTGGTAAAGTGTTCATCTAGTGCAGTGGTTCCCAACCTAGGGGGTGGTCATGAGACACTCTCGGGAGGGGGATGAAACAATTTGAGTATGACTTTGTTTTTCGATTTTTAAGGTATATTTGAAAAAAAAAATATTAAGAAGTAGCTATAACAAATAGTGACTAATTTCTTCATCACGATGTGGTTTTATGGCAATAAAGTGCCAAATATCATTGATAAATGCGCCAACAAGTGAAACTCCACAAGGCGCATGCAGAGTTACTATTTCCACAAATAATCTGGCAATCTTCCCTAAATTTAACAATGAGAGCACTATAGCCTTGTGATTTGTTCTCTTTTAAATAGTGTGTTGTGACTTTTTAATCACAATGTCTGTGCCTAAAGTAAGTGGGTACAATGCTGATTATATCAAGTATGGATTTTTAGTAATTGAAAAGGATGGAATACAACAACCACATTGCGTTGTTTGCTATTGTTCTCTCCGTAATGATGTAGTAAGACCTGTGCATTCAGAATGGCATTTGAACACAATTCATCCCACATTGAAAGGTAAGCCTAAAGAGCTTTCTGCCGGTAAACTTAGTTCTCTGAAACAGATGAAATTGGATTCCTCCGGTGCTTTACATCAAGAAAATGAAAAAGTTGTTGAAGCATCATATGAACTGGCACTTTTTATTGTTAAAGACAAGAAAGCCCACTCAGTTGGAGAAATGCTTTTAAAACCTTGCATTTTATTAACTGCAAATATTGTTTTGGAGGATGAGTCAAAGGAAATCATTGAAAATTTCTCTTTTTGATAATTCTGTTAAGCGTAGATTAGATGCTATTGTGGAAGATATCAAAATGCAAGTTATAGAAAAAGTGAAAGTTTCGCCTTTTTTCATTCTAGTGTGCTGAGGCAACTGATTTGGCTGTATGCTGTCCATTGTTAATATATTGCTAATTTTTGGATGGCGAAACATTAATGGAGGAAATGCTCATTTCTAAATGTTTAAAAACAACATCGAAAGCTTCTGATGTGTTTTTTGCTATCGATAATTTTTTTCAAGAAAATGGTCTCTTATGGGGGAAAAATTAGTGTATGTAGTGATGGTGCACCAAATGTGATAGGTTCTCGTTGAGAATTTCTCAAACTGACCAAAGAAAAATCCAAATATTATTGGAACTCATTGCGCAATTCACAGACAAGCTTTTGCAGACAAAACTTTACTGCAAAATCTTAACAATGCACTGAAAGTGGCAATACCCATTTTTAACTGTGTGAAAGCAAGCTCTCTAAACACCCAACTATTTTACGATCTTTGTAATGACCTTAAAGCGGAGCGTAAAGCTCTCCTTTTTCATACTGAGGCTCACTGGTTATCAAAAGGAAAAATGCTGGATCGGTTGTATGAGTTGGAGGCTCACTGGTTATCAAAAGGAAAAATGCTGGATCGGTTGTATGAGTTGGAGTCTCGTTCACATCAACGTTCTAGAAATTCTGAATTTCCTGAAATTCTGGAACGGGAGTGCCATGGTTTGTGGCAAAGATCCTTTCCACCGATTGAGAGAGATTCAATTTGGTGACTTAACGACATTCTTTGGAACTTTGTTTTTACATGGTTTCGTGATGAAGATGCCATATTTTTGATTGACCATCGTATCTTGAACAGGAGGAACTATAAAAGAGTACCAAATGCGCCTTTACAGAATTTGGCCCACTTTTTTAAAAACCGGTACACCTTTAATTCTACAGCTAGAATTCTGCTGTCTGCAATGTTCAA
The DNA here is from genome assembly GCA_006491805.2 of Dysdera silvatica. NCBI lineage: Eukaryota > Metazoa > Arthropoda > Arachnida > Araneae > Dysderidae > Dysdera > Dysdera silvatica. The sequence goes on from QLNU02015360.1 coordinate 270,007,683, forward strand.
TTCCGTCAGTTGAATTAAATTTTGATTATAAAGAGTGTATATTGAATTAAAATTTAATATAAATTTGAAACCCATTAACTTGAATTATCGACCTTATTTTCAGTTTTGAAAGTACTTTTTATTCTCAATTCTTCTTGTGTCATAATTATTAATTCTGAGATTATGTTTAATTATATAACACACCCTAACTTTTATTTTATTATTAAAAAGTTATTATAAATATAAAGTCATTTTCATAGCTTATATCTGATTTGTTCGATTCCTGTTTGCTAATAAGTCCTTAAAGTTTCTTAAAAAGTCCTTAAACTTCTTGTAAGGAAATGTATACAAACCCTGTTACAATGCTATCAGAGCTTTTTCGGAAAAAATTCAGCTATGGAAGCGACTTGAATCCAAGAACTTCTCATAATTTTCTCGTCTTAACAAACTTTTGAATGACAAAGAATGTGAACAGAATGGACTTAAGAATAAAATTCAGTTACATTTGAATTCTTTAGATGACAAATTCAATTATCAATTCACTGATATTTCATCTGATGACTGGTTTAGGATATTGATAAGAAATCATTTCCTTGTTGATATTGATACACTACCACAAAGTTTTCAAGAAGAAGCCATAGAGCTGAAATGCGATTCAAAGTCAAAAAATGATTTTAAAACAATGAGCTTGGATGGATTTTGGATACATTACCTTACATTGTATCCTAAAGTGTCTAATGCTGCCTTAAGCATCGTTGTGTCATTTTTGTCAATGTATCTCTGCAAGTCAGAGTTTTTAAAACTAATTGTAATAAAAACAAAACAGCGTTGTGGTCTAGAGGTGGAAAGTGATCTCCGTTGTGCGTTATCCAACATCAAACCAAACACCAAATATATGTGACATAATCAAGGCAAAACAGTGTCAATCTTCATACTGACATTTAGTGACTTGATTGTTGACCATCTGCTTTTTGTTTTCACAGATTGCTTTATTTGAAATTTGTTCTTTTCGTGGACCATTTCATTAATTGTGTGGAATATCATGTACTGGTATAAAAGTAATGTTCGTTAAAAATAAGAAATTATAGTTATTATATAGGGGCGGCAAAGGGGCCTTACCATATCTCAAAAGCGGGTGTCAACTGTAAAAGGTTGGGAGCCAATGATCTAACATGTGGCTATCCTGAGTTCGACTCCCAACCCTTACTAAAATAATAATAATAAAAAAAACTTGCCAGCTTGTAATAGTCTGGGAGTTGGTTCCCTTGACCTTAAGACATTAGGATTCCTCGGGAAAATTTAGGTTCCAGCAAAGCAACGACCCTTGCTGTCCTTGCACTGTAAATCTCACAAAGTTTTTCTCATGAAATTTCTGTTCTTCCCCACTTTAATCTATTGAAACCAGTGTATTTTATAATTAAAGAAATGTGTTAATTAGCTGCAGAACCACGGAAATAGAGGGAGGAAAAGGCATTTTTTAAACCAACTAAAATTATAAGAGTAAAATTTTCATTTTTAACATATTGCTATGACTCTGACTTTGAATCTGAAGATTGCAGTTTTGAGTCCTGTCATGGACACTATTTTAATATCACAACTCTCTGACTGAACGAAAACCATAATGCTCACTGGCTCATGTAAAAATACAAGTTGCTTCACATAAAATTACACTCCTTGCTCCCTGTGAATTTCAAGTCTATATATTTTATTCTGTTCACATTTTGTAATAAATATTTTAAAATGCTAGAGAATAATATAACACACAGTCTTCTCTCAATTGTGTTTTAATTCCCTCAATCAATTTCAATTGTCTTTCATATATGGTTATTGAAAGTAGTTTTATTAACTTGCAGTGTAATTGTTTGTTTGTTCGGATTTTTATGGCATAAGACAGGGTTCGTACAGGTCATGGAAACTCTGGAAGGTCATGGAATTTTACTTTGCCTTTTCCAGGTCTGGAAAAGTCATGGAATTTAAAAAAAAACAACAACATGGAAGTGATGGGAAAAGTCATGAAGTATTTGTTTTAGAGCAATTTTAAACTAAAACTAAAGTTCTACATTAAAATTCTGCCTGTGATGAAAATCGCATCACGAGATCGAATCATCATTTTACGGCACCAAAGTGTCTTCTAATGCACGTGACTACGTAACTCACAAAACGCAGGAGGGAGTATCCGTCTGTTCTTGGTTCCAAGTGGAATCAGCCGCTGCTTGTGGCCTACCTCGCTCCGCACGTTACTACGTGCAGAGACGCCAACTTGTACGGATTTTAACTCCACCATACAATTTTACAGTCAATACCTAGAAAACTATGCAAAACCTCATTCAAGCCCCTCGCATGCATTTTGCTAATGGCCTCTCAAAAATTCATATTTTTTATGGTTTTTGGTAAAAAATCCAGTTTGCAGATGTCCTGCATCTTCCATGTTTTGACGCATTGCTTCAGACTTGTCCTCTTGTTTCTTTATTTTTTTGTGTCTTTCTTTATGTGTGAAAATTGCTTTAAATTTGGATTAAAACAACGAAATGAAACGCAGCCGTGATTGTGAAACAGCTGGGGGAAAAAAAGGGGGCAGACAATTTACCTGCAAGTGTATCGCGATATTTGTAGTAAGGAATGGCCGTTTTGCGAAGCATCGAAAGTTTTTAAATTTTTATGTGAACTCGCAGTTTTACCATATTTTGAATCGGATCCTTCCTCATCGTGGACATCTTCTCGGCCATTTTTAAAAGCTTTATGCCCTTTAAACGCTCGCAATCTACACAAAGAATCATTGCCATATGCTATCTTGATCATATCAAACGTCTGGGTAGCGAACTTCCCCAGTTTAATGCAGAACTACACCGCATAGCACTGTTACAAAGTGTTTTTTTTCCATTGTTGCCGTAATGCAGCAACAAAACAGCAGTACACTCTTGAACTTGTTCACTCACTGCGACAGCTCAGAGGTAAATGAGCTCTACTGCATTTTGAAGTGGAAGGTTGTCCCCACCTTCCCCTACCATCTGTCTTCTGATGCCGAATCAATCGGTCTCTGAATGCTAAGACTTGTCTCCTTACTTTCAGGACAGACCCTGTAGAATAGAATTTGATGAGTCCTAAGATGAATTTTTTTTAAATCACTGTTACACCGCTAGAAATAGATAGCATAGAATTATGCTAGAAAACTAAAATAAAACACGATTGAGGGGAAACCTCGAGTTAATTTAGTTCTATAGTGTTTTAAGATATTTATTATGAAATATGAAAATGCCAACAGAATAAAATACAATGTTTATTTCAGACTCAAAGGGAGCAGGGACGTTATTTTTGTGTGAAACAATTTGTATTTTTTCATGAGCTGGCGGGCCACGTAAAACATGTCGGCAGGCTGCGGTTTGAAGACCTCTGGCCTAGGATGTAGAGATACTATATCACAAAGCAGAATATTTTGCAATGTTCTGCAACAAGCCTTCAGCTGATCAAAAATCTCCTGCAGGAGATGCATATATATATAGGTATTATATACAATTTTAAATTCTATAAAACATAAATTCCTTTTTTAATAGAAATGCAGAAAATATTTGCCGGACTAACTTTTTTTATTTCTTTATTTCAAGACAAAAACAATTGATTCACCCTATGATTGTTCTGCAGTGAAGCTGTTTGTTCTGTGACGTGTATCACACTTTTTAGCACATTCTGCTTTGAGGATCACATGTGTGATCTAATGATAAGCTAATCAAATCTTAACTATTGAGTCAAAGGTTAATAGGTTTTACCTAAAGTACACTATCGCCATTCCTGACTTATTACTTAAAGTTGACTGACAGTTTAAGAAATTAACAAAGTAAGGCTTGGCAAAACTATGACTGAAATGATAGGATAAACTAGGTCTCACATTTGGATAGACTGGAATGCATCATTGAAGTCATGTATTGTCAAGCTTGAACAAGCTATCTCAGTTGGAAGCTGTACATGGATCAATCATCTGTACATAGTTTGGCATTAGAGAATGTCTACTTTGTCCCACTTTGTCCAGACTCGCACACTTATACTGATCAAAGCCTGTGAGTCGATGCTAAAGGTTCATCTATGAAGATATAATAAACTGCTGAAACTTCAATTATAAAACAGCAAAATCAGGAATGCTTCTTTTTGCAAGGCACTGTGCCTTTTTCTCTCCTTGAGTCTCACATGTCACTAGACACCTGTCATAATAGTTCCTGAATACTCGAGAGAGATTCTTTGTGCATCACCTCTTTTTTCCCATGCATAGGATAATAGCTAACGACTGGTCAAGGTTTGTTTTCTTGCTAAATCGCTTAAGTGAACCCTTGCGTAACCTTGGCCATTTTTGAAAGTATAGCATCCCATCCTCGTTCTCTTGAAGCAGCCACTCATTTGCACATGTTCCAGGGTTGTTTTCTTTCCAAGTTCCCCCATCTGCCGCATAGATATTTAGTAACAATAGGACACCAGGCCATATTCGTTAAGAAAGAGGATGCAAACTATGTTCTTTGTTTTACCATCTTAGATGTTAATGTACTAAATATTATGGTTCACCAAATCAATATGCTGAACATAACATCATTGGGAAAGTAAATTGTGATTTATCTGTAAGAACTCCAAAGTTTTAGAATGCATGTTTATTTTATACGGTGTAAATTGTAAAGCGAAAAATATTGCTTATTTTTTAGAACTATGTACATTTAAAAGAACATGAAGTAGTAGCTCGAATACATGAATTACAAAGCAAAAAAAGCAGAACAGGGGGTGTTCAAAGTAAAAAATCACAGCAGCCCAAATTATCAGAGCAAGAGGAACAGCAAAGGTTATGGGAACAAAAGCAACTGCAGCATCAGTTAGAACAACAAGGTATGTTATTCATTTTAGCATTCCTTTTAACCAAAATGTTTTTTTCGTTTGATTAGTAAATGTTTTTTTTTTATGGTTTAGAAGCTATATCTAAAGATTCTTTGCATTTGTAGCTATTTAGAGAAAAGCTAGGAGTAATTATAAAAACTATGAATATATATACAGGGTGGTCCTAAACTATATGTCAAAAATGTAAAGGCAGGTAGAGGGGACCTAAATAAGCAGATTTCGTATAGGAATGTGTGTGCGGTAATGACACATTAAAGCGCTAGCTTGTAAAGCAGTATGAATCACAGGAAACTGAAAAGACAAGTAAAGACAAAAGAAAACAAAAATTTATTAATAGTTTACAAGAGGTGCTCGAAAGAGCGGCCACCAACAGCGATACAAGATTCACAGCGACGGCGCATGGATCGGCGTACATTAGAAAAGACGTCAGGCATGTCGATCACATGTCCAGCAGCAACAGACAAGCGGGCAACAAGATCTTCTTCAGAAGTGACGGGACTCTCGTACACCAGGCTTTTAATATGACCCCAAAACAAAAAATCCAAGCAGGTTAAATCAGGAGGACGCGGTGGCCAGGGACCTGGACCGCCCCGTCCTATAAAATGCTGGCCGTAGACAGCGTCCAGGTGATTCCTGACGTTTCGACTGAAGTGAGCTGGGGCTCCATCGTGCTGGAACCACATTCGTCTGCGAACAGCTGGAGGAACATCGACCAGAAATTCAGGTAAGAACTCCTGTATGAAGATGTTGTATGTTTGTTTGTTTGTTTGTTTTGTGGTTTTACGGCTCAAAGACTACAATGGTCATGCTGCGCCGGGACCTACTGTTTTCCGAGGAATCCGAACCTCTTATGGCCTAGGGAACCAAACCCCGGACTACAGTGAGCAGTGCGATCTTTATGAGATCTCTGAGTAAGCGTTCTTTGTACACTGTTGGGAGTCGAACCCGGATTAACGGCGTACTAGGCGAACGCGTTACCACACTGCGCCACCGCAGGGCCAGATGTTGTATGTGTGGCCAGTTAAACGACTAGACAGAATGTACGGTCCTACTAAGTTATTGTGCACAATGCCTGCCCAAACATTAATGGAAAACCTTTCTTGGTAGGCGTGTGCTATTGTGCCATGTGGGTTACTATGAGCTCACAGGTGAGAATTATGGATGTTAAACATACCCGACCGCGTAAAGGTAGCCTCATCAGTAAATAAAACATCTGCAGGGAAGGTTTGATTGGCTGCAGTCTGCTGTAGGTACCAACGATCAAAGTTGAGACGTGGAAGATAATCATCAGGGCTCATTGCCTGCACTCTCTGTAAATGATACGGATGCATTCCGTCTTCATGTAACGTCCTCAAAACATTTTGATGGCTCACACCCACATATGGAAATTATATTGTACAATAAATGTTATTGAAGGTATGAAAAATTCATTATTTTCTTTCACTTCCCAAATGGACAGAACTTTCCGGTAAACCTAATATATATTTTTTAAAACAAATTTTAACTTTTATAATGATATATAGTGTCATGAGATCATAAAATCATTAATTTACTGCATTCATAAGTTACCAATATTTATCA
>QLNU02015360.1:270014211-270046411 GCA_006491805.2 Dysdera silvatica
TTAGTTGACAACTTTTTGTGTATGTCAAGGGTGCATGCAGGGGATCCACCTGCCTCCTGGAGAATAACAGATTTATACTTATTATAGGTCTCTATATTAGTTTTCAAGCTTTGTGTCCTCTCCTATGAATAGGTATATATTAGTTTTCAAGCTTAATTGTATTATATTGTTTTTTAAGTCCCAAAAATATCCCAAAAAATCAGTTTTAATACTGAATTTTCAGGAGTATTTGTAACATAAATTTGAAAACATGGTTCCATACACAATATTGCCTGTTCGTTCCTGTGATTAATCAGAGCTCAAACAAAGCTTAAGAGTAAAAATTGTGTAATTTGAAAATTTGTTCTAAATATCAAATAACTAGTAAATTTAGTAATATCTAAAATATTCCATTCCCCAATCTACTGATTAGGGATTTTTTACATTTTAGTGGTAAATGCATATTAAGCCAAATGTTTTTTTCTGAAACAATGGAAATAAGCTAAAAATGAAAGGGTTTAACATTGTAAAATACATTTTTAACGTTTTCACAAAGTAAATTTTCGGAGTGCAAATTAAAAAGTCTAATGAAATTCTGCTCGTATGAATATTTAACCTTTTGATAATAGCGGGACAGTGCTTGTCCCATAAAATTAGGGCCCGAAGTTCATGGCTTGTGGGACATATGTAGCATACAATGACTATACACTGCTTCCCCCCTCAGTTGCATCAATTTGGAAAGACCCATTATTCTAAGATCCGCACATTAGATGCATGGGGAGGAGGGGGGTGGATTCCGAATCGGCATAAAGAATAGAGGGAATTTCAAGGAATAAAGAGGTTTTGAGGGGCAAAGTTATCAGCTACCATTTTGGTAAAATCTATAAATGACCCCATATCCCGACGTTGACTTGAGAAAATGTGCAAGAGGGGAGAAAGCATTGAGTATTTCAGCCATGTGGAAGGTGAACTCACTCCTCGTACTTTCCGTTGCCTAAAGGTTAATCATTTTTCTATTTAAATTTTAATCCTTTCAAGATAAATGTGTGATGAACAAGTCAACATAGTTTGTATTGTTTACTGGATTATTTCCTAGTACCCAGAGTACTGGCTGTTAGATCATAAATTTATTGTAATTGGCACATATACAACAGAAATAAAATAGCTTGGATAGTTTTTCACCTTACGTTATGGACAGATAATTGTGTATAATTTTTTTGTTAACTACTACTTATCAGAACACATGCAAAATTAGTCAAATTATTTAACATCTTTTTGGTGCCAAATAACTTAATTTTTGTGATATGGCTGTTAAATTTCACTATGAGAAATATAAATTAACTCAATGTTCTTTTCTGGGTTAGTGTCTTAGAAGAGTACTAAGGTCAAATGTCTTGTGCATGTTATATTAACAAATTATATCTGGAAGAAGTGAACGTAACTCTGACATAAATGGTATATACAAAGTTCTACCAAAAAATACCGCTTTTTATTGTAGCGTTGTCTGAAATCATGAAAAATAGAAACTTCATAATTAGATTATCAACACTTCATTATCCACGTTTGAATCTTATCAAATATTCAAAAGAAAACACAGGGAAAAACTCAAAAAATAGGGACTGGAGAGGATTAATTAGCGTATACCATAATGCAGGGCTAATTTTGAATAACCAAGTATTTAGAAATTATTAACTTTGGGTGTATAAGTATAGAACACCTCACTGATAAGGAAAACAGTAGCTCCACCATAATTTTTAGTAATTGTATATATTACTTTTCTCCATTTTCGTTCTTTTCCATTTTTTTCCCTCCATTTCTTTTCTTTCCTTTCTGACCTGCTTTTATCTCTTTATTCCTAATTTTTGTTTTATTGAAATTACTTGTAATTTTCTATCATTTGTTTCCTCTAAGAATTTGTATTCTAATTTTTACTTTTTAATTTTCCTTTGTCTTTTGTATACTAATCAATGTTCTACCTGGTTAGTAAACTATATATGTATTAGGTGCATATTTTAAATGTTCAAATGTACTTTATATTTAATAACAAATACTTTCTGATTTTATATTTTCAGCTGAGGAAGCACGACGCCAAAAAGAACAGCAAAGAATTTTAAAACAACAAGAGCGTTTTGAGAGAATGGAGCAATTGCGTATTGAAAGAGAAATTAGAGCACAGCAACTTCTTGAAGTATGTTTTGTTGCAAAATAGTTGAAAAAAATTATTTATAACATACAAAAACTTCCTTATTATGAATGTTAAACACTTACAAAATTTTATTTGTATATAAAAGGTACTTCTAAAACAAAGAAATATACAAATAGATATTTAAGAAAGGTAAATGAATTGGAAATTTAGTATTTATTACAAGAATACATAAATATATTAAAAACTAAATTCTCTTGATAAACTTAACAATGTGTTAAAGCACTCAAATATACATGTATAAAGTACATGTATTATAAAACTTATATATGGGCTCTTCATTTTCTGATTGACAATACTTTGCCAAAAGCCTTTAAACCTATATGTGGAAAAACAACATTGTAACCTATCAGATTACTTACAATATACTCTTCTTTAAATAATATGATACATCTTATTTTTGTTACCTCTGGGTTTTTTTATAAAAGAACACAGCCATAAACTAATGCCTATCATAACCAGTCACTGATTGGAATAAAAAGACAATGTCCACAGTCTTGAAAATCAGGCATGTGGAAAGTCGTCTGGGAAAATCAGGGGTAATTTTCCTCCAACGATAGAATTTTTTTTGCATGAAATTTTTAGTTGCAAGAATAACCGTCACTGAAAGTTACTGTTTTCAGCTGTAAAAAGTCGAAGGGTACTCTGAAGGTAAGTCTATACCTCTTTTTCCAATAAAGTTCTTAGGTTATGTATATATATATATCCGTGTTGGCTTGTGACGATATTTTAGGGTGTGTGCATGAAGGCTAATTCACCAAAACGCATCAATTTATGGCCTCTATTCGTCAAGAAACTGGTTTTTACCTCATTCAGTAAATAAGAAAGAAATTTAAGGTAACTTTAGGTTTTGGTGAATTGGCTTCATGCACATACCCTAAAATCTTGCCACGAGCAGCCACTCATATATATACAGAGTGAACTGCTTAAATTGATAATGTAAAGTATCTAAAAAAATAAGCGTTTTACAAAAATGTTTGGAACAAAAGTTGGTTGTCTTAAAGGGAGAAAGTGTTTTTCATTATCTATATTTTAATTGGTGAGGGGTCGTTTTCAAGGTCATTTGAAGGTCAAGCTGGTTTTTTAAGAGAAACCTATATTTTTTATTTTTTATTTCTCGTAAAAAAATAAACAACTTTTGTAGAAAGCATTTTTTCAATTTAGCACTTAGTTTCGAAAATATTTAAGAAGTAAGCTTTAATAAAGATATTCATGCCATATCATGCATGTTGCATATTTCTCCGAGATTCCTCATAAATAAGAACCATTTTTCCTTTTTCCTATGCAAACAAATACTTCATTTTTAACACACAATAAACTAATTTATCTTAACACTTAAGTGCTAACTTTTAAATGACTTACATTAAATGTATGTCTGTACAACGCAAGTAGAGAAAAAAAATGCTTGTAGCAAGCGTCCATTTTGCTTCGGTACCAATTAGCACCATTTACAATATTTCATTTTTTAAGGGAATGTAAATCGGTTGTATAACTTATCAACCAGTCATATTTATTTTTATTTGTACCATGTCTGTCCAAGTACTTCATACTTAATTTCTTTCAATTTTTAAATATTAAATTGGGTTTCTATGATATGGCATGAATTTCCTTATTCAAACTTATTTTTTAAATGTCTTGGAGACTAAGTGCTAAATTGAATAAATGCTTTCTAAAAACGTTTCCCTTTAAAAAAAATGAGATCTTTCAAATGATCTTGAAAACGACCCATTCCCCCCCCCAAGTAAAACATAGATAATGAAAAACAGTTCCCCCTCAAGACAATCAACTTCTTCATCAAACATTTTTTTTTGTAAAATGCTTGTTTTTTAGAAACTTTACATTATCAACTTGAGTGATCCACCCTGTGTGTGTGTATGTATATATACATACACATTTTTTGTGTCTTGTTTTCGTTGTAAAACTTAATTGCTAAGTTTTAGTATTATGGGGTTAATATATAAATTATGATTCGTTGGAGTGGGGTGAGATTATGTATGAACCTGGTTGGTTCCACTACAGTGGCTAGCAGATAGGACTAGTTAGTCACTCTGTATTTTGTGAAAAGTTTTGATTCATACATAAAACATGGAATAATCGGTGTAGAGTAATTTTTTTTTATGATTTGAATATCACATTTTCAAATCGTTTGTGATCTGTTTGCTTCCATATACTTAATAGAATACAACAAGTGAATTCCTACCATGTGGAAGCTGACACTTTATACAAGACTTATCACAAATGATAGTCCCTAAGTTCCTTATTAAGAATATGAAATCAGTTTTTTGTGAATAGCATATAAAATTTTTTTTCATTAATATTCAAAGTCCAAATATCGCACTTTTTAGATAAAATTTGATATTTTTTATTCGCACTGTATATGAAGATAACTTTTGAACTCAATTTGAATGAAGAGGGTAATTGTACCTACTGGATAAAGTTACAAAATTGCACGAAAGATCGTTCAGAGTATTTTAAAAAATTATATAAAAACTGAGCTTTTTACTTGCTTTGCTTGCTTTCTTTTTGGTTTTACGGCTCAAAGACTACAGTGGTCATGCTGCGCCGGGACCTACTGTTTTCCGAGGAATCCGAACCTCTTAAGGCCTGGGGAACCAAACCCCGGACTACAGTGAGCAGTGCGATCTTTATGAGATCTCTGAGTAAGCGTTCTTTTTGCACTGCTGGGAGTCGAACCCGGATTAGCCGCGCAATAGGAGAACGCGTTACCACACTGCGCCACCGCTTTTTAATATGGATGTTTGGCTATGCTTTAGAAGAATTGGCGATATCGGCATGAAGTATTTATTATTCAATTACGCTCATATTTCTACCGTCATTGGCATTATTTTCAGGAAATATAATGGCATAATAAAAAGGAAAAAATCTTCTAAATTTTATGGCCGTAACATCAAAATATTTTACGTAATTTTTTAATAAAGAAAAATGTTTTAATGAAGCTGGCATTTCAAAAAATACGTAAATATTTCTTTTTTTAAAAGTAGAAAAGCATTATATTATACTAAACCGCAAAAAATAGTACTATTTTTTGCGGAGTCAAAATTTGAATGAATGTAAATCAATGGCTTTCAATATGAGAAAATTATAAAAATGTCTCAAAATATCGGATTCCGGAACTATTTTTATAAATTGTGATGATGATACTTTTCATAAAAACGTTCAAAACGTAATTGTTCTTCACAATGGCTGCACTTTAAAAAGGATGTAAATTACATTCATTCTCTTTCTGTAAATCGTATTATTTAAGCGAAAAGGCATTTCGTCAGTATTTTTGAAATGAATAGTTTCACTAGGCGTGCGAGTACAGTTACACAGGCCTGTAGCTAGGATGAAGGGCAAGGTAAAGGGCATAATGGGCACAGGGCATCTGGGGAGTGTTCTATATATATATATATACATACAAATAACTCAATGGGGCAACAAGCACAAGCATGGTGCAACTGGGACCGTTGCTGGCACCGCTTACAAGCCCGCAGTTACACCCAAGAATATTGGGTAACATAGGGCTATATTGTTCAGCACGTAATTGGTTATACACCAAAAACTGAATTTTTATAATTTCGTTTTGGTGTGTTACATCAATTTTGATTTTATTCAGAACAATTTTGTTTGAAATTTTTTTTTGACGAAATGTTTATACTTCATACCGGTATCGCCAATTCTTCTAAATCATAGCCAAATGCGCCAAATATTGGTATTAAAAAGCTTAGTTTTTATACAATTTTTTAAAATACTCTGAATGACCTTTCGTGTAATTTTATAATTTTATTCGTTAAATGCAACCACCTTCTTTATTTGAATTGAGTTCAAAAATTATTATCTTCATATACAGTGCGAATAAAAAAATATCAAACTTCACCTAAAAAGTGTGATTTTTGGACTTTAAATATTAATAAAAAGATTTATGTGCTATTCACAAAAAACTGATTTCATATTCTTTAGAAGGACCTTAGGGTTATCATTTGTGATAACAATTTTGTGATAAGTCTTGTCTCAAAGTGCGAGCTTCCACAAAAGTGGTTCCCTTGTTAGACATATCTTCTTGCATTGACAATTTTTTTACAGGTTTGATTAAATAACAATACCAGTATTGGTCTGTGTTCATTTTCTAAACAGTGGCTAGATGATAAACTATATCTTGACTTTGCTAGTTGGTTAAATATAGTTCAGTTCAGCCCAGCATTTCATTTTCCTCGAACCAAACAAAATCTCAGTCATACTCTGAACTTCCATCATCCTCTATGTCATGTGTTGAAGATTCAGCATCTTTGGGTTCAGTAAATTCGAACACTTTCACCCCAATATCAGTCTTGCAGTAAACGAAAGTGAGAACTTTCACAGTAAGTGATTATTATTATGTCACGTATCCGTGGAGATCATATGGAGAATAGTGGTTGTAACTGGGATGATAACATTGGATTCATGTGGAAGCAGTTTAGCTTTCAGAGGATGTTCCTTAACAGAAAAATTGTACAAAACTTTTCCATGGGGAAAACAAAAGCATCATATCTAATCAATGGCAACAATATGAAAAACTAATAATTATGTGGTATGTTTCAGTGAGTGTAATAAAGTTGTGCAGTGCATTCAAATGGACATGGTAATACTGTATTGGAATATAAATAAGGAAAGAGTTATTATTTAAAATTATTAGAACAGTATTTTCTTAGGATGCTCAACTGCGAACCATCTGTCAAAGTTTTGTTGATGGTCTTTCACTACCTTTAGAAAACTTACAACAAATTTCTCTGAATAGCCGCAGTGTGAATTTTAGTTTTCTGAAGAAATTTTTGTGACAAACTGATAATTGAAAATGCAGATGTTAAATCATTGTGTCATATTGGAGTTTGTGGCTTATACGCAATTAACAGAGGTCCTGTAGTGGTTTAGTGGTAACAAGTTCACTTAGCATGCCATTAGCCTGGGCTCAACTGTCGATGATATCAAAAAAAGAATGCTTATTAGCCAACTGTTTATTGTAGTTCAGGGACTGGTTCTTTAGGTATCAAGAGGTTCGAATTCCTCAGAAAACTGTAAATCCTCTGCCAGCATGACAGTCTTTATCCTTGTGCCATAACACATAAATGAAAGCAGTTAATGTGGCCATGAAAGTAGGTCATGCAACAGCTAAATGGGATATTTATTAAATTCTAAGAGCCTTATATAGTCTTTCTAAAAACAACCCAATACATCAAGCAAAATACACAAATTACTGGTAGCAGAGTTTTTCCAAAAAGTTTACTCCTGTGAGGTGACTGGAGTATGGTACATATGTTTGTATGCATTGATCAAACACTGAATGTGTAAGATCACATTGAGAGATATGCAGGAGAAAGCCCCTTGCCAAATAATAAAGAAAAACATGGTTTTTTAGAGGTTATCAAGGATCCGCTTATGAAAGCTAAGCCAGCTACATTTATAAGTGTGACAGAAGCGTGTGCACCCTCCTCAAAGAGGTGTTAAAGTTCAAAGCCTTCGCTCCACTTCATATCACTTCACTATGTTGTAAAGAATCTGATGAGTAAATTTGTGATGTAGCAAAAGATTAATTAAACAAGCACCATCTAAAAATTTATAACTCTAGAGCTGTCATTTAATGAAAAGCTCATTCCCTTTCACAAAGTAGATATGTTCAGGGGCGGACTGGTCCACCGGTGCACCCTAATGGGAAATAGGACTCACAACCTCATTGGCTATAGGACTCACACCCTCATGGGCTATAGGACTCGCGCCCTCCGATAATCCAAGGTATGCACCCTTTGAGAGGACCCAGTCCGCCCCTGGATATGGTGCCATATTCTCAAAAGAGACCATGTGTTCTAACAAAGAGGAATGGAAGTTTAAATTAGATTTTGAAATCTACTTGTTAGCATAGTGGAAAAACTGAAAAAAAAAATGCTGTGGAATCACACTTGTACACGGATTATCTTGCTTTGATCCTAAGGTAATCCTTCTTCAGTTTTGCTTAAGTTTAAAGGGAGTTCACGTTTTTTTAGAACTACATGATGCCAAAGGAGTATGTGAAATTGTGGCTTAGTGGACAAAGAAACAGAGTATGTTAATCTGACAAATGAAGCTTAGTCTAGTTGATGAAAGAAGATGTTTACTGACTTCATATACAATAATAATGACACTGTTGGAATTGTTGAGTTTTGTCATTCACTTATTAGAAATGACAAAAATTTCATTAATTTATGGTATGTTATGGAATTGTTTCCACAAAAGCATTACTGTGTAATATAATGAAAGTGACCTTTCCAATAATATAAACCTTTTCGTTGAAAACCTAGTAAAAGAATCTGTTATGGCTCAGCAGAAGATACATGATACTGTGAACAGTATGTATGCACCGGCAGATGTGGCAATCACCAAAAGTATAATCACTTCAGTTAGAAGTTCTGGGAAGAGGTACCAAGTTTGTTTGGATTAAAAGAAAAAAGAGAGAGAGAGAAATGCTTTGCAAGATAATTTGATGTAGCACTATACAGATCAGATTTATAAGTAAAAGTTAATGTTATATGCATTAACATTTGTAACATTGATTTCTACGTATAAATCTAAAAGAGAAGTTTTTGTTGAAGAACACAGAAAAGAATGAAACTGAAGGGAGAAAAAAAAAAGTTGAACAAGGTACAAGAGAACAACCGAGAAAGCTTGAAGAAAAAGGGTGATGATTAAACTTGAGACAGAAAGAGGGAATGCTGAAATAAATTATAAAAAGAGCTTCCTGTATGTGAAGAAAAGTAGCTACTAGTGTTGTTGAGAGGTTTTTTATTACAATTATTCATGTTTGTATTCAGGTAGATTTTTGTTATTAAAACAATATGCAGTTGCATGCCACCATGTATTACATGAGAAGACCTAAATGTTAATGAAATACATAGATTTGCAAATTAATTATTGTTACCTTATTTTCCTAAATTTGAGAGTGTAAGATGTATTTACAAGTTTGAAGGTTATAAGAATATATATAAAAAAATACAAATAGTGAGAGAACTATGCCGACTATGGGCATGGCGGAGGCTGGTTGTCTTCCTTTCTTTATTACACAAATTGGCATAGATACAAAGATTCAAACCCCTTGATCCGGTAATCCTATAATCTAACTGTACTGTGCAAAACATCCTCAAGTGCTCTGCAAAGATAATTTTGGGCTATGCTTTATCGTCCTTAATCCATGCAAATGAAAATTTTTAGTTGCAACTGAAAAATAGTTTAAATACCATATCTATATTGGTAACATACTGTGGATTTTACGCTACCTGGATCAGAGAAATTTATTTTAAAAATTCAGTCTTATTTTTGTAATTTTTCATGGGGAATTGAGATGACTAATAATTTTTCAGTAACTAGAAGTTTTTCTTTTTTACAAAAAAAAAAAAAAAGAGAACACCATCCTGGCTCAGAGTCAAACTGTGGACCCTCCTGTATGTGAACGGAGTAACTTAACCTACTTTCGACAACTAAGACACAGAATGTTGCTATTTTTTCTTTCCTGTATTGAAGGTTTGTCATAAATGATTAGTCATCTCAATTCCCAGTTCTAAAAAACATACTGGTGACTTTATGTGTTGACCAGTTTGGCAATTGTGTTAACCTTGAAAAATTAATAATATCTTACTCTAGAACCTCAAATCGAAGAAAGGAACACATTGTTCCTGTGCTTTTGTAGTTGAATGGTTAAGGCACTCAGGTTCCAATGGAGGTCCCCAGTTTTACTCTCAAAGTCAGTCTTGCGATGACTATTTTTCTTGTATATCACGAAGCAGATTGGGGATTAAAATGTGGATGTCAAAAGTGATTAGTCATCTCAATTCCTACCACAAAATTACAAAGAAACATGACCCGGATGTCTTTTATGTATTGACCATTTGGCAGTGTGTTAACTCTGAGAAATGTAGTAATATCTTACAAACCTTAAATATGGAAGGAAATACTATGATTCTCATTGACAGAGAAGCAGTGCAGAGGCACTCCAACTCATTCAGGAATCCTAGTTTGACTCTTATGGGACTTTTTCTTTGCAAAAAAGCCCTAGTTTGAGCATGAGCATGGGTGTGTCAAATTATCAGCTGGTGTACATAATGCTCCTCTAGGCAGTTAACATTCTATGTTGATGCTAAAATTGTTTTAAAATATGGTCTCTGTATTAACTAATTAATTGAAGTTCTTCCTTTGTGAATATTTTTATTTATGACTAACATTTAATATGAGAAACATACATTTACCTTGTTTATTTTTTATTCTTTTTGCTGCTTTTTTAAACATTTAAAATATTACAGTGTAATGGGCATTCATTCATCAATTATGTTCACATACAAATGAAAAGAATTTATGGATCATTTTATTGTTCCATATATATGCCCACATTAAATGCAACAAACCATACTCATCACACGAGGAACAGTATTCACTTTCGCCTCTTTAAGAAAACAGGAATCTAGTAAGGAAAGAAAATTCCCCACTTTCTTACATAACTGTCTGCTTGCCAGTGGCTGACTTGGTGACGGATTTGTTGAATCTGTATATATGTATCTACAAACTAGTTTAGAAAGGAGTGCATTATGCAAAACAATGTATCATTTATGAGTATTTTACTAAATTCAGAGAGGTTACTTTTAGTCATGATTCAACAGGAAAATAGATTCTATAATTTTAGTCTACAATTGCATATTCTCAAAAACTTAAGCAACTCAAAAATAATGTAAAAAGAAAACACGCAGCTAAAATACAGTGTTAAAATAAAATCCTATATAATAACCCATAAATCAGATTAAAAGTATAGAATTCCAAATATTTCTATTGTTAAATGCATAAGATTCCAATGGAATGATGAAATGCTCTTTAATGAGCCTCAATACAATACTCTGTCCATACAGGAAAACCTACTATGTTGTGATATATAGAAGCAAATCAAGGCTCCATTTATCATTGGCTTCAAAACCTTAGTTCTGAGCAGGTAGTTAACTCCACCCTTGACAGTTTTATGAAGTATGATGGATGATAGCGTAGATAAAAAAATAATAGTAAAAATTGTACAAACAGGAGGGAGAGTTCCATCAATATAAATTTTATTTGTACATAAGACTAATAAAATTGATAAAAGCCTTGATTGCTTATGATTAGTACCAATGGTACCATAGAATGCACCATTGTTTTTACCCACTGGAGTTTTGTTCCCTAGGCAATGGAAGTTCAGTTCATGAAACTGAGTCCTGGTATATGAGCTTTAGTAGTCTTCTTATGCTGTAAAAGATAAAACAAACAACTAAGACTTAGAGCATGTCATTTCTTTATTTTAGCTTTCATTTCCCTTAATATTTATAAGTTTTTATTACTTCCATTAAATATATTTATCTAATATTAGTATTTTTACCTTTCAGTTGATTTGCAGTGGTGAGGGTGGAGTCAATTTACACATAAAACAGTTGTTAAATACATTTAGAATAAAAGAAACCATTAATTTTTGCTTGTATACTGAATAGAGCAATCAGGTTTTAACAGAGTCTTTGCAATTGCAAAACTTTTTTACCTGTGAATTCAACCGAACCTGTTAAAGTTAGCAATCCACCACTGCTTATTTACCCATATATTTTTTATTATAGTGTTTAGCCAATTATCTAGCATTGTCTGGCTGTATTATTAATTTTGCATAAATTAAGAACTCTAAAGGTATTTAAAATGCCCTTGGTGGGCTGAAAGTTTAGAAAATCGTGCTGCTAGTTTTGATGCATCCAATGTCAATAACATGAAAATCCATTCAATTTTATTTATAACTGATCTATTTTACAATGTTTAATGACACTGTTTCTTTTTGATTAAATTTACTGTATTTACTTTGTAACAACTGTATCAAGTTGGATATACTATTGTGTTATAATTTAAGTTTCCTAACCTATATGTTTAAACACATGCATTGATAAAACTTGTAACTTATGAGTTTCTTTATAGTACTTTTAACACATATTCATGCCAGAATTGTCATTATTTTAGGAGCAAGAAATGAAGGCAACAAGCAGCATATTTAAGGGAACAAATGATAAGTGTTGTTATTTACTGAAATATATATGCTGATAGAACTAACTATATTGATATTATTAAACCTGTTTTAAACATATATATGTACACTTTTGGTAACAACATTATTAAGAATACCACTTAACATTGTTTTGTGATACAGTATATTGTTAAGTGTCATTTACCATAAACTGGTACATATGCCTGTGGTTGTCAAGCTAGCATGCCACAAAAATGTGAGCATTGCAAAATCCTGGAACAGTTACCTCATTTTTAATAATTAACATTTTTAAGCATATAAAAGAATTGTTTTTAAATTTATAAAAAATTAGCGAAGAGTTGCACAAGACCAATTCCTTGAAACCATAGTAATTGGAGTCATAAAACGAATTCCATGTAATAACTTCAACAAACAATATATTGGATAGACAAAAAAGAATAATGAGAGAAAAGAAAAGACCACAAACACATACAGTAAGACCTTGTTATTTCGCCACCCTATGGGATCGGGAAAAAACGATGAATCAAGCGGGATGACGAAATAACGGATATTAAGATCATCCACAAATTCCCAAAAATTGCGTTATTTAAGCAAATAAGAATACATGTACTACAGGATGTTTCACAAAGGACTCCCTAACTTTGAAATTAAATATCTCGGAAATGGTGAGCGATCGAAAAATGAAACAAGTGGTATGTTTATTGGGAAGTAGTAAAAAACTGATACTTAAAAACTATAGTTACAAATGTTAGACAGATGACGCTGTACACTGTAGTCATGGTACAGAGTCCGAGAAATAGGCTATAAATAATGGTGATACTGTCCTTTGCAAGCAGTTGTTGCAATCACATCAAAATCGATTCAAAATGTGCACCTTACACAGCACAGAGATGGCACAAACGAAGATTGAAATTGGCAGTTACCATCTGTAGTGGGTTAACAGAAATGGATGCACATGCCTGACAGATCAACTCTTTAAGCTCTTCCAGTGCCCTTCAATGTGTCTCACAGAAAGCAGTCACAGGGGGTAAGATTGAGTGAACATAGAGGTCAATCCATGCCTGTTCCAGCAAATGTGGAATAGTTCAAAACAATGACTCTATTAAAAAAGTATTTCTCAAGAAAGACAAAAATGGCTGGAGTACGGTGTGCACTGGCTCCATCTTGCATGAACCATGAAGTGCCTGGTTGATCCTCCAACGATTGTAGTGCGAGTTTGGGATTGAAAACTGTGCCTTGTTGCTTTAGGACTACGATTTAACCAGTGATAATCGAGTACTAGAAAAACATGCTGCTCCATGGAATACGTGGCTTCATCCACTTCCTTCAGCACGCTAACCTCCTTCCATGTTTCAACAGTGGAACAGTTTAAACACTGATCGCTCTGTGCTTTAGAGCACTCTTTATAGGGGTCCAAACTGTGACTACAGTGCCATCTGTTGGTAACATAACTAATTTTTTAAATTTCTGCATCAATTTTTTACAGCTTTCCCAATAAACATACTACTTGTTTCATTCTTCTATCGATCACCGTTTCAGAGTTATTTAATTTTAAAGTTAGGGAATCCTTTGTGAAACACCCTGTATGTATTTTACATCTAGCGCATATATTATTTTTAATAAACTCCTGACATTAATATAAGTACCTCAAGTAAAAACAAATGCTTACCTCTTGTATTTTATATATGCACTCCAAATTCAATTTTTACATAGCATCAAAATAATCCTGAATATGGGTTTACATATGTTGCACTTGTGATGATGAAACAGTTTCTTCTAATTCGCTGAATTTTTTTTTAAATCAGCATCTTTGTATTCTAATATTACACCATTATCATCTTCAAGTCCATCGTTTATAAATATTTTCTTTACAGTTGTTAGCGTCAACTTCGAATAATTCTTCAATTTGATAATTTAAAGTCAATGTGAAAAGGAATGCTTTGACAATGAATTAGATATTTTTGCAGCCACTTTTCAATCACGAACCTGTAAGCAGTTGAAAGTCTGTAGATGGTTATTGTGAATCAGATATACAGTATATAATAGAAACAGGCCTTTTCTTTAATAAAAAGACCCCAGCGATAAAAGAATTCATTCTCAATGGCAAAATTTAAAATAGCAAACAAAAGCAACTTAAGTGTGGAGAGGAAGAGTGAAGGGCATAAACAAGAATACAAAGCGATGATTTAACGAGGTTTAGGGTTGTGTGCATGACAATTTAAACAGGGTTTCTTAACATGGTTTTCTATGCATGACAGCCGGGACTTCCAAAAAGTGACAAAATAAGTGGGGTGTTAAGGTAACGAAATAATGAGGTTTTACTGTAGTAGCAGAAGCTGGCATATCATTACGTTTAGTAGAAAATAGATTACAACATTGACATAAACCTCATTGAAACTCAACACAAATGTCACACTAACACATCGCAAACAAAAGTAGTCAACTCTACGCATATTTTGGAGCAGACTTGTGTTCTTATTTATTTGATGCATTATGCAGTAGAACCATTAAGAACTAATAAGAGTAATATCATTGTTATAAGAACTTTTTCTGATATTTTGGATATTTTAATACTAAGTTTGTAAACCTAGAACCTTATTCATTGTATTTTAGAATGTTGATTATAAAATGTTTTATAAAAGCTATGTTGTCCACATAGTTTTTCATGAAATGTAAGTCTTTTTTGGTGATAAGTTATACTTTGCATTAGTTAATTACTGTACAAGTTTAAATGTTTGCAGTTGCCAGCCCCCAATATATGAACTGTTGTGGATCATTTTTTTTTTATATCAGATTTCAGTCCTTTGTTTAAAAAATGTACAGAGTTGAATTTAACACTTGCCATTTACTAAATATTTTAATGGCTATTTGCTTCTATCTAAAATTTTAAAGAAGAAAGACAATTCAGCTAGGAGGATCTTAGAAAAACATTTAAATAAGAATAACATGATTAGCTGAAGTATTGATGCTGCCCAGGTGTTTTGGATGATATATGAATTAGTGTAAAGATTTACATTAATTGGTTTTCTGTGTATTAGGAAAATAAGACAATTATATTTGCGTGGGAAAAAATGGCTTTGCAATGAAAAGAAGTTTTTCATTGAGCTTCATCTGTCAGGTGAAAATGATGTGTGGACAATCAATTTAAAAATATTTTACTTTCAATGCTTCAATTTGTTTAAATTTTCTTTTTCCACATATTTTAGAGTTGCATATGAACAAACTGCAACCTTAAAAATAATAATCTAGTCATCACAGAGCAAATGCATGAAGGAAAGATTTACTGCTCATAGATTGATTTATATTTCAAAAAATATCCATGCAGTAGGACAAAGTTATCGAATATCCACTGCTGCTCAAAAGTTAAGCAATAAATGGGAAAATTAGCACACACATTGAAAGAAACAACGTGCGGTCATCATGTTGTCATACGTTACAAACATAAGCAGGCATTGATTCCCCCTCCTCCCAAGGAGAAATCTGCATGAGCATTTTCCAGATGGCAATATGCTAGATACAAAAGTGGCTTTCTGTTAACAGATCTGGTATTTCATCATCACAGATTGCAAAGGGAAAAGTGAATAGCTGAATGTTAAAGGATGAGTCGACAACACTGGTTGAGAGATGGTGTGCCGTGGGTAGCGATAGGACATCTCAACTCAGGGCAGCTACCTTGAGGTAGTCTAAACCCTGAATGTCAATATTCCATCAGCTGCTGGTGGAATCTCTTTCCAAGTGAACATACAGTGTCGAAAAGACTTGTAAATAGACATTCAAGAGTCACAACCACTCGTGATGATCATTATTTATATTTGCAAGCATAACACCGCAGATAATGACAGTATAAGGGTCATCTGTATGCAAGATGACTAGTGGTCTGTGTCCCATTGATGTCCTCTCACAGGAGGGCCATGTTAAACTGGAATTGAGATCACCTTCAGTAAACCTCATAACACTGGGGTTATGCACTTTTCATGGATGAGTTATGGTTTGCTGTATGCAGTAATTCTTGATGGATATTGATGTAGAGAATGTGTCAGGTATGAAGACCTATATCAGGTTCAGGACGGTACCAAGGAAGGTATAGCTATAGTGGTTGTGGTTTGATCATTTGGGCAGGGATTGTTCTTGGCACTTGTACCTATCTCCACATTTTCCCTGTCAGTACAGTAATTGCAGTGTGCTATTTAGATGATATTCTTGCTCTGTATATTTGCCCATTTTTGCAGCCATGAATCCTGATGCCATATTTATGGATAATAACACACAACTTCACAGAGCTTGCTTTACTAACAGTATGTACAATCTGAAACAAATCTAGGGCTCTGTGGTGGTGCAATCGTAACACATTTACCGATAGTTCAGTTACTTGGGATTTGAATCCCAACAGTGCCTGCACCTTTTACCTTATAGAGCATGTATTGGACATGTTTGGTCAATATTGTTATTGCTCTCTATAACCTTACCTGGAACTTTGGCAAGCTACGAACATTTTCTGTCGCATGAATGGGCACTGGTACCACAAACTTCTAGTGATCATTTTATTGTAGGCATGAAGCTCAATGTTGTTCATACTGTTTTTCCAGCTGAGGTGATTACATTCCATGTTAAATGTTGACTGCCATTGAACTTTTTTGGGTCCAATATTAGCATTTTTTGTATGTTATTTAATTACATATTGTTTTCATTATAAACTCACCATTTTTTAAAATTTTTTTAGCACATTATTTTCCATTTTTTAAAATTTCATTTTAGTACCTTCTGTTAGTTATCGAAAAATGTGTGAGGTGTTTAGAGCTTGATAGCGAAAAATCTATTGGGCCAAACTGAACTAAATTTGGTGTACATACTCCTGAGACTGAGGAATTTTAATTAAAAAAAATGCGAAATAGTTCAAAATTTTGCCACTACAGAGGGACTTGGTGCTGAAATTGCACAACTGTTCATATTTTCACTAAAAAACAGCTAGGTAGTCAATTAGTGATTACATAGGTGCCAACTTCTAGAAGTGAAAAATCTGTAGTCAATTGTGCATGCGTGGGCAGGCCACCATTTTTTAATTAAACAAAATCATACATAATTTATGAAAAAAGAGCAAAATGAGGAAATTAAGTATTTATTAAATTAATAATAATAGAGGATTAAACTGTATTAAACGCAATATTAATTCTTAGAATTTACAAATGCTGTAGTGCAAGATTTTGCATTTGAGAAATTTTTTGTCAAATACATTCTCGTAACATTTCACATGTTGTCTGCATTTAACTATTAGTAAATTTTCTAATGTGTCATCAGACATGGTTGACCTGAAGTCAGTTCTAATTTTCTTCACTTGACTGAAGACTCTCTCGCATGCTGCATTACTGTGAGGGATCGTAAGTATTGACAGCATAACCTGAGAAAGTCGTTTAAATTTTAATTCACAAGTATCATTTTTTATTTTACCTATGGCCGCCCATTGTGCATCAATGCTACCTTCATTACTCACAGTTTGTGGAACTTCGAAAGCCTGGAACTCACTGAATTCTGTTTGTAAAGCATCAACAGCTTCATCTTCTGTATTATAAAAATAAAATACAGGGTACCAGGGAGGAAATTACATAAAAAGGTTAAACACTGGTAAAATAGCAATGAAAAAGATCACTCAAGCTTTCGGACGCATCAGCAGCAGTCCTTCATCAGGAGTAATGACGATGTTATGTTTCTGTCTCTTTTTTATACTTGAAATTTCTGGAAAACCCTTCATCAGAGTAGTCCCGCAGAATGGGAAAACCCAATGAGAACCAATGGGAGGCCTCCAATAGAATCATGGAAGAACCCCAATAGGGACCAATGAGAAACCCACACTGCGGGTTACCTAATGTTGGGGATGTCTCATACATTTCAGAGTAAGAGTTGTTTATAAGTTTCTGGAAGTGGTTGTGATGTATTAATGGCTTTCCCGTGTAGTTTGTAAGTTTCCCAAGATTCTAAGAAGAGTCTACTATTCTTGTTTGTGATGTGACGGTGTAGTATTTTTGTTGAGTCCCAGTCGGGTTCGTGTCCGTGTTGTAAAGCGTGTTCTGCCAGACGTGAGGCTATGTCTCCTTTCGCGAGTGCTTGTTTGTGTTCTTTTTTTCTTGTTTTGATCATTCTTTTTGTTTGTCCTATGTAATGTTTGTTGCAGTCTTTGCATGGTATTTGGTATATGGCGCCTGTGAGATCTTCTGGTGGAACTGGGTCTTTAACTTTTGTAAGTTGTTTGCGAAGTGTTGTGACAGGGGAATAGAATGTTTTGATATTTGCCTCTTTAAGGATGCGAGAGATTGTTTCGGAAATGCCGTGAATATATGGAATAGATATGCGGGTGTGAGATGTATTGTTTAAAGATGTACTATTGGGTCTACAGTTTCTGAGAATGAATCGTTTAGGGTATCCATTATTTTTAAGTGCCGTGTGTATGTGTTTTGTTTCTGTGTTTAATTATGTGTTAAAATCTTGGATTACTTTCAGTGTTCCATTTCCAATTAAGATATCAACATCATCTTTTTGATTACTCCTCTCATGATAGTGGACTTTCAAAATATCACTACATAATTTTGTGACGCTTGGTTTTACAAATTTCACTAGCATTTCTCTGTATAATTTTAAGAGACAAGATTTTAGCATATGAATATGAGGTTCCGCAGACTGAAGTTGAGCATTTGCTTTTTCAAATACAGGCACAGTATAAGATAAAAATAAACAGAAAGCCTTATTGATATCTTCCGACAGAAAATAAAACAACCTTTCTTCACGAGACATGGAGTTTTCAGTTTTTTGTTTCTTAGAAATATCCACATAATTTTG
The DNA here is from genome assembly GCA_006491805.2 of Dysdera silvatica. Classification (NCBI taxonomy): domain Eukaryota; kingdom Metazoa; phylum Arthropoda; class Arachnida; order Araneae; family Dysderidae; genus Dysdera; species Dysdera silvatica. The sequence goes on from QLNU02015360.1 coordinate 270,033,258, forward strand.
AGCTTTCCTTTTTAATTTCTGCGATGCTTTTTTGCTGTTACGTTCTTTCACTTTATCTGCATTTTCAACCGAAACTTTGATAGAGGGAATAGTAAAGAAAGAAAGTGGGGTGATTTGATTCCTTTTCATGGCCTCTTCCTTAAAAAAACTGATCAAAGGTTGCCACTGCTGGATTATACGCTCTAAGCACTTTCCAACAGACAACCAACGAGTGCTAACGTGTTTTAGTACCTTTTTTATATCAGTCTCATGAAATTCTTGAAGAATTTTCAACCTATCTTTTCTTTTCGAACTCTTTTGTAAGTAATAGTAAATGTCTACCAAAATTTCATCGATTTTAAATGGCAAACATGCAGCACTCTTTTCAGCTGCTAAGTTAATAAGGTGGCAGGAACAGCCCATAATTTCAATATTTTGGTGATGATTCTTTAACACCGCTGCTACACCTGCTTTTTTTCCTATCATAACAGGTGCATTATCACAGCTAAAGGCAACACAATTAGAAATCGCAAGGTTTTTAGATTGTAAAGCACTTACCAGAAGATTTCCAATATTTAACCCAGTAGCATCTTCTTTCAAAGATGGCATAGATAAAAGACAATTCACAATTTTTTCACATAAAGGATCGAAGAAAGTTACCACTATTGGATACAGCTTTGAATCAACATCGTTGCTTCCATCAGTTGCAATTGAAAATGGATAGCACCTTAAATTTTCAACAAGTGATGAGGATTCCTTTGCGGACATTTCTTTCATAATTGCAGAAGTTTTGGTCTTTGCAGATCCATATTGTTTTGCAATACTGCTGTCAGGAAACGTTTTCCGAAAGAGCATCCCCGTGTGATCGCTGCAATTCATTGGCAAATTATGTTCGATCAAAAACGATGTAAATAAACATTCAGCGTTAATCATGGAGGTATCGTTAAATGCAAAAAATGAAGGCTTGATACTATGATTAGACTCTACAGCCTTGAACGTCTCCTTATGTTTAACAGTCTCAGAATGCAAAGTAATATCGCGTTTACCACCGTGAGTAATGCTTATGTCTTTACGGCAACACGTGCAGAAAGCATATTTTGGCCCCAGTCTTGATTTTTGAATAAAATTAAACATCTTCATATATTTGGCTTTAAACGTTTGGTAGTACCTTTTATTAACAGTCGACATCGTTAACGTTGTTTTCAAAAACACCTAAAAACAAAACTTTCTTTCCAGAGCAAAGAAATACCAGATATGTCTAACACGTGGCTTCCCTACACAAAGTCACATGCTTGACCAAAACCTTATCGATATAGCGCATTCTTTCTTGCCTTCCCCAACAACTACAAATACAGATGCATGATTTCGTTGTGCAGGGGCATCACTCTACGTCATAGCTGGAGCTAAAATTCCACGTCACGCCACGCATGCGCCGTCAATGGCAGGCAAATTTTTCCGTCTTTTTTACCGATATTTGCATTTATTTATGCATATTTATTATTAAATATGCACATATGCGCAAAAATTTAAATAAACATGCATCAAGAAAAATAGGTATATAGACTTTTTTTTAAGAAATCAGTATTTTAAAAAACACTGGGGGATTTTAGACGAAATCTCCGAAAAAGAAATCGTTTTCGACTGGAAGATCGATAAAAAATCGGAAGCCTTCAAGGTAAATCGGAAGGATTGGCACCTATGTGATTATAAGAAAGGCTGAAAATGTTTCCTTATCTTTGTTTGATAAAATTGATGTGCTATACTAACAAAGTGATCATGCTTTTCTGGAAAGTCTCATTATCAAAAGTGGTAATACTAATTCCGCACTTTGGAAATTTTTGAAGGTTTTTTCTTTAAATCAAAATCCCATGATCTCAGGAGTATGTATACCAAATCTGGTTTAGTTTAGCCCAGTCTTTGTGCCATTAAAATACAACCAACCAGCAAAAAATTTATTGGGCTAAACTGATGATTGATTCAGTTTAGGCCAATAAATTTTTCGCTCTCACCTGACGTTTAATTATAGCCACTGCGTATTTGCTCAGAATTTATTTATTAAGTAGATGATACTGCTATTATAGATATCCCTATATAAGTAGCCATTGATCATATGTATGGTACTTCACAATGCTATTCTTTAAATTCTTTTGTATTTCAGTTCTATATTTTTAATAAATTAGTGCAATATTGAGAACACTCATCTAAACTCCCGTATTTTCTGAATAACTTGATGTGTCCCATGTGCTTAAATACTAAAAAGTAAAACTATTTTTGACAAACTTTTTGTTTTTAGACTTGGGTTAAAGAGTCTGGTAAATAATGCTATGAATTAACTAATTAAAATTTCAAAAATTATCTGTGGCTTTTGAAAATTGTGTGTGTATATATACATACTGGGTGTCTCAAAACTTCATGTACGAACTTTGAGAGGAGGTAGAAAACATCAATATGAACCATACTCACATAGGAAAACATGACCAGAAGCAGATAGGTATCTTTGTATGGCAGTGCTCCAGGTCAGCACCTGGGACTCCGCATTAAAATTTGTGACACTGTATGCTGAACATGCTCCGTTTTACAGATGAGTGAGTTGGTGGACATTTACTTCATATATGGGTTAGCTGATGGTAATAGATGTGCTGCTGTATGAATCTATTGGGAAAGGTACCCAAACAGATATATAATACATTACACAAATACTTTCACATTTGCATTAGAACTTGTGTGAACCTGGATCCTTCAGGGATAGCATGCACAGTACTGTGTAGCCACGATCAACCCAAACTCCTGTCAAGGATGAGAATGCATTACATGCTGTGGATCCAGGAACAATCATACTTGCAATTGCCTCCGCAACGGGAGCACCTTGGGCCAATGTATTGTACCTTGTACATGAATCATTGCAAATGGTTCGAATTTTGAACATGTTTTGGAAAAGGGTATTCTGTGTTTGCAGTTGTTGTACTGTTAAGTTTTGCCTAATAAAGCCCTTTACACTACTTTCTGTATTGTGTTCTTGCGGTGTCTACGTCTCTTCTGTCTCCTGCAGATGGCATTTCCAGTCATTCTTCCCTATGTGAATATGCTTTGTATCAGTGTTCTCTACCTCCCCTCAATGTTTGTATGTGGAGTTTTGAGACGCCCTGGATGTGTGTGTATATATATATATATATTTATATACAGGGTGAATTTGACCTAATGTGCCAAATGAAAGGGGGTGATAGAAAAGCCCTTATGGAGCATAAAAACCCATAGTAACCTTGTCCGATCTCTAACCATTTCCAAGTAACTAAGTTCCTGTAACCAGCAATTCTGCAAACACCCTTCTAGCTACAATCAGTCAAATTTACCAAAAACTTATCTATTCTACCAGCTTTCGAATGAGCCTACAATAAACCATATTGGTATTCTGGTTCAGGAGAAATTTAGCCTTTTGTCTCAATACATAACTGAAAGTGGCATTCGTCAAAAAAGGCATTTAACAAACGTTGGCAGATGTCTCACAGATATGCAAATGTCTTTCAACATTCCTGCATGCGCATCCACTTGTCAACGTAGATCACCAGATCTGACTCCAATGGGCTTCTTTGTTTGGAGTTTCCTGAAGCAAAAGGTTTACTGCACAGAATTTGTCAGTTTGTTAGACTTTAGTATCCGGCTCGACGAAGCAATAGTAAAACTGAGGGATAAGCTTTCGCTAAGAGCTACAGTGGTTTCCCTTCGTAAGCAGGCAGGTGCATGTATCAGGTGTGAGGACGACCAGTTTCAGCAGCGGCTTTAAGTATCACACATTCTTCTGAATGCATACATCCTTTAATCATAGGTAGACATGGGATACATCTATTAGGATTTTTTTTTTCATATTCCTTTGTGAAATATGTGGGGAAACGTCATACTTCTTTTATTTCCATTGTGTTTGTATACTTCAAAACAAATGTTACTTTTATTGGTTAGCTTTAAAACTTTTGTTTTTGCACCTAAAAAAACAGACCTTTTTCGACTAACACTAATTTCAGTGGTGTATTGCAAACAAAAGGCTGCATTTCTCCCGAATTAGAATACTAATTTAGTTTATTGTAAACTCATTCAAAAGCTGGTAGAATGGACAAGTTTGTAGTAAATTTGATTGATTGTATCTAGAAGGATGTTTGCGGAATTACAGGTTACAGATTTTAGCAACAACTCGATTTTGTACTTCGCCAATGTTTCAGCGCTTGTAGCTCGCCGTTAAATTCAGATATCCTGATGAAAATGTCATCTTATAGGACTTTTCCTGCTCTTTCCAAATATGTGCTTATTTTGCGTGTGAATCTTCCAGAAACCTTGCAAATTTTTTTTCAGACTTGGCGCATTTTCCTTCTTTTCACCATAACTTGAAAATGGTTAGAGATAGGACAAGGTTGCTATGGGTTTTTATGCTCCACATGGGCTCTTCTATCCCCTCCTTTCGTTTGGCAGATTAGGTCAAATTCAACTTGTGTGTGTGTATATATATATATATATATATATATACATTCGCACAAAGTAAAATTACCATTTACCTATTAAATAGTAGACAACTGAATGTATGTTTTTTTTAATCAAAGTTTATATGCTTTAGTCTACTTTACAATGTAGTCACCATTCAAATTAATTCACTAATTTTAAAATATCCTCTCCATGAAAATGGCCACTAGAGCTGATTCCACGAGTTCTTTTTGTGATTGTTTGGGTCTACATTTTATGTACCTATCTTGTAATTTCCTGAAAGCTAATGGCTCAGTCAGTTTCATGCAGCAAAGTTCATGAAATCTTAAGCAATTGCATTGACAAGCTATAAATTGTAAGTTCCTGTTCAATGAATTTTCACATCAATTTTTGTAACAAATTCGTTGATTGTAGGTGGGCTATCACACTACTCTACTCATCATGAATATAGCCACTTCCATCATTATGTACCTTGTTTGACACATTATAAGCTTTGCAGTCTTTGCATACTAAAAATTGAACTAATTCTTCATTATGTATTCTAACCCACTTTTTCACCTTTACTCTTGACATTTCAAGGACATATCCAAAAAAATTTTTGGAGGGGAGGGTTGAAGATAACAAACCTTTTTTGAAAACAATTTTAGACCTATTTCATGAAATTTGTTGCCAGGTTTGGTTAAGTAATAATAAGTGTAAACTTGTGTGTTATTCCTAGAGGGTGTGTATGTTCCTTGCACCTCCTCCTCAATATCCATCCTTGTAACTTCAGTATTGGCAAAAATTTGTGTTTAAAACCTTAATTACCAATCATATTTCAAAACTGGTAGATAAATTAGGCAAAACTCCAGATGTATCTCAGTTGCCAAGTTCGTTCTGTCGCCAAAACTCATGCTGTACTTTTAAAATGAGTCTGTGAATACTAGGCATCATGCCTGCACATGGATCACAACATATGTAAAGCCTGGCTTGTACCTTGAAATGTTGCCAAAATGAATGCTGAATGTCAGCTATGATGGTTTTGGATGCAACAGAAATTTTTGTGAACCAGAGCATTTTTCCTGAATCAGTGAATGCCTAGTGGGGGGTGGCCCCACACCTCTCCCCTCCAGAAAAAAAAACATCAGTACAGAATGGAGTCACATTCTCCTGAAACTCGAAAGCTTGCAGTAGTAAAAAAAAAAACCTCTATACATGCAGCGGTTGTAATGTCAATGAAAGGAAAGCAGGATGCATTTGCCCAACAGAACATACCCCCAACAGTCATATTCTGACTTCAGCAAACTTCATGCCACAACATTGGTGAGGTTTTTTTTTCAAAACATTTAGAAAAATTTGCGACTTTCAAAACATCAATCCATTGTGACATCATCTGAAAAAGATCATCCAAGAAGGAAGTTGGTGCCTTTGGCGACTGGGATACATCTGGAGTTTGACCGATAAATTATTTTTAATTTTTAGTATGATTACTGACTTGTAGATAACCTCCTTGTGAGTAAACAAAATAATTAAAACACTTTATTCATGAATTAGAAGAAGAAAATACACAATGTTCAAGATACTAGTGAGTTCATGAAACACATAAATGGAAGATCCTTATTTAGGGATATGCTTCGTATTCTGTATATGTAATATTTTTATATTACCAAAGTATAAGACCGATATGTTGCAAAAATAATTTTTAAAACATAACATATTTTATTTAAATTATGAACAAGGTTAAGTAATATATCCTTTTTAATGTTTTTACTTTGTATAATGATAATTCAATAATGTATTATTTTGCTTGTTAATATTTATCTTTATCAGTGTCTATAACCATGGTTTTAAGTTCTTTTCACTATATTTGAAATGCTTATTTGTAAATGCATCATACTTCATTCATCGTGAAGTGTCAGTCCTGGCTCCAGATAATTTTTCATGGAGTCTGGGAATGTGAAAACATGCATACATACAAAGGGAAAAGAAAACCCATTTATTCCATTTTCTGAATAGTACAATATTGTATACCTATGAACACTTTGTCTCCTCAATCTTCACTAAAACTGTTTCTTGTAAAAGACATTCTGGAATGTTGGAAAAAATATAAGAAAATTACTGAAAGTTTTTCTTTTATTAATGAATAAATTGGGAAAGTTGGATGAATGTGACAGGTATAAACATGAAATGTATCAGTATAATTTCAGGTAAAGGTGTATATACCCCTGGATAAAACTACAAGTTTTAAAAACTATTCACAAAAATTAAAGCTGGTAATTACTTTAAGAATTTCAGTTTTCATTTTATCATAATCGAAGATGTAGCATAAATGAATTGTGCCATTATATATGGTTCTATAAGCAAATGTAAAAAAAAAAATAAAAAAAATATGAGCTGGAACTCTGTTCTTTTCAAGCTTGTTGCCTGAAAATATTTGATGATAAAAGGAAATACTCTGTTCAAAACTTTAACGTGCATTTTCTTATTTCATTCAAATTAAACTTAAAACTTATTTTATTCTATTCAATTTTGTAGTGATATTTCATTTCTTATAAACTATTTTTGAGAATAATCAAAATTGCCAAGCTGTTGTGATAAGTTCATTTTTTTATGCATATTTATTTTGTTCCTTCACATGCTTATCAGGAAATGCAGAAACGTAGGGAAATGCTGTTAATGGTTGATTTGGTATGTAACTTAGATGTCTGTACCCCATTTTCCTTCAGAGTAATTTATCCTTTCTATTAATCTATGTACAGTAAAACCTTGGTAAGTTGTCTCCAGAAAATTCGCCACTCCGATTAAGTCATTTTTCTTTTCAGTCTTGTCTAGCTTTCATAGACAACGAAGTAATTAAACCCTTGTTTACTCATTGCTAATTTAAGTGCTTCTCCAAATAACTTTTCAATGTGGAGGAGGTTGAGAGGGACAATAAGTAATAGAAGGGTAAGATCGACATTGGGTAGCTTGGGGAAAAGGAACCAGAGTTTAAAAGATGCTGTACCACCCCACAAATCTCCTACCAATTCCACACATTATAGAAAAACAAACAGGGAAAACATTTTCTAGAAGCTATGAGAATAGACGACTTGATCCCTGCCTGCTGACCCAAGAGATTCAGTTCAAAATTAAGCAAATATTTAGTATCATAATACTCATGTATAGAAAGTAGTACTTAAGCTTGAATGTTTAAATAAAGCTAAACATAGAAATAAAGTTAACTTCTTTTAATAATTTATATAGTGTATTGTACTTTTAACAATTTATATTATTGTTGATAATATCATGATACAGTTTAATTGATCGCTACAATAACACACATTGAATGTATTTTTAGTTGTTATTCAGCTTTAAGTCATAATTTTTGGTCTCCTGAGTGACAACTTATCAAGGTTTTACTGTATATACATTACACATACAAAATTTTACCAACTCAAAGAGGAGTATCGGGACATGAAGCTTATTCCTGAAAGGTTTGGTAGACATAATGGTTTTTGTAGGCCCAAATATATTGTTAGGAAATTACACCACTCTATACATTAAAGAAATTTCCAGTGCTCATCAGTTTAACAAACTTCATGACTTGATTATGCAGCTACTTGGACTCAATACTAAATTTATAAGTAGTGAGATATATATGGCAAAATATTAATAAGGTAAGTTCTTATGGCCACTTACACTTTCAACTGAAGTAAATATATCCTGAGGTAATATAAAGAATGTGCCATTTTTGTAGAAATGGTATTATTAGCCTTTGGAGAACGCTGTAAGCATGAATACTTGAATTTTCATACATCTGTTCAAATACAAGGAATTACACATTAATATAACAATCATACCCATTCAAATAGTATTATTTCAGACTGGCATGTTACATCTTATAAATTCTTCATGCTGCACATAATGGTACTTATTTTAGAAGTAAAAACATGTAATCAGTTTACATCTAGTGACAGAACAAATGGGCTGGGGGGGATGTGTTAATATAACGTTGTTTGATGCAGAATAACTTCTGTGGTCCTTGTGCTATAAAAATCCAACCAACTAGAATGAAGTAATTCTTAGATTTATTTTTTCAAACTTTCCATCAATTGAAATGATAGTTTTTAAGTCACTTTTATATACTTCCAAATGTTGTACTCTGTCATGAACTCCACACCACACACATATATAAATCACACTTAATCACCTAAAAGCAGAAGTTATCATACCTATTTAGAAGGCTGTTAAGAAAAAAAGTAATGTGAGGCTGCCCAAGAGTACAGTTAACACGAGCAATAAGCTTTTGACAACACCAATTAAAATATTGCTTGAAAAGGTTATGTTCCTATCTACCGTAAGTGTGTGCTAATCTCTACCCATATTCTATTTTGCATCTATTTACAGTAGAAGCTCTTTAATCCGGCATTCTTTGGTTCAGCACATTCAATAATCCGGCACCGATTGAGCTGCTCGAGTTCGGGGTTTGTTTGTTTTTTTAGTTTTTTTTTCCAGCTGGATTTGGGTGTTTTTTGACCTTGTCCACCAGGTCGGATGAATGAAGGACACATGATGGATTAGGCTAAAGTCTCGTGGAAACAGGCTTCTGAATCATTAAATACATTTATAAAATTTGCTGAATCCAACAAAAGCTACAACTCTGCGGAACCCATAAATTTGTATATAATCTGTAACATTTTTTTTTTTTAAAGAAAAGATCTAAACAATAAGAAAGAAAAGATTTAAACAATAACACTAATAGTAAAGCTGTAATGCACATGAGTGTATTTTTTCTTGCCATAGAGCAGCGTATTACAACTTGCTTTAAATATCATTGCACTGTATTGGATTTTCATTGGTATTCCCATTAAAACCATAATGACGTTCAATAATCAAGCACGGCCGTGGTCCCGAACATGCCGAATTAAAGAGCTCCTACTGTATTATAATAATTTCAAATTCAACTCAGACAAAATTACTGTATGCACCTCTCAGTATAATGGTTTATGAATATATTTTCAAACATCATCCTAGTCATTTCTCTAAAGGTATCAGGTCCTAACTTTTTTTTTTTAACTAAAAATCTCACTTTGCTTGCTTTTTTAAAAGAAAATTAAGCATTTTTATTGTCTGCAGAAGAATTGTTTCCCCTTTTAATTTTTATTTACTTGGCTTGATGTGAATGTAGCACCTTTAACAATAGACCAAATGGTAACACAGTTTTTAGACTATTCTCATGATTGTGATAGCTTTTAATAGTAATAACTAATATGTAGTGTATATTTTGAAAATATAAAAGGTTGTAAGCATGTGTTTTATTTCTATGAAGTTTTAACATGGAAATTATCAATAACTTGTACTATTTTACATGAGTGTCAAAATGAAGGAAAGGTATCATAAAAAAAAATAGGAGTGTAAATGGATATGCTCAGAACATAAGAAGTATGGTAATGACTTTCTATTTCCTAGGCTGTAAGAGGTTTGGTTAGGAATTTCTTTGGGAAAATTTGTGTATCATAAAACTAACCCAGGTTCGAATGGTATAGTAGAACTTATGCTGTTTTTCTGTCCCATATTCTGGGGTTTGGTTCCCTTGGCAGCATGGCATTTGTTGTCATTGTGCTATAGAAACAGAAATCCATTAATACCAGTTTTGTAGCAGTGCTTGCTTTTAGACTTCAGCTAGTTTTGCAAAAGTTTTGCTAGTTTTTCCGATGATCCCACACTACTTTCAGTACTTTCTCTGATAGTCTTTTCCCTAGCTCTGTAGTCATGAATGATTTCTTCTGTATTTAGTTCTGTACAAGTCTTTGAATCCTCCATCTTCCTTTTTCGGCCTTTAGATCTTGATAATGCTTGTTATATGAAAGTCAGTCCAATTGGTTTCAGCTACTTACCTGCAATAACTATTGCTACCACTTGCATTTATCTTAAAAATATTTTATTTATAATGAAATGCTGACCTATATTTGAACTTCTTAACTGAACTTTTTGTAATTTCAGTATAATATAATCTAATCACCATTGAAAGAAAATTATTAATTATTGTTAATGGTAAATATTTAGTAGTTAATGTTCATTAAAACATTTGAAATATGCACACAATAGCACAACAATAAAAACCCTCTGCTTTATCTAGCTCCCATAAACTGCTCTTCTCAAATTCCCATGTATCCTGCTTCTTCGATTTTAGGATCTTTCGTATCTGGTTATATTTTCAGTTGCAATTCAAGAACAAGTTTTTCACATGTGGAAAAATATTTTTTGCCATTTTATATTTATTTCATTATATTAAAAAAAAAAACATTATTATAACATGAAATAAAGTTCTTTTTTAATTTGTGAAAGCACTACTTCAGTATAAAGAAATACATGAAAAATCATTCTTTAAACACAATGGAAAATTTCTCTGCCATTTTATTTAATTTTAAGGTTTTTCTAACTGAATAAAATAAATCTATCCTTGTAGACCTTTTAATGTTACTAGTTAAAATATGCATGAATTTAGGTGGCTGTACTTTTTGCAAGTAACCTGTACTATTATTATTATTTTTTTTTTTAATTCTAAACTGAAAAGACTAGTGAGTCCTATATATGATGTGATGACTCAACCCAATGTTTGAGAATGTTAAGTTCAGATTCGCTCACTAAAGCTTATGGTTGTATTTTTAGACAATTCTCGATTATTTGTAAGCATTGGGTCACTGTGTTACATTTCATTAAGTCACCAATCCTATTCTGGATGACCTAATGAAGAACAAAATCCTTAGGGAATAAAGAAGCTGAATATGTTAAAACTTCCTGTAGTGGCTACTTATATTTCATTTTACCATTTGTCTTTTTTATTTTTTGTAGTTTATATATTTATTTCATTAGGTTTTTAATTTATGTTTGTTATTTCATTATTTATTATGGTTTTCTGAATTTGAGCTGTATTTTCTTATTTTTAACCACTGGCATAGGTAGCTTCAAAAATCTAAGGGGGTACAGCCCTACCCCGATGCTTGGTACATAGCAGTCAGTTTTAATTTTCATTTTAGGATGAATGCTGGGAAAGGTACTGCAATGAAAGAATAAATATTATATTTGTGCATTTACTTCTTTCTATATTTTGGCTTTAGGTACAAATATAATAAAATACTATTCTCTAATTAATGTTTACAAAATTAAATTTAAAAAAGTTTTTGTTCATGTCTTATTCTTTGTGTTGCCTTCATTGTTTCGTTTATCTCTCTCTCTTATTATTGGAAATAAAGCTTTCAAACCTTCGTTGCAAACCACTGCAATACCAATTCCATCTCAATCTCCTTTAAAATGGCTGCCTCAGTGAGGTGGAGCACTGGACAGCATAGGCGTAGCCAGAAAATTTGTAAGGGGGGGTGTTATAGGCTCAACAAGGAGGGGGTTACAGAGCTGCAACTCGTATATTCCTATGTTAAATATACAAAATTTCATTGCAATGGCGGGGGTCCCCCTGGCTACACCTATGCTGGACAGTAAAATCACTCTTGTCTCGTTGAACACAGTTATGTCTTTACCCCCTGCATGGTAGAAAAACTCTTTTATTTTCCATCCCAAAGGAGCTTGTGGGCATCAGGTTCAGTTGTAGTCCCTTGTACAGATTAGGCATGTAGGTTTTTTTGTTTCCATTATCTTATATAAATGATTGATCCTCTTCTAATTTGCTGCTCAAATTCTTTAATTAGGTTTCAAAAGAACTATCACTTCATATTTTAGGTCATTTCATTTTTTTCAAGTTTTAGGTCATTTTGTTTTTTCATATTTTAGCTCAGTTTTGCCTTTGAATGCATTTTTATATGCACTTAAGAAATTTTCATGCCCTGCGGTGGCATAGAGATAATGTGTATTTGTCTATCATGCTGTTAAGCAGGGTTCGATTTTAATAGTACCATGGAGTATCTGGTTTTTCTTCCCATCGTAATCTGAGGTTTGGTTCCCTGAACAAGAAGGCTTTGAATTCTTCGAAAAGTTGTACATTTCAGCACACATGACCTTAGCTGTTCTTGTGCCATAAAACAAAAGCAAAGTTTCACTACATATACCATGTCAAGATTTTGGAAGCAACTAATGCTTTCTGTAAATTCTAGGTTACAGTAATGCTTTTCTACAATCACAGTTATGGCACCAATGATAGCATAATAGATGTAAGAGTGACAATATTCTTTGTTTGAAGTTTCTGGATCTTATATTATGTTTGTCCCAAGGTGCTTCCAACTATGTAGTCCTGAAAATTATAGGCCATTTTCTTCTCCAAACATTTTTATTGGTATCCATAATTCATCAAATTTTGCTCTTTGTTCCCTTAGAGTTGCTAGTGTTGTTTTTAATAGCCTTGCAGAGCCTCCAAGGGTTGCTTTTTTTTTTAAAAAGCACAGTGGGACTTGGATATAATGAATTCATGGTTATAATGAATAAATAATTTCAGTTTGATTTAAGGTATAATATGTATAGTTATCCAAAGAGAGAACTCCTTAAGAAGCTGCCATTTTTAAGAAAATTCCTCCCCCCTACATACCTAAAACACAGATTCTAGTGTGAATAATATATATAGGTATATATAATAGGTATAAAAAATTGGAATATTGAAAAGTTAATTGTATATATAGTTATATCAAATCACGGATGTAGCAAAGAAAATTCTCCCCCCACCCCACCATGATATTCATTATAACTGAGTTCTACTTGTTTGAAAGAATGTTAAAGACAGGACATATTATGGTAAACAAAAT
>QLNU02015360.1:270049396-270060384 GCA_006491805.2 Dysdera silvatica
CTATATTAGTCGTACATTGGCTTCTAAGGGTGTGTGTATGTTTTTTAATATTAAAATCTCCAGGAATTTAACTCCTGCAACAAAAAAGCCTTCAAATACTATTTGTAAAATCTATAAATTTGTGTTTTCCCTAGACAAAACTGTGATAATCTCAGGTTGATGCCTCAACAAATGAGCATTTTTCTTCCTCATTCACTAACGTCAACAGTGAATATAGCTGTTCTAAACATTAACTCTTCAAACACAGGCTAAATCATCATCGAAAAGTCATAGATTAAAATTTAAAAACAAAGTTATCATTCCCAAACTTGATTATGGTACCTATTTGAAATAGAATACCTTTGTCCATGCATGCTTTATTCTGTCCATTATCACAGTTTCTCAAATGAGACCATGAATTAACAAAAATGTGAAGTTTTATTTATCATTAAATCTGCAAAAATGTGTCTTAAAGATCAAACTAACGAAACTGTAAAGAATGATTTATGTAGCATGTCACCCATTTGAAGTAGAGCCATATAACAAGCTATAATTTTCTGCTCTCCTTCATTTCTAACATAATCATCAGTCTACATCTTTAACCTCAATACTATTCAAAGTAACATCAAAAGTATTAAAGAACAGAATGCATCATCAAAACTGCAAATCGGTTGAATAAAGTTATGCTTCCTGTGCTATTTCATATTTATTTTGTGTGCAAATTCGATACTAGTGTACTAGGATATTTAAGTCATCTGTGTAGCTAGCTTTGGAGTCTAGGAAAAGGGCCCACAGCTCCTACCCCAGAGTTTAGTACATATCTTTCTTTTTGTGTCCAGTGGGGGGGGATTAACTTTCTCTAGAGAGACTAGGACACCCCTAATCCCCTCCCCCAATCCTTAATTATGCCGATGATTTAAGCACACATGTGGCTGTGAGATTGTTTCCCTCTGATAATAGAATGTCTCGCTTAATCGAATAATATTTGCTGGAACCAATTAATATTCGTTTAAACGTCATCAGGTATGTGAAATAAAATAGTTATTATAACAAAGCACCATGTGATGATTTAGTTTCAGGCTGTCTCACCATGGTTGGTAAATGTGTTGTAATTTTTCTGTTTTGAAAATAGTTACTTTGCTATCAATTGTGACTGGTTTGTCAGTAGTTCGTATTTTTTGTTTATTGATGGGTGTTGCTCATATTGCTAATATTGCCGTTTTGCTAATATTCAAATATATATTACCAAAAACAACTTTATAGTCCATCATTCATGATCATTTTTAATGTGACAATAGTTACATGTTATACTATATTATCTTTCTTGTTTATAGGAGAGGGAGCGACGTCGACAACATATGATGTTAGTTCGAGCATTGGAAACTCGTAAAAAGCAAGAGGTTTGTTTTACATGTACAATATAAATAATTATATAAATTATATGAAATATACTCTTTTGCAAAAAAAAAAAGTCTGATCGTCTTGAAATTTGCATAAAAATTCCTTTAGACCAAGTATGCAAATATTTAAATTTTCAAAGCCAATGAGTGTTAACTTCGTTCATAGCAAACACTTCTACTGCGCAACTGGCGTCGTATGAAAAAGGTAAAAATTGCGGACGGTTTATTTTTTCTCGTTGTCGTTGTTGCAGTTCCCTGGAAACGGAACAAGTAATGCCGTTATTGAAGACCTTATAGCCAATTGTACGACTTGGAACATGGTCGCATAGTCGGGATGCTTGAAGCTGGCTGGTCCTACTGAGCAATAGGCTGCCACCTGCACCGTACGGACACTGCTGTGCAAAGGTGTTGGCAGCAATGGTTTCTGCGAGGAACTCATCGGCAGAATAAAAGCTCTGGAAGGCCAAGGCGCACTAATGCAAGGGAAGATTGGTTGGTTGTGCAACAAGCCCGAGCTGACCCAACGTCTTCATTGTCCACCATCCAACAGTCTCTTCCATACCACCCGCAGCACCTCCCACCATCTCACGATGCTTGGCTGAGGTGGGATTGTGCTCACAGCGGCCTTTAAGATGTTTGCCTTTAACCCCACACCATTGATAGAGTCGTCTGGAGTGGTGTCGTAGCCGATCATCATGGCTGCCAGCAGATTGGCATCGCATAGTGCTCAGCAATGAATCCCGCTTCAGTCTTGGAGCAGATGATCATCGGATCCATGTGTGTAGGCGCCAGGGCCAGCGGTCCCAACCACCCTTTGTTTTACAAAGGCACACAGCCATTACCCCTAGTGTGATGGTGTAAGGTGCTATCTCATACGACAGTAAGACGCCCCTAGTCATCCTGCATACAACTTTCAAAGCTCAACGATATGTTGATGACATCCTGTGACCGTTGGCGTTACTCTTCATGACACGACAGCCTGGGGCCATTTTTCAACAAGATAATTTCAGACTCCATACGGCTCGCATATCTGTGAGCTGTCTCGTGCTGTTGATACCCTTCCTTGACCAGCAAGATCACCAGACCTTTCGCCAATCGAACATGTATGGGACATGGTAGGCTTCCATATTGGGTACTGTAGAATGTTGCAGATGCAACAAGTGAGGAATGCCTCTCAGTTGAGAGTTCACCAACTATTGATTTGAACATTCAATGTGCAATTCTTAGCCATTGATGGGTCCTACAGCCTTGAATTTTTTTTCATTTCCTTACCTGTGTATGTGCTGGATATATATTTAATTTTAATAAAAACAGATAATTTCTTTGTGGTGGTTTTTTTTTGGTTTTTTTTTTTTGGCAAAAGAGTGTACATTATGAACACTTCTTCATGCTAATGTCACAAGTTTAAAATGTCATAATAAAGTAAATTTATGTTACAAATCATTATGTTTATAAATGCATGTGGTAAAAAACCAGATACATACATGTATACACACACACATATGTTATACTCTAATTGGAAAGCACACTCCATGACCACAGTAGACAGTCATTTTATTATGTCAAACTTATCTTTTATTTTATATGTATGTCTTATTTAGATAGCGTGCTATTTTCTTTAAATATTTCAATTGCCGTTTTCAATAAAATGTTTCCATAAAGTGCAGAAAGATGGTACAAACTTTTATTCTTTGGATTAAGAAATAAAAGTTGTAAAGTCTTATTAAAATAGTATTTTAATTTTGTATTATATATTTATAAAGAATTTTCTTTTCAAATATATTGCATAGTTACATTAGATGGAAATTATTTCAGAAATCCTCTTTTCAGATAGGCTCTTTAAAAATTTGAATTATTTTAACTAGTAAGAAAAGCTGCAGCTTGTGCTTTTAATAATATTGTTATTGTTATTATTTATTTTTTTTTTGAGTATTAATAGCAATCTGTGATGTTTTAAGTTAGTGTTCAGGAAACATTAGAATATTTTAAGTTTCTAATTTTTCAACTAAATGCATCACTACCACTAAAAATACCGTTTGTTGAACAACTTCCGTTCTAGGAGCGGGAAAGAAAAAGAGAAGAAATGTTATATGAAAAACGGATAAACAAAGAAAAAAAAATGGTATGATAGTATTTGATAATTTTTGCATGTGTTATTGAAATTGTTAGTTTTTCATCACATTTCACTTTATTTTTTTTTAAATAATCACTAATACTATAATATTTAATTTAACTTATTCATATTAATCACTTTAGGAACAGCGAAGAATTGAATTAGATTATTTACGAGAATTAAAAAAACCAGTTGAAGACATGATGCTGAAAGATAATGTCGTAAGTGTAGCAGTTGTTTGTCAAGATTATTATTGATGTAAAACACCTTAATAATAATAAAAATTTTATATGTTAGGAGGAAGGTAGAAATATATGGTTTTTAAACTTTTTTCTTATAGCCTTTACCTACCTTGAATCGAATTCCCGGCCTGAAGTTGGCAGGAAAAGCCTTTGCTGATGTTCTTATGGTATTTGAGTTCCTTCAGAATTTTGGAGAAACTTTAGGATTTGGTAAGCTTTTAATTTTTTAGAAAAGTAAAATTAAACATAATTCATTCATGTCTGTAAGTTACAGAATCTGCTATCTGGGTTAGTTTTGCCTCATCCAGCTATGAGAAACATAGTTTAAGAAGATGAACATCATATGCAAAAGAAGTTTGAGTTCACTTGACTCATTGAAAAAGTGAAAAATAAACAGACATGGGATGTCCAGTTGGACACCACTTGTGTCATCAATGCTCTCTTGATTGTCATAAAAAGATAAATATGATGCATTCGGTTCAGCAATTCGGCATGCTATTGATGAGGGTGTCTAACCATTTCTGGAATAAGGAATCCCATTCTTGAATAAGCATTTTTTTTTTAAGCAGTTCAGTAGTCTGTGGTAGAGGGTCGTGTGTTGCAGCTTGGTGAACAAGGGCTGTCCAGTACAGATGTGCTATAAACACATATTTCAGGTATCGTTGAGCCAAGTACGTATGACCTATAAAAATGAGCATTATTGTCCACTAAGTGGAACCCTGGACTAAATACATTCCTATAAGGCCTTGCATACTGATGCAGGATGACAGCTTTATAAACTTGATCTGTTTTAGTATAGCTATTAAGTATCATGCAGAGGTATATGCAGTTCTAAAATAATACCAAGACTCAACAGATGTATATCAGTGATGCCAGACTGCACCAAAGGACTAGTCTTGCTCCATCCTGATGCAAAAAGGGAATTTAACAAAGTTTACGCCAAGTACACTCTCCAAAAACAAAAATCCCCCCCTCCGAAAATCTTTTTTTTTCAGTAAAATGCACCAGTTTAGTACATTAATCTTACATCTGGCATCCCCAACTAATGGAAATTGAAAACATTAGAACGTCTAGTTTGAATAACGTGGTGGCTAGACTTGTCAAGTTTTACAACATGTGTTTTTTGTGGAAGAAGGGGAAATAACGTTGTGCAACATGTTTTTTTATAAATTTAGTTGGTAACATCTCAGTGCTAGACAGCAACTGTTAACGACGCTTAGATCCAGCGACATTTGCAGTGCCCAAATTTGGTGACTTACCATGTCCCATACATGTTCGATTGGCGAAAGGTCTGGTGACCTTGCTGGCCAAGGAAGAGTATCAACAGTACGGAGGCAGCTCACAGATATGCGAGCCATGTGTGGCTTGGCATTATTTTGTTAAAACATGGCCCTACGCTGTCGTGTCAGGTAGGGTAACACAAATGACCATAGAATGTCATCAACGTATCATTGAGCAGCTGTTAAAGTTGTATGCAGGATGACTAGGGGCGTCCAGTGTCATTTTATACTAGG
Organism: Dysdera silvatica; assembly: GCA_006491805.2. NCBI lineage: Eukaryota > Metazoa > Arthropoda > Arachnida > Araneae > Dysderidae > Dysdera > Dysdera silvatica. The sequence continues at coordinate 270,054,645 of QLNU02015360.1, forward strand.
CTATAGATTAGGGCGACAAAATTTTGTGTATGAAGTCTGATAGAACAAAATCAATACCAGACGATGATATAATCAGATGTTTTGCCGAGAAGAAAGATAGACGTCATGCTTTCCATTTAAATACCAGTGCTTGATAGGCCCTTGTATTTTTGCTAAAATTAAAATTTATTTCTATAAAATTGAATTTGATTTATTATATACCAAAAAAAAAAAAATTAATAATGTGCTGCAATACAGGTTGAATTTGACCTAATCTACCCAGAAAGCGAAATTGATAGAAGAGCCCATGTGGAGCACAAAAGCCCATAACAACCTTGTCCTATCTCTAACCAATTCTGAGTTATGGTAGAAAGAAGGAAAATGCGTAAAGTCTTTAAAAAAAAACGAAATTTGTGAGGTTTCTGAAAGACCTATGCAAAAAATAAGCACATATATTTAGAAAGAGCAGAAAAAGTACTATAAGATGACATCATTTTTATCAGAATATCTGAATTTAACGGCGAGCTACAAGCACTGAAACATTGGCGGAGTGCAAAATCGAATTGTCGCCAAAATCTGTAACCGACAATTCCACAAATACCCTTCTAGCAAAAATCGGTCAAATTTACCGAAAACCTGTCCATTTTATCAACTATTAAATGAGCCTACAATAAACAATATCAGTATTTTTAGTTCGTGAGAAATTTAGCCTTTTGTCTGCAATACATCACTGAAATTGGCGTTCGTCGAAAAAAGGCCTGTTGTTTTTTTAGGTGCAAGAACGAAAGTTTTAAAGCCAACTAATAAAAGTATCATTTGTTTTGAAGCATACAAACACAATGGAAACAAAATAAGTATGATGTTTCCCACGTCTTTCACAAAGGAATATTAAAAAAAAAAAAAACTAATAGACGTATCCACATCTACCTATAATTAAAGCATGTATGCATTTGGAAGGATGTGTGAAACTCACAGCTGCTGCTGGAGTTGGTAGTCCCCCGCACCTGATATATGCCCGTGCTCACTTACGAACTGAAACCACTGTAGCTCTTAGCGAAAGCTCATCCCTCACTTTTACTATTGCCTCATCGAACCGGCTGCTCAATTCTAATAAACTGAAAAATTCTGTGCAGTAAACCCCAAACAAAGAAGTCCATTGGAGTCCAATCTGGCGATCTAGGTGTCCAATTGGGATGCTTACGCAGGAAGGTTGAAAGACATCTGCGAGACATCAACAAATCTTCGTCAAATGCCTTTTTCGACGAACACCGATTTCAGTGATGTATTTCAGACATAAGACTAAATTTCTCTTGAACTAGAATACCGATGTGGTTTTTTGTAGGCTCATTCGGAAGCTAGTAGAATGGGCAAGTTTTTGGTAAATTTGACCGATTGCAACTAGAAGGGTATTTGACAAATTGCCGGTTACAGATTTTGGCGACAACTCAATTTTGCACTTCGCTAATGTTTCAGCTCTCGTAGATTGCCCTTACATTCAGATATCCTAATGAAAATAGTATCGTCTTATAGGACTTTTCCTGTTCTTTTCAAATATGTGCTTATTTTACGTGTGGATCTTTCAGAAACCTTGCAAAAAAAATTTTCAGACTTCATGCATTTTCCTTCTTTCCACCATAACTTGGAAACAGAGATAGAACAAGGTTGCTATAGGTTTTTATTCTCAACATGGGCTCTTCTATAACCCCCTTGCATTTGGCATATTAGATCAAACTCACCCTGTATAAGTTGATATTGTTTAATGTTTATTTTTCAATTTTAGTTTGTTTTTCAACATATTTACTGTGAATATGAAAGTTTTTGGTGTATGTTTATTAAATATAACAATTTTTATGTTCCTACCACTGATTTGTGAGAGAATGAGTAGGGAGGGGTGGCAAAATGGAAAATCTGCTGATGGGGGGGAATCCTGCTGTCGTATGAAATAGCACACCATACTCATATTAGGGGTAACGTCTGTGTGCCTCTAAAACAAAGGGTCGTTGGGACCACTGGCTCTGGCACGTCCGTACATGGATTCGATGGTCGTCTGCTCCAAGACTGAAGTAGGATTCATCTCTGAACACCATGCGATGCTAATCTGCTGGCAGCAATGATGATCGGGGCTGCACCACCACTCCATATGACCTTGTCGATGGTGTACGGTTAAAGACAGACATCTTAAAGGCTGCTGTGAGCATAACCCCGCCTCAGCCAAGTGTTGTGAGATGCTGGAAGGTGCCATGGGTATGGAAGAGACTGTAGCACGTTGGATGACATGCAGTGATGCTTGGGTCAGCTCGGACCTTTCGCACAACCAACCGACCTTGCCTCGAATTCGTGCACCTTGGCCTTCCAGATCCTTCATTCTGAAGAATTCCTCGTAGTAACCATTGCTGCCTACATCTTTTCACAGCAGTGTCGACATGGTGCAGGTGGTGGCCTATTGCCCAGTAGGACTAGTCAGCTTCATGCATCCTGACTATGCAGCTATGTTCAAAGTCGTCCAATTGGCTACAAGGTCTTCGACAATGTAATGGCAGTGCTGGTTGCATCTTCTGGGAACTGCAACACCGACAATGTAAAAAAAAATAAACCGTCTGCAATTTTTACCTCTTTTATACGATGCCAGTTGCAAAGTAGAAATGCACGCTATGATCGAAGTTAACACTCATTGGCTTTGAAAATTTAATCATTTGCATACTTGGTCTAAAGGAATTTACATACGAAATTTTGATATGATTGGATTATTTTTTAGAATTGCTTCACTTTTTTTTTTTGTGAAATATTGTGTATAGAATATTAAAGTTACTCTATTGGCTCAATCATCATAACTACTATTGATGCTCATTAAGCTGAGTCTAACCTACCCCCAACAAACGGAAGATATGCTTGATAAATGTGTCCCAGTTTGGATGTGATATAGTCAGTCACAATTACATGTTTTGGATATGTTGTAATTGATTTTTTTTATTGATAATTATGATTGTGGCAAGATAGCACTTGCTATTGTATTTTCTTGTATATATAATTTTCACTGTTCAAACTTGTACCTGCGTCGATTAATCTATTTTATTTTTGTATTTTTTATTAACCGGGTGAGCCAGGTTTTCATGATTTTTAAAAATCCTTCACTGGCTCCCTTCCCGTAAGACCTAGATATACTTCGTTTATTTGATTCTTATTTCTTAATATATTTTCTGTATTTCGTTTTGGTTTTTATAGATAAATAAAATTCATTCATTCTTATATTGATTATTATATGACTCATGGGCAGTTTTAAAGCATAATACTGCAAACAAATAATACCTATTCAAATGTAATCATATGATTATACATTTTAGAATATAGTACTTCATTTTTATGCATAATTTAATATATGTATGACTGATGTCTTATTAAGTTTTTAAGGATTTTGTCATATCTATTTTAAGCTTCACATTTCAGTTTCATGCATTTTGTGTTTCACCATAAAAATACCACCAACCATCATGCATTTTGTTCCAGACTCAGAAAGCCTTCCAACTTTAAATACATTGCAAATGGCACTTTTAAACATGGATGAAAAACTTGAAGAAGAACTTTTATCTGTTATTCATCATTTACTTGTCTGTGCTATTGAGGATCCTGGGGTGTCTCATTGTTCTGAGGTAATTTTTTCTATTTTTTAAATTATGTTGATAACAAATGTTAATTAAAATGTTTACATATACATTCATACTTCTTATGGTGATTTGATGTCTTCTCCTGATGCTACCCACTTTCCTTCCCTTTAAAATTAGTCCTCATAATCTTCATTATCCTAGTCTCTTTCATTTCTTCCAGATGTCAGAGCCATATATCTTCTATATTTTACTCTTTTTTTTTTTCTGTAGAAAACTGTATATCATCATACAAATGGTATACTTTTTTTTTCTAATTTTTCAATTCCCCTACTCCATTTTTCTCCTGTTGCATCCTCAGTTAAGCAGTTCAATTAATAGAGCATCACGGTGGAAACCTGAAGATCGTTGGGTTGAAGCCAACAAAGGCATAATCTTTTTCTTTTGTCTCTGTCAGTCAAAGTAATTTGGCATGAGTCATAATATGGAGTTCGTTGAAATTATTTTTATTGCCCCCTCTCTCTACGCACACACATGTACACAAACATGAAAAATATTGAAGTAGAAATTATAAATTTGATAACAAAAGGTAAAGCAAAAATCATTGAATTTTTGTATAAAATGTTCAATTTTAAAATAAATTTAAACAGATTACCCATGTGAGCAGAGATGGGGACCTGTGATTCATGTTGGCCACTAACATCCAAATTAGAGAAGGTACTTAAAGAATGTCCCTTTGGAAAGTAAATTCATTGTTTCTTATAAGGAAAGAAAAGTGTTCTTATTCTGTTTGCTCCCAAATGTTAGAAAATGTGCAACTTAGATTACTGTAAGTTACTTCCGAAATTTTTGATTTCTTACTCATAAAAATGAAGATTATGCCTTTGTTGCATGAGCTTTTGTCATTGGCAGTTATTTATATCATAATCTAAGCTATGTCATACACACACTATGCAATTTAATAAAAGAATATTCAGTAAATAGGTGCATGAGCTAAATTTTTTTTTTTTTCTAAGCAGAAATTTTTTCCTTATGTCAAATAGAGGAGTCAAAGGTAGCTTTTCGAAACTAACTTTATATCATCTTTTATTTCGTACAGCAAAGCTACATTTGCCAATGGAAGATAGGTAGTAAGTATTTCATTCTAAGCGAGTGGTAGCAAACCTGTGGTACATGCGCCAAACATCGCACATTGGCTGATTACAAGTGGCACATTGCATCCTTGCACCTACTTATTCTTTGAAGTAGTTTTTAAACTTTTAATAAATAATTTATTTAAAACATAGAGAATTTTACCACTTTCTGAAAAAAAAAAAAAAAGGATAGTGATAAAAACCGTAACATAAAGAAACAAATTTGTACACAGTTGAAAACAAAATACTCAAAATAGCGATTTCCAACCCCAACCATGAATGTAAAAAGAAAAAATGCTTGAGTTGTATGACACATCTGAACTCGTATGTGAAAAAAAATTGACACATCCTATATATAAAAGGTTGGCTGCCACTGTTCTAAGCCATTTTTCGTGGCTTGGTTATATATATAAAAAAATGGAAGGTATTTTGCATTGAAGTTTGAATATGTGTAAATATTGAATTACTTCACTAAGGCAAGTTAATTGTATTTTCACGTTTGATTCAGTATAAATATTTGTAAAAAAAATATTATGCTCTCTAGTCTATAAATTTAATTTCAATTATGTATGTTTTTTATTTTTTTAGTCAGCAACTGTTTTAGGACAAAACTTGAAAGATGCTGATGTTACAAATAATAATGTGTCTGAAGTTCTTCGGTTGTACTTCATAGCTCAAGATAAAAGAAACATTGTAGGTTCCTTATTTCATCATCAGTATAAACTTTAATTTTTTTTTAATTATCATTTTTTTTTGTATGTGTCCCAACATTGGATAATATCAGGAACCTACTAATCATGCATAGGTAGTTTTTTATAAAAACTCGAAAATCTAGTTCTCAGCCCGTACAGAGTTCCCATTGCCCTTAAAAACTTATTTTTGATTTTCATTTTTACAGATGCTTAACCCCTTAACTGGTCAATTTTTTACCAGAAATGTTAACCATATGGGCACACACCACAGGCGTACACCATACGGGCAAACCAGTTAAGGGGCTAAGAGTACTTAGTTTTCATCATCAGTCCTTAA
>QLNU02015360.1:270060484-270087339 GCA_006491805.2 Dysdera silvatica
AGGTCCCACCGAAGGCAGAAATATTTATTTTCTTTCGAACGTTTCACCATCTAATCACGCCATACCATCGGCGTTGGTATCACTACGCCAATAAACGTTGATTGATTGACATTGTTGTTTGATTTAATCTGCGTAGTGTTCGATTTATATAAAATAAATCACTGCTTATTCTAATAAGTGATGATATTAGGTGACAGAAAAAATTACCCATGGTGAATATTTAGCTATGAATTTAGACATAAGTTTGGTTTTTTTTAAAATGCTTTAGAATTATACAACCGAATGTTAGCTTAACAGTCCAAGCAACAACTTCTTTGATACATAAACTCTCTTCCTTATATATGATCTGAGAAACTTCTCAAATGTTTGCATAACAGTAGGTATATATGTTATTTGCATATAATAAGTATGCAAGTAATAATTTTATACACACATGATAATTTGAGTACACTTTATAGAATATTCCGGAACCCTTCCACAGACATGAACATTTTTGATTTAAAAAAATAAAATCAAAAAAGCAATCCATTGGTTTGACTGTGGAACTTGTTGGGCAGAAGGCGCTGTGTGATTCCACAACAGTCCATCGAATTGAATGTTGTTTTTTACATGAACAACAAAGTTCATTACATTCATCATTCATTATAGGGTAGTCAAAATGAAACTTACACTGCTTACAAAGTTCTAGCACCCACAGTTGTTGAAGAGCTGAAATACAATTTAAGATTGTGACTTTAAAAAATGTGGACTCCGGACGTATGCAATTAAAAGAGTATGTGCTCTGATGGTTACAATTAGAATGCATGGATTTCAGAAATTTCTAATGGCAACACTAGTTTCTTTTATTTCACTATGATCAACATGTGCGAAAACCACAAAAAGTATTACACTGTATATTTAGGCTGAATGATGACTGAGAAATAACATTTTGAAATTTAGGGGTAGTTTGCAAAAAAAAAAAAGTTGTAAATGAACTTTTGTGACAAATGGATGAAATCCAGTGGTATTGTAAAATGCTTGCCATTTTTTTCTGCCCATCATAAGATGCATATCTTATATAATATGCCACATGCTTCCATAATGTCAATCATTTCCTGTATACAATCTGTCACTGCCTGTGATGGTGGACACATGAAGCACTTTGTGTTCATTTGCCGCTTTCTTGTTTCATTTTTTCCATAAATTCTTATTGAATGTGGAAGTGCTACTTCTCAATTATTTTTCTGGCTAAAAAATACAGCTTAGTGGTGTTTACTATTTTTACATATGCTGCAAAATAAAGTAGTGCTATCATTGCAAATTTATGAGACTTATGTGCTCTAACAGTAAATGCAACAACATGAATATTTTTTACCTATATACAGCAGAACCTTAATATAACGAGGAGTTTGAGGCCAATGAAAATATTTGCTCTCTGGTCACTTGCTGAATCAGTTCTGGAATTTAAAATTTCAAACAAATTAAAGTCTGTATAAGTGACATGTGCATATAATATCATTCAGCTTCGAATTTGCTTAAAATTTAATAAATAATGTATTATTAATTTATTATTAACCACTTAAATTTTAATATAAGCTTTTAAAAAACTCCTGATATAAAGGAATTTACTAATTATTTCCAATATAAACTTTATTTGAAAATTCCCAAAAAAAATGACCTATAGTTTTGCTTCATTTCACAAAATCTATGTTCATTAAAAATTTTCGTTGTAAAATAATTACCATATTAAATACATAGTTATCAGCATTATCCGTTATCTCAAAAAAGCATTTATTGTAAACTCCTTACTGTGTATTCTGAAAATGTTTTCAGATATTCTTCGATTTCAGTACTGAAAAGTTCCGTCATTTATGTGAAGGATGTTTCACAATTGGCACAGGCGCAACAATTTAATAGATCTTTAAACATTTTTCGATAGCTTGTTATCTTCCACCAAAGCATTAATAACAATAAGCATAGAAGCTGGTACAACTAGGCCTTGTGTTAATGCAGTAATAGCGTGTTTGCCTAGCATACCATTATCCCAGGTCCAACTCCCAATGGTGCCATAAAAAGAATGCTTACTGACTAACAGCTCACTGTAGTCTGGGGGTTGGTTTCCTAGACCATAATAAGTTTGGATTTCTCAGAAAACTATTGGTCTCAGCACAGCATTACCCTTACTGTCCTTGAACTGTAAAACTCACAAACAAGCTGGGACAACAGGGTAAGATCATAAGTGTTGTCCGTGAATTGGTGTCTTCTAGTACCAAATAAGAGAAGGAAAATTGAAGAAGGAAAAACTACATAAATGAGAGATGGACGAAAATTAAGAATAAAAAGGCGGAAATTAAATTAGGAAGGAAGTTAAAGTAGAAAATTGTAATAAAACCTTGCCGGATATTGACTATAGTAGCCATGTCATTGATCAAAAGTTCTTAATATTGTGATGGATCAAAAAAAAATTTAATTTAAAGAAATTTGTCTGCCAGTGAAGATGGTTTAAAAGCTAATTTAGCTTGATCAAAATTAAATTTTCAGTCTAAATTTTAACGATGTTGCGCTATAAATGATTTTTACAGTTTTCATTTTTTAATGTATACCTGGTGTTCCTTAACCTGGAAGCAAAGTGCATATTGAGTTTGGCGGATGTACAATCTCAGGCATGGGATTCATTTTGTCAAAACAAACAGTTTCTATTAGTATATGTTTCATGCCATTAGGATTTGCTGCACTAATGAACAGGTCCATAGCTAGGGGGTGGCATGGAAAGCCCCACACCGGGGGTGCAGGCAAGGAGGGATATAAAATCGGCTGAAATAATTCACAAGGGAGAATATGTTCATGGCTGAAGACTGCATCAGCAAACTTGGTTATGTTAAAAGCATTGTCATATTCTGAGGCTACAATCCATCCATTTTCGATCATGCCCTCAAAAAAATCTCTCCCAAAAAACTGACACTTGCCTCAGAAAACGAACTGAAATTAAAGACCATCTGTTTGTCCCTTATGACAGTTCCAAAGTCGTTTCTGTTCTTTCAGAGTTTAATTTCAAGGTTACTTTCTACTCCATCAACAAAATTGGTATTTGAAGCTCAAATTTATGCGGTATTTATAGAATCCCATATTCTTGTCTGAGATTATACTGTAGCCAAATTTGATGTAAAACTCCATTTCTGGTTTAAGGAACATCAAGTGTGCATTAAAAAATAGGAACTAACAAAATCATCCATATTGTAACATAGTTGGTCTTTGTAAGATATTATTACCCTTCTCAGGGATAACACAATTGCCAAATAATGGTCAACACATAAAGCCACTGGGGCGAATTTTTTTAGGAGTTTTCGTGAGAGTGTCTTACATCCTTACATATAGAGAAAAAGAGCGTTGTTCCGTGTCCTCATTCGTCTAATGGTCAAGACACCCTGAGCTCAACGGTGGGACCCTGGCTCAAATCCAGGATGGGGACAGTATCACTTTCTCTCCTACATAAAAAGCACTAGATTAAGCTTCTTATATGTGGATATCGAATATTATTAAGTACAATAAATTCCTCCATGAAACTTACCAAAAAAACTCACCCGGTGGCTTTGTGTTTACCATTATTTGGTAATTATGTTATCCCTGGGAAGAGTAATGATACCTTACATACAGAGAATGAGAACGTAGTTCCATGTCCTCGTTCGTCTAGTAGGTCAAGACACTGCAGGCTCAATGCAAGGACCCTGGTTCGAATCCAGAATAAAGATGGCATCTCTTTTTCTCCTAAACAAAAAACAGCTCTAGTTTGAGCTTCTTATAAATGTGAGTGTTGAATATTATTAAGTACAATTATTGGACTTTGATCAAAATTAAATTTGTGATCTAAATGAACTTAAACAGCAGTCACTAGCTTTTAGTTAAAATTATTTTAACCTTTGAGACATTTTATGCGATTCTAAAAGAAATCATTTCTAAATGAAATCATTTTTAGATCTCCATCTGATATCAGCTTTGAATCATATCTGATTTTCTACATTATTTGTTTTTAATGTATTTAATACACTTTTTAACTTTCAATAAGGTCTAATTAGTTTGTTTTTTTCATAAAAACATATGTATCAACTCGCCTTGTTTGGCTTGGCACAGGATAACCCTTCCTGTCTATATTAAATAAAAATTAAATCAACCTCAGTCTAAATTAATCTTCAAATCTCCTTCACCAGCAAACTTAAATTTCTTTGAAGATTTTCTGATCCATCAAAACATTGAGCACTTGATCAATGACACTGCTACTAAGGCCAATATCCACCTTGCATAGTCTTGTCATACCAGTTTTATACCTTAATTTTCGTCCTAATTTTTTAAATTCTTTTTATTTTCTGTTTTGCAAAACTTAGGTTAGGAACTTTTGTCTCACCATATTTTCCGGATATGCTACTTTCTAATTATCATATCTTCTTGTCTCTCAATAATGACATGCACGATAACTAACTTTATGAAAACACAAACTTAACGCTTTTTTAATTGTAATCTAAGGAGTTGTATGCAAAAGGTGTTACCAAGTACATGTCTCATTGAAAAACGATTTCTTAAATCAAAAGAGGCTATTTTCCTATAAAAACGGCGAGAACTTTTGTTTGCCTAATTTACACGTAAACTGCCTGAAATGTGATGAATTTAAGTAACTACATTCTTAGAAGTGAAAAAAAAATATTTTGTTAAGCAATAGATACCCTGTGTTAACTAATTATGTCAGTAAAATTCATTGTTTTCCAGTTCTGTATTAATTACGGAAGAAGGTATTTTAAAATGGCAGCAGACAATATTTGCTCATGCTACTTAGCTGATAATTTTGTTTTTAGTTATAAGATATTAAGTTTTCTCAACTCACAAGGGGAACCCACAGTGAGTGCCCACCGATTTTTATGAAATTTTTTTGATGAAAGTAGAGCAAAATAAGGAAATACATGTCGCGGCATTCATGCCAATGCGGATTATTTTCAGGGATATGAATTTTTAATGATTTTTAAAATATATATATGACTGATAAATGCCTTCTAAAGGCAATCAGGTAGGCAGGCAGTAAGTTGTTAGCTCTTCGCCATATTTTTTGTATTCGATGCCGGAAATCTGTCACTTTTTTGCCATGCTTTATTTGTTTGTAGTAAAAATACTGCTTACAATCGGTTTCTTTAATAAGTTATGTTATGTACTTATGTTAATTGTATGCTTATGGGCAGTGATAATTTCTACTCGAATTTTAATTGTTGATTATTAAAAAGCTGAAAAGTAGAAAAAGTTTTGGTGTAGCCATCCAGCCTGTTATGTAGTTAAGTAGATCCAGCACACTTTAATAATGTTTTTACAAATGACGACGGCACCTCTTCTTCTACTGTTGAAGTAATTCCACCTCATTGTACCCCATACTGTCAACCTCGTGATGTGTACTTCTTCCGTCAAGTAAAAAATTTCATTAAAAGGTTACAAAATTGTGTTGAAATCTTACAAGAAAATAGTCATTTAAACACGCGAGCAGATAGATGCTTTGAAGATCCATTCACTTATTTATAATCAACTTTCGGCGCCAACTTTCAAGAATATGTTACAGTACTCTTGGTTTGTTGCAAACTTGACAAATGGAAGAAACGTTTTTAAAAATGTAGATGGTATTTGTTTTCCAGATGATATTAGACAAAGAAAATCTAGTTGTTCGAATAATTCATTTATAAAATGCTCACGTTGTAGAATTTTTTTATGTTTTTATTATTTTTATGATAATTATCATCCAAAACTGTGTACCAGTATACAATTCCGACACCTCCGATAGTGATACACAAAAAATATGTTCACGTCAGTCAGTTTTAAAATAAAAGATTACATACCAAAATTCATTTATCAGTAAATACATTAAAAAATATTAATCATAAAAAAGCTAATAATGACAAAATAAGATATTGCCTTGTTTTTATTTAATGGAATTGTTAAACGTTTTCAGAAAAAACTTTCAATCCTTAAATAAAACAAAACTGCGTTATTGGTGTAATTCTATCCCTTCACAGGTTGACAATGAGTACGCAAATTTTATAAAAGGTATATTCACATAAAAACTTACAGCTAACTCCTAAACTTTTTGTACCTTTACAACTCTTCAATTAAATGTTAAAATTCGTGTAAAAATTATAACTGCGAAAAATAGTATCACAGAATTAAATATGTAAATATGAATTTTATTAAAGTAAGTTTATGAGCAAAATTCGATTGTAAGCAAAGTATTTTTACTAATAAAAATACATAAGCAAACATGTAAAAAGGATACATAAAAAAAAAGTGTAATCGATTTCCCCAGGCATTGAACACAAAAACACGCCGCGAAGAGCCGACAACTTACCGCCCAAGCTACAGGTTGGCCTGCAGAGGGCGTTGTGTTTTAAGCTTTTATATATATATATATATATAGTATGCAAAATCTTTAAAAATTCATATCTCCGAAAATAAGCCGCATTGGCACGAATGCCGAGACACGTATTTCCTTATTTTGGCTCTACTTTCATCAAAATCGGCGGAGCACTCACTGTGGGGTGCCCTTGTCAATTTATAGAAAACAAACTCAGCATGACTTTGGATTAAAAGTATTAACTTTTTAAAAATTTCTCTCTTAATTAAGCCACATTCATTTCAGATGTTCAGATTTAGTACATTCTATTTGTTCGATGAGAAGTTATATACTTATTTTCAAAAAGCATTGCTCTAGTTATTAGTATTTAAAAATTTCCCCAATGCTCTCGGTACATACTATATAATTTTTCAGTTTTTTCTTCTATATGATACCGAAAGTCAATTGACTATATATATGTACATCTATTTTATCTGTATTTGTAAAATATAACAACAACAAAGTACATTTGATAATTTAGGTATGTTTGTATCTAAGGTTCTTGGGCATTTATGTTTTAACTTTTATGTAAGAGTCAGCATTTTCTTAATTAGGATGAAGATCTGCAATTATCAAATGAAGAATTAACTAAAAAAGTTGACAAACTATCAAAGGTGAGGGAAGTTTCGCATTAAGAATATATTATGTTTTGTTAAACTTTGTAAAGAAATTTATGTGTCCAGAGTGAAGTTTAGTATTTATAATACGAGAACAAAATACTCCAAATTCGGTTTTAAAATTTGTACTTTTAATACAATGTTAACAGCGCTTTTGTTCATAAGACAATTTGTATATTTTATCTGTATGTCATAAAAATATAATCTTGTAACATAAAAACATATACTTGTAATTTTTTTTTATTGGTATATCGTCAAAATGTATTTATATGTTCACAGACATTTCATTATATTCTGATTGTAATTCCCTGTTTCTCCTTCCCTAACTTAAAAATATATATATATTATTTAAACTAGTTTTCTTACTAAATCAATTCTTTGATAAATCTGATATGTACTTATATTTTTTGCCATTTTCTGTTTTAAATCTAAAGTCTTGCATGTATATTTGGAAAAGTTCTATGATTTGATGTTTCCGTTTTTGATTTTTGTCTATTTCTATTACAGCAACTTACCTGCTATTCAAATAAATTAACAAAAGCCCTTCATACAATTAGAGGGTGTACTTTTGGTCAAGATAGGTATCATAGACGTTACTGGGTTTTGCCAAAATCTGGAGGTATATTTGTTGAATCTTTGGAATCTTCTGAACTACCTGAATACCAGGAGTCAATTCTTTCTGAACAAGATCTAGATGGAAGTAGTGATAAAGCAGGTATAAATGGTGATTCTGTCGAAATAAAAAAAGAAATAGACTGCTCTACTGAAGGGAAAGAAAACTGTTCAATTGATATTGAAATGAAAGAAAACTGTTCAATTGATATTGAAATGAAAGATTTAAGCAACTTTGAAGTAAAAGATATGAGCAACTTTGAAGTAAAAGATATGAGCAACTTTGAAACAAAAGATCTAAACAAGCTTGAGACAATAGCTTCGAGCCAGATGGAGAATACCGATACAAGCAAGATGGAAACTACAGATACGAGCAAGCTAGAGACTGCAGAGGTGAACAAGCTGGAGACAACGGGTATGAGCAAGTTGGAGACGACGGATATGAGCAAGCTGGAAACAAGAAATATGAGCATGCTGGAGACGACAGGTATGAGCATGCTGGAGACGACAGGTATGAGCAATCTAGAGACAGGTATGGTCAATCTGGAGATGACAGGTATGGTCAATCTGGAGACGACAGGTATGAACAATCTGGAGACGACAGGTATGAACAATTTGGAGATGACAAGTATAAGCAAACTGGAGACGATAGATATGCACAAGCTGGAGATGATAGATATGCACAAGCTGGAGATGATAAATATGCACAATCAGAAAACAACAGATTTGGGCAAGCTGGAGACAAATTTAGGGAAGCTTGACAGGAGAAATTTAAACAAGCTTGAGATGCGAGATTTGAGCAAATTTGAGGTGAGAGATTTAAGCAAGCTTGAGGTGAGAGATTTAAGCAAGCTTGAGGTGAGAGATTTGAGCAAGCTTGAGGTGAGAGATTTGAGCAAGTTTGAGATGAGGGATTTGAGCAAGCTGGAGGTGAGGGATTTGAGCAAGCTTGAGGTGAGGGATTTGAGCAAGCTTGAGGTGAGGGATTTGAGCAAGCTTGAGGTGAGGGATTTGAGCAAACTTGAGGTGAGGGATTTGAGCAAACTTGAGGTGAGAGTTTTAAGCAAACTTGAAGTGAATGATTTGAGCAAATTGGAGGCAGATGATTTAAGCAAACTGGTGGCAAATGATTTGAGCAAGCTGGTGGCAAATGATTTAAGTAAACTGGTGGTGAATGACTTGAGCAAGTTGGTGGTGAATGATTTAAGCAAACTAGAGACAAATAATGTGAGTAAGTTAGACACAAAAGATTGGAGCAAAGTAGAAACCAAAGACTTGAGCAACCATGAGGCAAAAGATTTGAGTAACCATGAGGTAAAAAACTTGAGCAACCATGAGATGAAAGACTTGAGCAATCATGAGGCCAAAGACTTGAATAACCACAAGACAAAAGATTTGAGCAACCATGAGGTGAAAAGATTGAGCAACCATGAGGCCAAAGACTTGAGCAACCACAATACGAAAGACATGAACATTCATGAGGCAAAAAACATTATCAACCAGAGGGTTAAAGATATGAAAAACCATGAGATAAACAGTTTGAACAACTTAGAGGCTAACAGTTTGAGCAATTTGGAGACAAACAGTTTGAGTAACCTGGAGGCTAGTTTGAGTAGAGTAATGGATATATGTAAGCAAAAGAAAATGTCAGGAAATGAAGATTCGGTAAAAGAAAATATAGAAGCAGCTGATGAACTGAAAAATGCAACTTACGTTAAAAAAGAAACGGAAAATATGGAAATTGATAAAAAAAAGGAAAATAAAGACAGTCCTAAAAATGATGTATATAAAACAAAATTGGAAATTAAAAAAGAATTAGTAAAGGAGGCTGAATTAAGTGCTCTAAAGGAAGAGGTTAAACGAAATATAATTTCAGACAATTTTGGAAAAGAATCTTTAATAAAAGCTTTAACTTCTGATATGGAAATCGTTGAAAAAATAAACATGGAATTAGAAAAACAGAGTGAGAAAAAGAAAATAAAAGACCACAATGCTAAAAACATGGATCAGAGCTTCCTTAATGAAGCTCTTGATAAAAAACCTGATGTTAATATTTTCATGCCAAAGTTCTGTGATAATCTTGGGTTGGAAACTTGTCCATCTTTGAATCATACTGTGCATAATAGTTCGGAACGAAAACCTTTGAACCCGTCCATTCCTGGAAATCAAAATTGGATCCTTCACTCACCATTTTTTGCTTCATTACTTGCTGGAAATATGTTATTCAATGGACCTCAAATTCCAGGACGAGAAACTAATGGTACATACTTTAACCTTCCAAACAGTGACTCAAATAATCCATTTGGACCTTTTTTAGGCATTGGCCAATCTGGTTTGCTATCACCAGAACAGGTATTTAAATCCTTAAGTGATAAGCCTGGTAATCAAAAGCCTTGGTTCAGCATACTACCACGAATGCCTTGTGATGAAGACTCTCTTCCAAAATCACATTGTGCAAAAAATCCTTTTAATTCTTCATTACTATATACACCTCCAAACCTCTTTGTTTCAGGAAATTCAAACTCTTCTAAATCCCCATCACAAACAACTCATTCCATACCAGTAACATCAAGTTCAGGGCAAGGTCAATTATCAAATTTACAAATGGAAATTTTAAATGGTGTGCCACAAGGATTCTTTTTACATCCATTCTTGTCTCACCAATTTGGCCCAACTTACCAAAGTGGATTGCCAGTGAATAACACTTCTCCGAATCCATTCTCATCAAATCTATCACATTCAGGAACAATCACAGATTTTACTTTGAATCTTGGACATCCTCCTGCATCATCTACACCTTCTTCCATACCCACACCTAGTGCCACACCAGGACCGAATTCACAAGGTTGTGGTACACCAACATACAGAGATTCGCCATCACCTTCATTTGCCAAAAAATTTATGATTGAAAAGCTAACTCAAGAATATGACAAACCGAAGCCAATACCTTTTGGTAAGTGTATTATTTATTTTTATAGTATTTACACACTATATGTAGAAAAAAATTAATCTAATTGTGCTAATATAATTAAGTACAGCTCATACGATAATACAATAAAACATTATACTGGGTAGTTAATAAAGTCCTTACATATGCAGATAACTGTTGAACAGAAAGAGCTAGAGGTATGAACATGATGTATAAGTATAATAAAGTGATGATGCCCTACAAGACAATGCATGCAGTATTCCTGATGGCTAAATTCGGAATTTATGAAACATAAATCTGGAAATATAGGGGACAGAAAATATGTCAATAACAAATTTATTTAGCATCATTTAGTTTCGATGAAATAGGGCCCAACTTTTGTTATAGATTTAAGCAAATGAATTTTATTTATAAAACCAAGGTAAGTATAATATAACACATTACCTGGCCAGGTAAGCTTTCTTAGTCTTAAGGGAAAGGTGTCAGTAAAGAATTTTTTGAGATCCTTATTAATCTGGACTTCCCTACAAAACAAATATTAAAACACAAAAGCTCAGAAATGTTATCAACAGATTAACCAAAAAGAATTTCATCGCTTCCGTGGTTTATGTACTTTTTCTCAGTATATTGGACTAAATTTAGAATTTAAGGGCCGCTCTGAATTGGGGGCTCAGGGCAGCTGCCCTATGTGCCCCTGCATAAATCAGGCACTGCAATGAAATGCTATGCAATGTGTACCACAGATCAGTAAAATGCAAGACTGCATCCTCTGAGGTCCCAAGAGGGTACAGCCTTACTTTGTGTCTATCACTATACATAAAGTGTCATTTCAGGCTAACCTCGGCATACTAGCAACTTTCATAATTTACATTTTTCCTGTATCTTAATCAATTCCACGGTTACATCTACAATTCGTGTGTTAATGATCCGGTTCACTTGCTTATGTAAATGTTGATAGTGGTGTAATAGATGCTCAATGTGATAAATGCCAAGACTGGGGAATTAAACATAATTTGACAAACATGTCGCAAGCTTTAATGGTGCACTACTCAAACGCTGAGTATTGTGAAATGATCAGAATTTATGGCCGATGCATCTCAATGTGTACGAAACTGCAAAGGAGTATGCTAAGCGCTGCTTTTCAACATCCAACTTCATGGTCTGTTGGCAAGTGTGTTCGCCGTCTCCGACAGACTGAAAACATACATGCATGTCTGTGATCTAGCAGACATAAGGATTTGGATGTTTGAGTGTATCCTGAGGCTGTTCTGGCATATGTCCTCAATAATCCCTACACTAATACCAGAACAGTGGCTGACGTATGTGGATTAACAGCACAGCGTATGTGGAAAATCCTGAATAAGCACGGAGCTCATCCTTACCACGTCCAGCTAGTGCAACATTTGATGGATGGAGACCAGGGAAGGCATTTGAAAGTTTAGATTAACTTCTGACATGTTATGTAAAATGTTACAAAAATCTAAACACCTTCCCTGGTCTCCATCCATCAAATGTTGCACTAGCTGAATGTTGGTATGGGTGAGCTCCATGCTTATTCAAGATTTTCCACACACGTTATGCTATTAATCCATATGCATCGGCAACTGCTCTAGTACTAATATGGGGGTTTTAGCGAGGGCATATGCCATTACAGACTCAAACACCCAAACCCTTATGTCTGCCGCATCACGGATGTGCATGTACATTTCCAGTCTGTCAGAGATGGTGAACAAACTTATCGATAGTCAATGCAGTTGGATATTGATAAGCAGGAAAGCTCTTGGCATACTTCTTTGCTGTGCGGCAGTTCCATTGCAGACATAACTGTGGAATTGAGCAAGATACAGGAAAAAAGCAAATTACAAAATTTTCAGCATACTGAGGTTAATCTAAAATGATATTTAGTGTACTGTGAACAGACTCAAAATATGGCTGTATCCTTTTGCGGGGCCCCAGAGGATACAGCATTACATTTAACCAATCCGTGTACATAGGATATCATTTCATCATCATTTAAATGATGCTAAATAAATTTGTCATTTACATTTTTTCTTTATCTCCTCTATTTCTCAACTTAAACTTTATCACTTCCAAATTTAGCCACCAGGAGCACTGTACATGGTCTCATCTTGTAGCACATAACCATTTTACTATACCTACACATCATATTCATGTATGTAGTTCTTTCATTCAGCAGTTATTTCGTTTCAGCAGTTGTTTCATTTTGAGAGCCAACTGCTCCCTTTCAAATAAGCCCTGTCAAGTGAAGGCAGAATGAAGAGTTCGTGAAAGTCCTAAGCTTATATACCCGCATGTTGGGAATCCCCATCTGACGTCATCTGGTGTGGGATAGTCCCAACTGGAGAAACCCCCGCACCTGACAATGTCAAATAGCTATTCCCAACTGTAGATTTGACAAAAATCTTGTATGGTTCTAGTAGAGGTTTTGAGATGTTAATAGCATGACTCCTTAAGCTGTAAGTCCCACATGATTCTAGAAAAAGTCTACTCCCCAGATTCGTCACATTCTGATGTAATACTTTCATTGGATACCAATCTGATTCGTAGTCTTCCCTGAAAATATGTTTGACTAATTGACTTGAGTTGTCCCTTCTAGCCGCTGCATACATATGCTCCTTTCCTCGTAGACATATCGATCTTCCTGTCTGTCCAACATACACCTTGTCACCGTCTCCACGCACTATTTGGTAAATAGCATCATTTTCTTCCCCATCAAGGACACACGATCCTTAACTTTAAGTAATAGATCACGCAGGGTGTAGACAGGTTTGTAGTAGGTCTTAACATTCACACGACTGAGAATTCGAGACAGCTTTTCTGAGACACCAGCCACATATGGCAAAACCACCGATTTCTGTCTGATTTTCATCTTCTACATTCCTGTTTCCACCACTAACACCACATTGGTTACGAGCGATAAATTTATTCGGGTAACTGTTCTTTTTCAACATGCTTTTGTTGCGTCATATTTTAAACATATATACATTTTGAATACATATATATATGTACATATATACATTTCGAAGCTCATCATTACAACAGTGTGTAAAGGCTCATCGATACAAGGCTTTAATTACAGATGCTTCATGTACTGCTGGGTGAAGGGACCGAAAGTCGAGATACCTATCAGTATGCATAGGTTTCATGGAAATCATAGTCAACAGTCTGCTATCTCCATCTCTATTTATCTGAACATCCAAGAAAGGTAATGAACCGTTGTGTGAGGAACTTTACTTGTGACTCTGTTGCTCATCTTGAAGAATACCATTGTTCTATGGACTCCCAAAAGTCCATAAACACGATATTCCTCTTAGACCTATTGTGAGTTTTTGTAGTTCGCCAACATATGCACTTTCTAAATATCTTGCAGGTATACTATCTCCTCTTGTTGGGTGCTCTGAACAGTCGGTGTCTACCTCTGAGGAGTTTATTTCTTCTATCAGAAACGTAAAAATCGCTCCCGATGATGCTATGGTGCCTTTTAGTGTTGTTTCACTTTTCACCTGTATTCCAACTAATTTGGCGGTATCAGCAGCGTTGGAGCAATTGAGGCATAATGAAAGTCTGGAAAAGATATGTGGCCTGTTTGAGCTTTGTTTGAATTCCACGGTTTTCGGCTTCAAGGGTAGATTTTACCGACAGAAGAGGTGTACGGCGATGGGGTCACCTGCTTCGAGTGTGGTGGCAAATTTGTGTATGGAGGCATTTGAAAACAGTGCTTTAGATGAGTGAATTTACTGTGTCCAGGTGTGGAAGCGGTATGTCGATGATACGTTTGTTATCCTACCAAGGTCTTCAGTTACTGATTTTCATCTCTATTTGAACAGCTTGAACCCTCATATTCAATTTACATTAGAGGAAGAAGACAATGGTTCATTGCCTTTCTTGGATGTTCGGATAAATAGGGATGGACGACACTTGACTATGGTGTTCAGAAAACCTACGCATGCTGATAGGTATCTCGGCTTTCGTTCCCATCACCCAGCTGTGCACAAAGCATCTGTCATTAGAGCCTTGCACCGACGAGCCTTTACACACTGTTGTAATGATGACCTTCGCAATGTTGAATTACGACGCAATAAAAGCGTGTTGAAAAAGAAAGGTTACCCGCGCAAATTTATCGCTCGTAACCAATGTGGTGTTAGTAGTGAAAACAGAATGTAGACGATGAAATCAGGCAAACATCAGTGGTTTTGCCCTATATGGCAGGTGTCTCAGAGCGGTTGCCTCTAATTCTGCACTTTGTGAATGTTAAGGCCTTCTACAAACCTGTCCACACACTTTGAGATTTATTACTTAAGGCAGTGGTTCCCAACCTTTTTCATGCTACGACCCATTTGTATAGTAACCAAAAGATCTGCGACCCCTCTGTCTGCCACCGCCACATTTGCATAATAAAAGCATTTTTAACAGAGTAAAGAAAACACATTAAATATAAAATTATATTATATTAATTATATATATTAATGTACAAGGTGTGACCAATAAGTATGGTGAATAATGAAATAAGTTTTACATTGAGTAGACCTGATATGGAATCTGTTTATAATCCTTCAAAATAGACCTTGTCGTACACTATGCACCTCTAACAATGTGTGTTCAAATCACCGAAAGCTCTTGAAAACTCCTCCACTGGTACAGCTTTCAATTCCTGTGTCGCAGCAGCTTGAATGTGCATAATGTCTGTAAATCTTTGCCCTTTTAGAGCCACTTTAAGTTTATGGAAAAGGAAAAAGTCTGGTAGTGACAAGTCTGGGGAATACAATGGGTGCGACAGTTCAGTAACCTGATGTTGAGCCAGACACCACTTTACAAGCATAGCAGTATGTGGCCATGCATTATCGTGCAAGAAAAACCAAATGTCTGGTTGCTTCAGATGTGACCGTACACGACGAATTTACAATTACAAAAGGCGACAAAAGCAGGGACGTTATTTTTGTGTGAAGCAATTTGTATTCTTTCGTGAGTCAGCGGGACACATAAAACATGTCGGTGGGCTGCATGTGACCCACGGGCTGCGGATTGAAGACCCCTGAGTTAGAGTATTTTTTTCTCCGATGTGAATGGGAACCCTGTTGGAGGTCTGTCTTTCCTTGATTCAATGATTTTATTCCATAATCCTAAAGTTCAGAAGTTAAGATTTAAAGTTATCTTAGTATCTCCACATGATTAATATAATTTCAACTTATATTACTGAAAAGCATATTTCAGTTAAAAAATTGTAATAATAATAATATAAATTCCCCCACGAAAAACTCACAAAAATCTCGCCCCGGAGGCTTTTCTGTGTTGACCATATTTGGCAATTGTGTTATCCCTGCGGAGGGTAATAATACCTTAACACCTTTACATACGGAGAAAGAGAGCGTTGTTTCCTGTCCTCATTCGTCTAGCGGTCCAAGACACTCCGGGCTAAACGGAGGGACCCTGGTTCGAATCCAGGATGGGGAAAGCGTCTCTTTTTCTCCAAAATTACACAAGCTCTAGTTTGAGCTGTAATTAAAACGTGGGTGGCAAAAATTATTGTATAATAAATTGTCTACATGTACTAACAAAAGATTTAAATTAAAATTCGCTGAATATCAAAAAGGATTTAAATGATAAAACAGCACTGAATGCATGCTATTTTGAATTACGTTCAGAAAAAAGGTTTTGAAGACCTATTCAGTATTACCAAACTGTGCTTAATATTTTTACATAGAAAACCTGGAATTGTCAGTGAATTTGAAATCATCTCTAAAAGTCGGGGAAAAACAAAAATTTTTGGTCAAATCTGGAAAAGTCAGAGAAAACCTTTCTGACTTCTGTTTTGAATAGCTAAATTTCTCACAAACATGGGGCTATTTACCCTGCAACCAAAGTTCAATTCAAAGTTTTGTTTGCAATTGGTCAGGGAAATTTGCTGGAAAGGTCATGGAATTTTTTCTCCACTATGAGTAGAAACCCTGTATATAATTATACATTTTGCAATATGCTATTAATTCGTGCTACTTTTTGTTTTGATCATTTTTTATTTTGGGTGGTTATACAAGAGATTAACGTTATATGTTTAAAAATGTAATGAATAAAGATAGTATCTCTTACACTTTTCTCTTTCAAATGGTTTTTATTTTAGTGCTCTTTTAGTCAAATGAGTCATTTGACAAAACAATTCATATAGACTTTGCTTGATTTAAAAATATATACATCTGTTTTTAAGCGTATAAAACTTTATATTTTTTCTCTTATTTTTTTCCTTTCCTTCCCTTTGATTTTAAAATGTTTCAAATTTCCTTTCTGGATTTTCTGTAGTCCTTTTTTCCATCAGGAATAAACATTATGATCAACCATAATCTGTATTTTGTTTTTTGATTTTAGAAATATTTTTAAATGAAAGAATGTATTATATAATGGAGTAGTTAGTTATATAAAAATTACTAGGGCCAATGAAATGTTCCATTTTTTAAAGTGTCAATCATATATAATCGAACTCTCTATTAGAATGATCTTGGTTATAGTAACAACTTGACTGTTATGTCAAAATTCTGAAGTTCTGATGCAGGGCCTAATTACCGACTAGTTCCGGGCCTAGAACCCCCAGTTGGAAGGGGGCCTCAAATTGTAATTTTTTAATTTTTTTTAAAGTTGACTTTTGGTTACTCACTTTTGATCGACATCTAGAAAATTTTTAGGTAAAAGCTTACTTTTTTTGGGCTATTTTAGATAGTTTACCAGAAATTTGAAGAGTTTTATAATGAGTATATGTGAGTACTTATTTTTTAATATGCTTCCAGAAACCCACTTTTAAAGCTGTCACCGCTCATCAGGGGGCCCCAAACTAATACTGTGCCTATAGCCCCCATATGTCTTAATCGGGTCCTGATTACTGGTATATAATTATGTATCAGTCACTTATATAATCATGTCACTTAGTTATACTGTAAAAATTCAATGGTCATTATTGATCATGTATATGTATAATATCTTCAATATTGTCATTATAACCGCATTTGACTGTAGTTTCTGCTATTTTAATATCCATGCTAGAGGTTGAAGATGTGAAATATATTAGTACGAAGAACGTTTTCTTTTTATTGTCTAGTTTTACTATTTATTCTGATAGTTGAATATAACAAGATTTACACATTTCTCATGGTTAGGGCAATAATTTTATAACTGTATAAAATTCCACAAATTATACAGTTTTTTCAATGGTTTTACTAATTTTAGGATTTTTTAAAAAAATTTTAAATTTTACGTTTCTTCCTATTATTGCATAGTTTCTGCTATAAATTTTAGATTAATATTTAAATAACTAATACTTTCATCGCCAGAAAATCTTTTGACTGAAATTTTTCAAAAAAATGTATTTAAATCATGCATGTGTAAGGTATTTTGCATTGCCCCATTATAACCTTGGGGGATGAACTAAAGCATTAGAATCCTGCTCATTCGAGAGAAAGAACATTAGTATGATGTGAATGCAGAGGCACCGTCAATGATCTATATGGAGAAGTACTTTTGTCTGGGGAATTAAGAAAAACATTTTTCAAACTTCTGTATAATTTTATTTGCTTTTGGTGTTGATAGACTTCAACATAATTTCATATTACTTCCTATTCATACCAACAAATGGCAATATAATTTTATAACTTTCTTTTAACTATAAAGTATATTATTATATTGTTATTACTTGACATCGATAATGTCATGTATAATTTATCAATTAAACTTTATTATAAGCATACATGTAAATGAAAAACGATTACTGTTAGGTTCGGGACTATCCACAGTTGGTCTTGGTATGTATGGTCTGCAGATAGAAAAATTCTGCTACTATACAATATTTATTTAGTAACATAATTGTTATTTGTATTATTGTTTCATAACTTTTTTTTAATGTTAGTGTTACACTAGTACGATTTTTTTTTTTTTTTTTTTTACAATTTCCATAAAATTCGAAATTTTCCCCACAACTGTCTGGAAAATTTTGTACTTTTCCTGTGAAAAAATTACTGCCCTACTCATGGGTACTTAGTTTTGTTTTCCTATTTTAGGAATATCATTCAACGATATTGTGTCACTAATCAAGCAAACAACAAAACGTTCTGTTCTAAATATGTTAATATGACCTTTGTTAGTGTAATAGTAACATATTCGCCTATTATGTAGTTGTCCCAGGTTCAACTTCTAACCCTGGGTTGTCCAACGTTTTTGGACGGCAGCTCACTTAAAAAAATTTCATGGATCTCATGTGGGGGGGAGCAGCAGTTAAAAATAAAATTGCTAAAAGCCTCCCTTCAAAGTTTCTTCCGGTTACTGGTTTATCCAGTTGTGATTTAAAAAGGGGCTATCCATACTGCTCTCTCGGTTTTTCCTTATCTCTGAAAAAAATCTAAAAATTTTGTTTTAGAATTTTTTTTTCTTTTATTCCAAACACTTGTCAGCGGGCGGGATTGTGACACACGTGCAGTACGTTGGACAATCCTGTCTCAACCTGTACCTGAAAACATAGAACATTTACAGACTGTTTATCACAATTCGGGGATTTGTTCCCTGTGTCTTACAAAGTTTGGATTCTTCTTAAAACTGTAGGTTCTGACACAGCATGACCCTTGTCACCTTGATCACTGTAAAACTCTCACGAACAAATTAAATAGCTTAATATTTTGGAATATAACTCTAAATTAAGCTTCTTTTTTTTTTATAAGTGGAAAATAATTTGTTCTGTTACTGTACAAAAATGGGAATTGTTTAATCTACTTACCTGTTTTGTAAAATTTTGTTGTCCTTTATATAAAAGTTGCGTAATGCTTTATGTAATTTGCAGAACTCCAAAAAGGCTGGTGGAGAATCACTGATCCAAGTCAGTTAAAAGATATTGTGAATGCACTGCATCATCGTGGTATCAGAGAGAAAATGCTACAGAAACAGCTACAAAAGCATTTTAACTATGGTAGCACATCTTGTACTCAGGGGCCTGACAAAGGTTTTTACTTTTGTTTCTACAATTATTCCATACTTACTGAAATATTATTTTAAAAATTATTTCCATATCCATTTTCACTTTAATGTATGGACATACATAGGTATATGTGTTTAAACAAAAATACTATAATGCATTTGTAACTGCTGTTCAATTTTTGTTATTCGTTTTAGTTATACAATTTAAATAAATTTTGAAGACTATGAAAAAATATTTTAAGGCTCATTTGATATTTAAAAATATTTGCAGTTATTCTTATAATATGAAATTGCTTTTTCTAGACACAGATTTAGAAATAACTGATATAGATCGAAAAATATCAGAACTTCCTGGTGGTGTTCCGTTAGCTAATAATGCAGATCAATGGTCTCGTGATGTTGCGTTGCGTGTGGATTTATCAATTTTGGAACAAATTGAAAATTTAGAAGAAAAAATCGATGGTGCTAGTATGCAAGTGAAGGTAATTTTTTAAATTTTATTTAAAGGAAGATTTACAAAGTCGGTTTAATTTACTTGGTTTTATTGTCTATGTATGACCTATAATAAAGTAATGGTGATGTTTTTGTTTACAACAAAAAAAACTTGAGTATGAATTTTTTTTTTTTCTATTGGTCCATAGTCCAGGATTTGATTCTCTAGACAACAGAGGTTTAGAAAACTGTAGATTCTGGTTCAACTTGATCCTGACTGTCCTTGGCCCCGCAGGGACACAGTGATAACATATTCTTCTAGCATACCATTAATCCAGGTTGAATTCCCAACAATGCTAAAAAAAGAACACTTACAGACTAACTGCTCACTGTAGTCTGGGAGTTGGTTCCCTAGACCTTAAGAGGTTCAAATTCTTCGGGGGAAATGTAGGTCCACTTCCCATCGATGTCATAGTGGTAACACCTTTATCTATCATGCCATTGACTCCAAATAATATCATGAAACATATGCTGTTTTTCTGTCCTCTATAGTCTGTGGTTTGGTTTCCTTGGCAGCAGAAGTTTGGAATCCTTGGGAAACTGACAGTCCCGATGCAGCATGGCCTTTGCTACAAAATCACAAACTAACTTACCTATTCTTGCACTGAATAACAATCATTGATCATGTTTTTAACTGACTGATAAATACTTTTCAGTTGTAGGTATGAAAAATTTTTATTTTATATATTGTTTGCATTCTGACACAATCTTTTGAGCATTCACTTTGTAGCAGGTTTGCCATCTTTTACCACACACACACACACACACACACACACACACAAAAAAAAACTTTCCAAGTCAAAGTTTGTTATTGGCACTGGAATGTACATATTTATTGTATGTGGTTATTGTTTGACATTGATTTCATTGTTGCAAGCCGTTGATGACGACTTTTCTCAAGTGTCACTCTGCTGTATCGAGGTCCAAGTAGTGACGATGATAGCTTTGTTAGAATCACCATGCTAATGTCGTAGTAGCAATATTTTAGCAAAAGTGGGTTGTATTTATTTCCTTAAAAAATATTTATTGAATGTACTACTTATCAACATTCTATTTTAAACTAAATTGAAAATGTCCCACGTACCCGACAAGTGTTGTTACACTACTAAAAACAAAAGAGAAAAGTCCAACTGGCCTCTCATGTATTCCATTCCATCCAGTTGATTTCTCTTTATGTAGCTTCTAATAATCAACCGCAACAATCATTTTCCTTTGGCTTTAACATAATGTTATGGGGTTTTTACACAACCTGGAATTGTCAGGGAATTCGATATCATGCCTAAAGGTATGGGGAAAACAAGATGTTTTTTAGTTAAAACCTAGAAAATTCAGATTAAACTTCCTTAACTTCTACTTTGGGTAGCTAAATCTCCCATGAACGTGAAATGATTTTCCACACAACTTAATTTAGTTGGAAGCTTTGTGATTGGTCAGGGAATTTTGCTGGAAATGTCAAGGAATTTCTTTCTCCACTGTGAGTGGGAACCCTGTGTTTATATTATTGATTTAACTCTAATAAGGTGGAAACAGTCAATCTTCAGTTGGCCTTAACGTTCTGCCCAGCCAATTAAATGGTTCACACGTTCAATTTATTTCTTTTTTAATGTAATTTTGGTTCGATATTTCTTACATCATATCTGATATTTTCTTTCATATGAGCATCATCTCTTTTTGCTTAGGTAACAGTTTGTGTAGTTGGTTCATAACTTGTTAGCAAAAATTCAAATTTGGCTATAAACTGGTTCCTTAACTGTAATTTTACCGTTATATTAGTAGAAAATGGTTCTAGAAAGAAAAGCATCATATGGGTATCCATGAACTAAAGGATATAGAATTGATGGGGAAAGAACCAATCCTGGATGGCGAAAGTAAGTGAATGGAAAATGTGAAGTTGCCAGAGACTCTGTCTTAGTTCCAGGTTGTATAGGTTCCAATTTGGTAGCTTCCTATGTTTTCTTGTCTATGCCTATATCACCACTTGCTTGGAATCTAGTGCCTGCTCTGGCTTTACATTGAATAGTGCATAACTCGTCATTAGAATCCTTGTAACTGTAAGAACCAGATACTGATCCAGCACCATCAGATGATTCTTCTCGTTTACGCTTGCCAATTTCGCCAGTGCTGTAAGCAAAGTTGTATTTTCCAGCTTCAACCTTCATTTCATTCTCTGCTGCTAGTGCTGGACATACAATGATGGCTATGACAATAAAACTCCTTTTGTTGTTGCTTATTTTTAACCATAAACTGTCCGCAAAGTACACTCATTTATGGGTAAATGGAAACCAGAAGTTATCCTTTCTTAAGGAAGACGTCCAACTATCTGGTCTGTAATTTGTGTCCCTCGATGTAGGTTCCTGCTCATGGTGAGGCCACCCAGAGATACTGCTGTTTTCTACTGATCAGTATTTCCGAGTCCTGAATGCCTACAACCCAAGCCAAGGTGAGATTGTGCCAAGAACTGAATGGCACTTGGATTATAGTGTCACGAACGATCACTCTCTGGGACTGCGGGTGAAACCCCGTTGTAACTAGCCTTCCAGTTGTGATGGAGGTAATGCAACTAGCGACCGTATACTTCCCTCCAAGTCTTTACAACCACATGAACGCTACTAAAAAAAGAACGATGGATCGATGCATAAAAAAACAAAAACAAGAATTGAAAGTAATAATTAAAATAAACGTAAAATATTGCCAACATTTATAGTCATCACTTCCCAAAATCCTAACTTTAAAAAACTATCACTATTCGCAATAGAAAAGGCTATCAAATGAATATGTAGTATGGTTAATAACATTAAAAAACTGAGATCAGGTGACCTGTAATTGAAACAAATAGCCAACAGCAATCATCCTTTCTGCTTAATTGCCAAAAAAATAGTTAATATAGAAGTCAGTCTCTCCATACAATACTTTAAATAGCAGTCGTGGTGTAATTTCGTAAATAGATTTAATTGATGTATATGAAAAAAAAACAGTAACAGAACTTTCAAACCAAGATGTTACCTAAGCCAAAAGAATAACCATGTGCAGAGAAGGCAATATTATTAAAACAAAGCATATTATCCTAACATTTAATGAACCTTAATTACCAACCTACATCAAAGCAGGCTATTTATTATGCAAACTCTGACCTTATATACCAAACCCCACCAGATGCTTCCAATGCCAACAATACAGCCATTCCAAGGTTATTTGCTGTGGCAAGGCTACCTGTTCCAAGTATAGCATGGTAGGCCACGGCGATGATGAATATCAAAGTAACACCTTGAGCTACGTCAATTGCATTGGGAGCATCCGGCATACTCTCGTTCCTGTCCAAAATGACAAGAGGAGGAGAAAAATGTAGCAATAGTCACCAGCAATATCTCACACCCGGAAACAAAAAAACAATATCAATGAAGCCAAAGAACTCAAAGCAAATCATACGCTTCAGCTGTTACCCAATCTTCCATTAAAAAAAAACAATAGATGCAGCAACACAAACAACAATGCCACATTCAGAACGACCAACAACCACAGCAAATAAAATTAGTAAACCACAGAAACTTAATATCACAAAGAAAACAGGACAAATTAAGGAAAAATATAACAAAAAAATACAACTTCGATGGTAGGATTTTCTCAAATCCGAAAAAAAAAAAAGATTGGAAAGATGCCTCTTTAGAAGATGGTGAAAATTCCTTTCCTGAAATGGAGGATGAAATAATACCCTCCATTTTTACAAAAAACACATTCTCTGAAATACAAAAAACACATTCTCAGCAATGATTGATACAGGGTGTAAAACTGGGGATAGACAAACCATCAGCTATCCATAATGGCTCTGCGCTCTATTGTACAATGGAACTGTCGTGATATCCAATGCAACGTCAAGGATATTAAACACCTTATTAGCACCTGTCAACCTGCCTGCCTTGCAGTTCAGGAGACTCTGCTTAAAAATAACAATATGACTTCTATACAAAATTTCACTGCTATTCAAAAAGACAATGTAGACAATAATAGGGCTTGTGGAGGCATTACGGTTATTTTCAATAACCAATTTCCTTTCATAAGTATTAACCTGACCCACTACAAGCAATAGCCATTTGCCCCTCTATAGCAGCTGAAACACAATATGTTCCTTATATGTTCTTTCTACCAAATCAAAATATCGATTTGAATTCCCTCTCTGACTTGGTTAGTCAACTACCAATCCCATTTCTTTTTCTTGAGGATTTCAACTCTTACAACACTTTGTGGGGTTATGAGATCGAAGAGGATGCACAATAGGTGCCTTTGTTTATACCCAGTTACTTACAATAATGAATACCGGAATACCCATACACATAGACTCTGCAAACCAAAGTTTCTCAACACTAGACCTTTCAACTTGTTCACCATCTCTTTTCTCAGTATGGACATGGGAAGCCAAACAAGATCTGCTTGGCAGCTGTTATGTCAATTCCCCATTGTCTTGAAATATACTGGGCTGGGTTCTTGTATGCCATCATGGAACCCAATATGGTTAATTAAAAAGGCTAACTAGGAACTTCCTTGTGGTCTATCAAATGTCAATAGTACTATGGTAAACACCCCTAATATTAATGAAGCAGTTAAAATAGTCACCGATTACGTTCTGCAGGTAGCAAAATATTCTTCCAAAAACCTCGACACACTTCACAAAAATAGCAAAACCCTGGTGGAACCACGACTGCAAAATTGCATATGAAGAACAGAAAATGGTGTGGGATATATTTCGCTGACTCTAATTATATTCAAAAGAGCTGAAGCCAAGACAAGATCCATCCAACAACAATCAAAGAAGAATTCTTGGAAAAGGTATATTCTAGCATAATATTTGCAACAAATTCAAAGGTAGCAGAAAATTAAAAAAATAAATGGCAATTATACATCTCATATCCACTATCTTAGAGAGTAATGGGTTAAAAATAAGTGATGTCCAGGGAATAGCCAATTCATTGGCTACTGCTTGTTCTAATATCTTAAGCAGTACCAACTACATTCCCTCATTCTAGTCCATAAAAAGACATCAAGAAAAACAAATTCTCAATTTCTGTGAAAATACATCATCTCCCTATAATATCACATTTACATTCATTGAATTAAAATGTGTGTTACATCAGTCCAAAAATACTGCCCCTGGACTTTATCATACATTATACCTGAAATACATTATGCAATGATCAAGAACCTGTCTGCAAATTCCTCGAAAATATTCTGATTCTATTCAATAGGATTTGGACAGAGCAGTTATTCCCAGAGGCATGGCTCAAAGCTATTATTATACCTTTTCCCAAATCACACAAAGGTCCAAAGAATCCTTCAGGTTACTGACCTATTTCATTAACTAGTTGCTTTTGCAAACTATTAAAAAGGATGGTCTGCAATAGGTTGATGTATTATCTAGAAAACAGAAACCATTTACCACCATGCCAGAGTGGTGTCAGTCGTATGATATTAACAACAGATAACTTTTAAATTTGAAAACCTCTATAAGAGAGGCCTTTGTTAGAAGGGAATACCTTATATCTATATTTTTCGATATTGAAAAGGCATATGATCGAACTTGTAAATATGGCATCCTCAGAGATCTCCATCAATGTGGTCTTAGGGACAACATATAACAAATTTCATAAAAAAAAATTCTGGATCACGGAACTTTCCAAGTACAGATTGAATCTGCACTTTCTCATACTGTCCCGCAAGAACAAGGTGTTCCCCAGAGCTGTGTTTTAAGCCCTATTCATTTCATCATGAGACTCAGTGGTGTGGTTAAAGACCTCCCCACCACTGTAAAAACATTATACGATGATGGCCTGCAAATTTCTTGTAGAGCAGGCAATATGAACCTTGTTGAGAGACATGTTAGCTCAAAACAAAATAATGGAATGGATAGCTAATAACGGGTTTAATTTCTCACTGCAAAAAACCGTTTGCATACATTTTTCTTGCAAACATGATTTACATTTAGACCCAGAGCTCCAAATGGGAAATGATGTTATCAGAGTGGTTGAAGAGACAAAATTCCACTTGAGTGTTTTTGACCGCTCTCTAACATTTTGATCCCACATCAAACATCTGTGTGATGAATGTTTTAAAGCCCTGAATATCATCAAAGTGATGGGTGATCTTTTTCATTGCTATTTTACCAGTGTTTAACCTTTTGTATGTAAATCATCAAAGTTCTGTCTCACATTCTCACGTATCCTGGGGGCAAACCAATGCTCATTGCTGAGATTGTACAAAGCATTAATCTGCATTAAATTAGATTATGGCTGTCCGATTTACGGCACAGCATGCCAATCATTATTCAAACAACTTGACCCCATACACCATGAGGGTCAACAACTGTTAACTGGGGCCTTTCGGACTTCCGCAGTCACTAGCTTATATGCTGAAGCCATAGAACCTCCATTAATTTTACGTTGCTAACGTTTGTCTCTCAACTATTACTTTAAAATTCTATAACTATAAGACCATCTTACATTGCCATCACTTCATCGATCTTGTTTCATATCATTTTTTAATGCTTGTCCCTCATGTACTCCAACCTTTGGCATGAGAATGGAAAGTGCTGCTAGTGAATTGGACATTTCGAAAACCATGATTGCGGAATCTATGCCAAACATCATTCCTCCATGGTTTGATATTGGCACAGACATCTGTTTGAATCTATCCAAAAGACAATACCCCAGACATTGCCTATCGGCAGGCATTCGCTGATCTGTCTAGTACAGTGGTTTCCAACTGGTGGTCCGCAAAGGAGTCCCAAGTGGTCCGTGAAACAGGTCATTATTTAAAAAAATAATTGAAAATTTTTTTATAAAAATTATTATTATTAAAT
>QLNU02015360.1:270087439-270107233 GCA_006491805.2 Dysdera silvatica
CCTTTCTGAAATCGTTCTACTTTCCTGAAGGGAGGTGGTGTACTTAATGTAGTAGCCAGCCAGTGCAATTTTCCATTTAGGCTGTGAAGGTAAACTATATACATTGTTCCCATGCATCTAAAAAAAAAAAAAACTGCAGTTTTCAGGGAATTTGAAATTGTCCCCAAAAGTCAAGGAAAGATCAAGGGAAAATAAAATTCTTTGGTCAGATCTGGAAAAGTCAGGGAAAACCTTCCCAACTTGTGTTTTAAATAGCTAAATTTCACATGAACATGAAGCTATTTTCTCCGAAATCGAAGTTCAATTCAAAATTTTGCGATTAGTCAGTGGATTTTGTCAAAGAAGTTGGGATGGGGGGATCGGGGAAAGTCTGGGAAATTGTTCTTTCAAGGTGAGTGGGTACCTTGTAAATATTTTATTCTGTTTTGTCGAAAGTGTATGCTGCTTTATCTGATTTTTTTCTTTATTAATATTACGAATGTTTACAATTTAATGAACAACATTGTGTGTGTGTACTGATTTAATTAAACTGTTATGTTCACTGATGATTAAAAGTTGTGCTTTGCACTGAGATGTAATAAACCTATATTTTTTCATATATTTTGTGTCATTGTTCGTCTCTAAACTTAAGTTTATATTTTTAGGGTTGGAAACCCCCACCAAAATTATCTACTGAACCAGTGAGTAAATTCATTCCAGCATGTGAACTCTATTTGCAAGTGAAATGTGATATTACTGATTCACCCCGTGAACGTAATCCAAAGAAATCCAGTAAAAAAAATGCTCGTAAAAAAAAGGCAGAAGCCCGTAAAAAAGCTTTAGAAGCTGAAACTGCAGCTGAAAAGGCCGAAATTGCAGCTGAGAAAGCTGAAGGAATTCCTTCTGAAATCAAATTAGAAGAAACAGAAACTGACAGTAAACAAGAAGTTATAATTTCTGAATCTACTAAAGAGAATTCAAATGAAAAAGAAAAAGCTAGTAATGAAGAAGTTGGAAAAAATGATGATATCCCAATTTTACCACCAGGGAAGATAAATCCTGTTGAGGAGGCCAAGGCGAGATTATTAATGGTAGAAGCAGCCATTGAAAGACGATATTTAAAACCACCTCTTGGATTTAAGTAATATATTTATCAACTTATATATGTTGTACATATTTTTGTATGGTATCAAAATTATTCTTGTGTTTAATTTTGCATGTAATATAAATTCTTATTTCTATAGAAAAAACACAATGCCAAAATTCATGGGGCATGTACAATTATGAACAAAATGCATCATTATAGAAAGAAATATAGTGTTTTATTTTGGTCTTTTTTTTATTACTATTTTTCAGGAAAGGGTAATATTTTCTGACTGAAAATTATCAATAATATTCACTTCTCCATAGAACCATTGATGAACTCTATTGATAATACAGGAATTTGACAATTTCTCTCTTAATGGTTATTGTAATTTTTTGTAATCTTATTTATGTTTCTGTTCATAATCCTTATTTCACAGCATAGGTTTTTTATGAAAAAGTATCATGGAATACTGAAACAGAAATTCGTTTGCAAAGTCTAAACATGTATATTTATCACCCATTTGCCACATCTGGGCTCAATGGAATTGATATGGAGTGTAGAATGCAGTATCTTTAAGACCATAGTTTTGAGAATATCAAAGGTGTGAAAGGCAGCTCGTGCAGTTAAGTGACAATCTCCACTAATCATATTATGTACTTCTCCAACATGTTCGACATCAATGAGTGGTCAACCATTTCGGAGTTTGTCACAAGTGCAGCCCATTTCTTCGAATTTGTGCACTTGTTTATCACAGTTTGAACAGAATACAGGCTTCGTTGTAGATTATGATTTTGATGCTAAACACGTAATGCCTCTGCTGCATTTCCACCATTCATGTAATAGTACTTGACCAGTTTGTCATGCTGTTTGGCAGAAACTCCCATTTTGTCCTTCAGATGAAGAAACTATACACTGACTAAACTTACAGCCGTAAATGCTATTAATAGGAACTGCCTGAGATGATGCATCAAAACCGGCTGTTGCCAATTGAATTTCTGTGAAGGCCGTTTGTGATTTCAAATTACATGCCTCATCCCTGTTGTACTGTTATCCGTCCTCTTTCGTCATTCACACTAGTCTTGTTTGACAATGCTCTTGTGCAGCCGTTTTTAGAGCTAAAGGTGAACTTTTAACATTTTTTTTCTTTTTTTTATATGGTCCTGATTATCTTGTGATGAAAAAATGGGTATTGCCATTCAAAGTTTTCAAAATTTACTAACTGTAACCACACCTGCGAGAGTTTGATTGTTATTTACAATCAATTATTAGGAAAAACAAAAAATGGGAAATAAACAGGAATGGTAATTGAAATTAATCAAAAGAAAATAGACGATACAAAAAAATTGCAGAAGAATCAATTATTATATAAATATTGATAAAGAATTAAAGGTAAATAAAAATAAACTATAAATTAAAAAAAATTTAAAATCTAACACACCTGAAACGATTTACCTACATGGCAAACTGAAGAAGCAGAGAAGGAATTAAACACAATTAATATAAAAGAAGGACCTGGAATTGATGAATTTTTTCCAAAAATAATTAAATTAACTAAAAATGAACTAAAAACTCCATTAACACTATTATTCAACGACATTTTGCAAACCAGAATATTTCCGAAAGAACTAAAAACAGCGATAATAAAACCTATATTTAAAAAAGAAAACAAATCTAAAATAGGAAATTATTGCCCTATTACTATATAATGCCAATATTTTCTAAAGTATTTGAAAAAATCCTATATAAAAGATTAATTCAATTCCTAAATAAGCATGACATAATTCATCAAAATCAATACCGATTTCAAAAGACTAAATACATGATTTTTCGTACTAAAAACAAAATTATGAATAATCAACCAAACCAAAGAACTTTTAATAATGTAGTCATTAAAAGAGTAAATACTACCAAATTTCTAAAGATATTTATACAAGGCCAACTAAGCTGGAATAACCAAATTGAAGAAATTAACAAAAAAGAATGGAATGTTAACTAAACTAAATAAATTACTACCTTTAAGTGTAAAAATTAAGCTATACTATTCAAAACAATTGTTACATTAATTACAGTAAGATAATATGGGGAAATCTTTCATTAACTAATTCCAGAAAATTAAACAATTTGCTTAATGAAACGTTCAGCAAAATATATCTTTACTCAAATGAAACCACCAAAGAAATAATGAAAGAATATAAAATTCTAAATCTAACTAATATTCATAACTCAAAAACATTTTTAAGAACGAATAAATTAAAATATGCAGATTGAATCTATTAAAATAAATTAAATCGTAATTATAACACAAGACAAAACTGAAACAACAAAATATAAGAACGAATATTGGAAAAAGTAATACAAACTTCTATGAAACAGTGCTGTGGAACAAAATACCCACTAAAATTAAAGAAATTAAACCCAAACGCAAATTTAAATCTAAATTAAAAAATCACTTGCTAAATAATCAAATTTAATTAGTTATCACTGGTTACAGACATATTAACAATAATGTTTAGACCTTTATCCTATGTGTAACACGTTATACATGAATAAAAATGAAACTTTCAGGCACATACCTTGAAATATCTAAATCTCACGTTTCATTCAAATTTGTTAAAAGACGCTGTTGCTAGGGGCTCTTATATGGGAAACTTTCTTTATGGCCCTGTGTGTGTATATATAGTAGAACTTCTATATAACGAAATTTTCTATATAGCGAAGTTTTGGTAAATCCCCATGGTCATTATACACGAAAGTGTTTTCATATAACGAATTTTTTAACGACTAAAACAGAAAATCGAGTGGTCACGTCAGTGACATCGGGTTTCTTAATATATTGTGAGTTCAATACGATTTTAAAATACGTGGCAATCAAACAGAATGAGGCACGCCTAAGGGATTTTAAACTCCCTAATAAAGAGTTTTCTTAAGCATACACACCTGTATCTGGTTGTCCCACACAGTGGGAAGTTTACCACAGGGGTGTTAACACTTTTATGATGAATCAACATCACCATTTGTTGTGCAGCAGGATATTAGAATTTTTTTGCACAAAAGCATGAATGTGTATGAAAGAAGCATTAAATACGTTTTCATTTTAAGGTACAAAATTTTCCACTCATTGTTTTATGCATATGTATATTTGACACTTAAAACATCTATTTTTAAATGGTTGAATGTCATTTATGAGAAACAGTCGTTAACTGAAAAATAGGATTTTAATTGTGGTATCATATTGCCCTGTCCTGGTTCATGAATACATCGTTTCCACATAGCAAATTTTCTATATAACGAAATTTTTTCATGGAACTGGCCATTTCATTACATGGAGGTTCTACTGTATGTATATGTATATATATATATATAGAACATTGATTATCAGAACAGTTTTTGGCAGTGAATTAAAGACTATCATTATCATCCATATGGTGGCATAGAAGTATCATGTTTCTTTACCATACGGAAAATCCAGACTTGAATACTGCTGACATACCAAATGCTTGGTTTTTCTACTAAACTTTTTTTTTGTCCAATTTCGTTTTTGCACAGTGATTTGCATTAGTAATTATTGTTTTCCTGGGTTTGATTTCCAAAATGGCAGGTTTAGATCCCTCGGAAAACTAAATTCTTGTGCAGCATAATCTTTAGCTATTGCACTGTAAAACACAAACATCTCATTTCTAGATCTGTGGAGGTAAATTTAGTCATCTATTTTTCCTTGCTCTCTTATGAGAAAATACCTTTTTTGTTTAACGAGAATAGGAAAATATGCAAAAATAATAAATTTTCCAATAAAGTAAGAAATTGTTAAACCACTATCATTACAGATGTCAAACTTTGACGTATTGGCCTCAAATGTTTGAAGACACTGAACATCAAATATGTATACATGTTGGAGGGGGCAATGATGTAAAAACACTATCCTGTTGCTTTCATATATTCAGGGCTGTCTCCAAAGGGTACACGCCGTGTGCACCAGATACTCTCAAGGTCTCAAGAAAATTTTTGTATTTGCTGTTTTTGGACAACTTTCAACAAAGTTCAGCCTTTTTTTTTTCTAGTCATTTACAAACTTGAATGAGGAACTGAGGAAAAACCCCAACCTCAAAATAATATCCTGCGTACGACCAGGAGAGGAATGAAAAACTGATGAAAGTGGTAACTGCCACCTTGGGCTTGGATAGACGATAGACGGCCAGTCATCACGGCGCAGTTAATTAATTAACCCCGCAATTTCAATACTCTTTAATTAAGACAGCACCGCATACTCTCAACAATTTTCTTCAAGATGGCCCTGCATATATTTGCAAAATATTTATATGTCTACTTTTCAGCTGCAAGTTATTTATGTTATGATTTTTTTTTTTTTTGTTATTTTAGGCAATACTTTAATTACATGATTATGTAAATTTAATCAGTCATATTTTATTTTTAGTTCAAATGATCTAAACCGGTCAGTATCTGGTGGATCAAGGGAAATATATGACAATGGTGAAGATGAACCCATTCCAGTAGGCCTACACAAATGGAGAAACTCTGTAAATTTGTGTCGATCTTCATCGCAATTAGCCATGTGTCTCAATTATCTTGAAAATTTTACGGCTTGGGATAAGTCAATAATGCGAGCAGTAAGTAAAAATCCATATTAATGTTTCAAATTACCACTTAAAAATCTTTATAGTGTCTTTGTCGTTAAGCTATTGAATATAGAAAAGCAGTGCACTTTTCTCATACTTAACAATTGTCAAAGTGGAGTGTCTTAAAATCAATTTTCATATCACCTCCATTTTTTAAATAGAAAGTTCCCATTTTTGGCAAATGTAAGTATGAAAGAACTTACATGCGTTGTTGTATTCAATCACTTAATGGTCAAAGCATTGTTATATATGCCCAACAATCAATGATTCAAATCTGGTCTGAGTGTGTGGTTAATTCTTTTCCCTTTAGACTCTTATAGGCAAAAAATATTGCAGTTTGATTAAATAAATGTGTGAAATATCAGAAATTTCTTTAAAATTGTATTTCTTGCAAATTTCAGCACTACTAATGCATTTTAAAATATAAATTATTAAAAATATTAAAGAAGCTTTTAACACAATACAGTGTTTCTAAATTCAGATTAATT
This sequence comes from Dysdera silvatica, assembly GCA_006491805.2. Taxonomy (NCBI): domain Eukaryota; kingdom Metazoa; phylum Arthropoda; class Arachnida; order Araneae; family Dysderidae; genus Dysdera; species Dysdera silvatica. The sequence goes on from QLNU02015360.1 coordinate 270,093,628, forward strand.
ATGTTGTTTCTGATCATATATTTTATAAAATATGTTTGTTAAATTATATGTTTGAAAAAAGCACTTTTTATTTACAGAGTTGCCAATTTTGTCATAGTGGTGAAAACGAAGAAATGTTACTACTGTGTGATGGCTGTGATAAAGGCTATCATACTTATTGCTTTAAGGTGAAATATTAAAAATCTGGAATATCATAAATTCTTTCAAAAATATATATCTTTAAATTTAGTGTGTAATCAAACCATTTACCACCCTACTTATTTAAACATTTTCTGAAAACTGATGTAAATTCTTCATTAGTTGCATCATTTTATTAAACTACACTTACTTATTGTCAGTGTTTCTTTTAACTATTGAGCAGCTAAACTTAATGATGCAAGTTCGTTAACTAATTAAACAAAATAATATATATAATATAAATATTAATGCTATTTGTGGGATTTGCTAGACCTTGTTTGGGAAAACTGATGCACAAGTAGGCAAGTCTGTAGTCAGAATTTTATTTAGGAGAGTCAAAAAATTTTACAGCATGTATAGATACAATCACAGTATTTAAGGCCATAGTCTGGGAGGGGAATAAACTTGTTATATAATGCATCAATACAACCACAACATGTACAGGTGGTGTAGGAAAGGGAGTGGCTCAGGAATCTCAAGCTCTTCCCGCACCCCCGCCCCCACTGGATATCAAAACACATTATTTTCTTCAAGACCGCATCACATAATCTTCTTTGAAGCCACTTGAGTTCCCCCCCCACCCCCGAGTTTTGAATTTCTTCGCTACTGGCATGTACCTACCATTCAATTTAAAGAAAATGTCGCTGTGACATGTGTCAATAAAATTTCAACATATATACTGTAATTTTTGTAATTTCAGGGTAAACATTAAAAATATTTATATAAATAAATATGAGAATATTTTCAGTAACACATTTATAATGCAATGGAAGCTCTAACTGAAAGAAAAAACTGCATAGAACTAAAATCTATCCCCTTTTATACAGAAAAAGAGTAATTCAGGTCGTCACCTCACCTTATCAAGGATTAGCCCACCTTCAAGATTTAATGAACAGATTTAAAATGCCATCCAGTTGCACATCAATATTGCCATGGGTAGCTAAAAGTGCTAGCCTATTTTCTCCTGTTGATTTCCTTAAATATTTTTCAATCACTGTAATGATGAAAATATACCGAGAAAAGGAGCATCATTTCTGTCCTCGGTGGCCTAGCGGTTAAGCAACTCATGATCTAACAGAGGGACCCTAGTTTGATTGTAAGCCAGGGACAGTCACTCTTTTTCTCCTATACTTTAAAAGCTCTAATTTCAGCTCAAGCGTATGTGTTGAAAATTATTGCCTTTAATGATGAACATGTTCTTTCTGCCTTTGCAATAAAATCGTAATCTTAGCAAGAATCTGTAACAACATGTATGAGTTCAAGTGTGGACTCAAGGGGGGGTAATTTGATGATTTCCACTCCCTTGAGCCTGAATTATATCATGCAAAATGAAATTAAAAGTATCGGACACTTAACTAAAAATAGGAATTGGAGACAAATTGCACTCCCCGATCCTGAAAGGATTTCTGGATCTGCCCTTGTATGAGTTTGGAAAAAGCTTAAAGTCACATTGTAAAAGTGCCTCCATTGAATTAGCAGGTCTCAAATTAACATCTATTTTGATCTGTTTGTTCTTCCAAATAGAATATTCAGCTATTATGAAAGTAAGCCAACGTTCTTAAAAAATAACTCTCTCTTTGATGTGATGTGTCATCTATTAACGAAGAATTTATATTGAGTATAAACACTCAAATGGTGCGAAAGCATGGAAAATGTATGATTCATTCTTTTCTTCAAAATTTGTGTTCATTTTAAGTTTATATTTGATATTAAAAAAGCCACGTTTTTTGTTCAAAAACATGTATATTTCTTTACAATAGCTCTATAAATTGCAATAAATTATAAGTATATGCCTACAGTAATAAAACAAAGTAAAAATAAAATACAAAAATAACATTGAATAAGGATGTGGTCACCTTTATCATAAAGATGAAATATAAATACATTATACAAAAATAAATAAGTGCCCCCCTTTTAAAGAAAATAGTTCCTATATTTTTTCTTCAAAGTATTATTCTCAAATTAGTGGTCTGCAAACCAGACCTTGTGGTCAAAATTTTAATAATTATTCAAGTTTTAGTGTTTTCTCCCATTTTTACAAGTTTTGCAAGTAAATACATTTTTGTGATCCTATTATGAATTTAATTTCTGGAGGACCGATCCCTAAAATCCCCCACTGGATACAAGAATGCAAGTAGGTAAAATTTATAAATTTAGCTGCGTTTTCAGGATTAATTCCAGTTGGATTTCTAGAATGTTTTGTATTGAAGTAATTAAATTTAATCCTTTATTTTATTGGAGTTGTCGGTATATTTACTATCAAAGCATTAATTTTGATATTGTATCATTGAAAGTAAAATTTTTTGATCAAAAAGTCTCGGAAAAGACAGGGAAAATCTTAACTTCTATTTTGATTAGCTAAATCTTCCACGAATGTGAAGCCATTTCCCTGCAAACAAAGTTCAGTTGAAAGTTGCTTGTGATTGGTCAAGTCATTTTTTTTATAATGTGTGAGTGGAAACACTGCTATATTTATTCAGTGTATATGTGCACACCACATATAAATATTGTAGTAAATGCATTGAATGTATATAAATCCACTTATTCCACAATCTTTGCTGATGATATTAGTATTATTATAATAAAGGATGACAGTTTGAGGTTTGCTGTAGAGATGGGAAGAATAGAAGTTGAAAAATCTGATAAATGTTTCAAGGAAAAGCAGCATAAAGTAAATTTTGGTAAAACTAAAATAATGATATTTACGAATGTGGAATGAATTCAAGGTAATAATGTAAAGAGAGAGAATTGAGATAAATAGAAAAGAAATTGGAATTGTAGAGAATATAAAATTTTTTTGTGTAAGGCTAATAAACAAACTCAATTATGACAAACATATTAATATGATATGCAACAAAACAAAGGTGTTGGAATGTTGAGAAGATATACAACAAATACATGACAAAAAGGTAAAAAATTTATTTATCTTACTCATTAATATACAGTCATTTGATCAGTTGTAATAATATATGGGAAGGGTAAATTTACATAAGGCAGAAAATATCCAAAAAGGATTTTTTAAGTTACTGGACCTGGAATAGACAAATAAGTTAAATCTTTTAGCACAAAAATAAAACGTTGACCATTTCCAAAATCCGTAAATATTGCTTACTAGTTAACTTGCTATGAAAAAATAAAAGTAAATATAATTAACTAATTAGAATAGAAAGACATCAGGGACACCCCACCCCCAGAAGAGGCTAAAAAACCCTACTGAATTACACATACCTAAAATGAACAGAGAAAATACATGATTACATTCATTATATGGAACTAGTAATGTAGAACAGTTTACTAGAGAATATCAAAAAATTAAATACTTTATATGCACTAAAAAAGAAAAAAGGTGTCAGGATTTATATTTGGGGGAATATACAGAAAATGTAAGGGCATGATATATAAATGTGTTGCATAAATAGGTGTGAATTAAATGGATCCTAAGTAGATTATACAGCTGTATTTTCTCTGGACCCGTTTCAGTTTTCTTATGTATATATTGTGTGAATTTATGTATAAACTAAAGTGAAAAAATAATTTATACAGGGTGTTCTGTTAAAGCAGTGACAAACTCAGAGGGGTGATAATGTGTGGGCATGAAGAGGAACAAAAATTTCCAAAGAACTTAGGGCCGAATTTCTCACTTATTGCCAGAAAAGAGTACAGAAAACATCCAGCATACACAAGTGCTTGCAACCAGTGCACGAGAGTTGCTAGATGTGATGTCTTAACCATGTACACCACTGGTTCTCGACCTTTTTCTAGTCAGGGGTGCCCCCCTTTTGATCTTCATGCACGACCATAGACTCCCTGACATATTTTTTAATTTTAATAAGTATAATATTTCAAATCAATATAATTTATCAATACCTTTTCTTTATTATACAAGAAATACTAACAAAAATATTTCATAATCAAATATTACAATATTATCCCATAATTCAGTCAAATTCTTGTGGTTAATGAAAACAAGCAAGTTTTTATAGATGTAGGTGCAGCTTTGTTCGAGACAATCTAAGATTGCCTCTCCTCGCAATATCAAAACTGTCACTAATGAAGCAACCAATAACTAATTATTAAATAATTTAATATTGCCTTGACATTATTCTTTATATTAGTAATAATTTTATTTTGTAAGTCAACTGCCCATGGCCCCCTTGTTTCACGATTTCAACCCATGGCCTCCAAATTTTACCATGGCTCACGTGGGGGCTGCATAGCTCCCATTGAGAACCATTGATTTACATACTTGATCAGCTGACCTGATTTGTCTCTGCTTTAACAGAACACCTTGTATATGTATGTATATATATACACGCACACACTCTCTCTCTCTCTCTTGAAGACTTTTTAATTTAAAGAAAATGTATTTTAAACATGTTTTTTGCACTTTAATTTCACACGATATAAATTCTTTGTTATATTTTATTGCCATATATTTATTTAAACTGATTATTTGGAATGTGAAAATGCATTTCTAAAAGCCTCTTTGTTTTTGAATTAGCAGTAGGTCATATTATGATAAATAAGATTAAGCTATATTTGTAAAGAATATCTTTTAACTGTTTGTACACTACCTTTTAGCCGAAAATGGAAAAAATACCTGATGGTGATTGGTACTGCTATGAATGCTTGAATAAGGTTGGTACTGTGTCAATTTTTATATTTTGCTTTTTTAATATGCTGTGTTTTAACGTAAAATTACATAAATAATAAGAAGTAGCTTGTAGATTCAAAGCTGAATTATAAAATTTCATGTATGAGCATCAGGAATTAAAATTTGAATGATAACTTATCTCCAGTAATCTAATTTCTAATGCTGTCTTCTCTTTTTATTTATTATAAAAGAACAAAAAAATTGAATTCATTATATCAAAGGAATCTACAATTGTGGCACTCTATATAAGTTATAAAACTTGTATGACATGGCTATAATTTTCTAACAAATAGTACGTAGTGTAGTGGGGAATGGGAATTTTTTTTTTTTTTACAGAAATTACTAAAGATTCAAATTAGTTATGTAAATTCTTGAAATTTTCATCTGTTAATTTATTATTTTTTTTACCATCGACCATCAATTGTTGATTAGTTGTAGTTTTATGGCGCAAGGACAGCATTGATCATTGTTCTCCAATCAAGGTACCATCAAATTGTACTCTGTATCTTTTAGATAATTCTAATTCATTCTCAGAGGTGAATGAAAACTGATATAATTAAAGCATGTTTTTTCTTTTTTTATGCTATAATGTTTTATTCTTCCTTTATAAGTTAAACAATGCCTATCTAAGTTTGATTTTCATTTGCAGTAAAACCATTAGGAAACATATATTTATTACTTATTAACTTCTACTAATGTGATTTCACTAGCATTGGCAAAAATATATTAATAAGGATAAAAATTAATGTATATTATTGTATTTTAAAGATTAATGTATATGAATAAATATTTCTATTTGTGCATGCAAGACATTAGTTTTTAGTTGGTGTATTTAATATGACTGAAATATGTCTTAATTGACAAGCACTTTCAATTTGCCGTAATCCATTCTTAATAAACAGGATGTCTGGAACTTAAGTTCACCTACTTTAACCTCTATGGAAAGTAAATTATTAGCCTAGTATCTCTAAAAATGTGTGGGCACAATTATGAAACAATGTTTGTAAAAATTGCAACACCATGAAGGAATCATGTGATTGAGCTGAAACTTTCAGGAAATGCAAATTAGGGTATGCTATTCAAATGATTAGAATTTCAGAGTCATCAGGCATGCGTGGACTGAGCAGCGCCCTCTGAACTGCTGATGGATCCGTATAAATAGAGGGCTGTAGCGGGGCGTGTATGGTTATCTGCTAGTGGTAAACGTTACATGAGACGTCACTATGCCTCTACGACGAAAGAGGGCGACATTTCAGCAAGTTACGGAGTTTGAACGGGGACGAATGATCGGCCTTCGTGAAGGAGGGTTTTCTTATCGTGCAATAGCAGCTCGTATGGGGCGTAACAGCAGCACAGTGATGCGAGTGTGGAAGCAGTGGGTTCAAGAGAACCAGACAACTCGGAAATCCGGGAGTGGACGCCGAAAGGTGACGTCAGCACGGGATGATAGACACCTGGTCCGCATGGCGGTGACGGACCGTTTTGCTTCATCTGGACAGTTGGCAGAACGTTGGTGCACTGCTACAGGTGTATCATTGTGTGCTTCATCAATTCGTCGGCGTCTACTGCACCGTGGACTGCGTGCAAGAGTTCCTTTATACAGGATCCTCCTGACGCAAAACCATCGGCGCCTGCGGCTACAATGGGCTCATGGACATAGAGACTGGCGTGCTGATTGGCAACAAGTGGTGTTTTCTGATGAATCCCGCTTTAATTTGGGGTACAGTGATGGCCGCATCCGTGTTAGACGCTATACCGGTGAACGCCACCTTCCGGAGTGCGTTATCCAACGTCATAGTGGACGAACCCCCAGCGTTATAGTCTGGGGTTCGATTGCGTATCATGGACGATCTCAGCTGCTACGAATTGTGGGTAATCTTAACAGCAACCGGTACATCAATGAAGTTCTGGGGCTACATATTGCCAGGAATGTTCAAGACTTCTTTTCATCACAACAGATACAGCTTCTTCCTTGGCCTGCCTATTCGCCGGATATGTCGCCGATTGAACATGTGTGGGATTTCGTTGGTCGGCGTCTCGCTCGTGATCCTCGTCCCATAGCTACTACAGATGAACTTTGGGGTCGCATACAAGCAATCTGGAATGCTCTTCCTCAGGCACACATTCAACGTCTTTTTGATTCCATGCCACGTCGTATAGCATCACTTATTGCAGCGTGTTATCTGGCAGGTCAAGGGAGGTAGCATATTGACACCTTATTGATATTCCTATGGGATATTTCCTGTATATAGATGGGGGTGATGGTGTGCTGAAATGTGGCATTGCCTATACCGATTATGAAGGGGAGTGCTACATATTCCAAGGTGTCATTAACATATTAGTGAATTGTTAAATTACCTGTAATGCATATCAGACTGGACCGGCTATCACAGCTGATTGAACCCTTGAGCAGCACACCCTCTGTTTAAGCTGTTTTCTGTTTGACAGAGTTTGATGGATTGGCCTGTTCACCATGTTGCCTCCATATGCACATCTGGCCATCGCCATAGCCTAAGAAAAATTGGAATTAGTCACTGAAAACAATGATGTCTCCATTCTGAATTCCAGGTCACTTGGGAACAGCACCAATCCATGCATAGCAACATCAGCAAGCTCATCTGGTGATGAAGAAAACAATCATTGTGCTAATTGGTCACCCTCCATGTTCCAGCCCTAACTTTACAGATGTGAATACCATATCTCAACCATTTTTAAAACTAATAGAGCAAACTTTAAGGATGATAGAAAACACCAAAACACACTTTTCATCATAGAATGCATAGCACAGCCTTATGCAGTGCAAAAATTGGATGGGCACGAAATATCAAAATAAAGCTTTATTGAAGACAAAACAAAACAACTTCTTGACATGGTGAAATAAAATCAAAACTGGAGGCCTTAAGTAAATGTACAAAATAAATCACATGTGCAATTATTAACCACCTTGTGGGCTTCCACAATAGAAATACTATGTGTTTACTTTGCAGGCTTCCTTGATTGTTGCCACTAAAAAATGCAAACTTAATAAGTACAATTTCTAAACTCGGCAACATGCCAAATTATTTCTTTTATGTTTTGCAAATGTTGTGCCAAATTTTACTTTTTATATCTGACAACAACTTATGTAACTGCATTTTGCATTCTAAAATAATAATCACTCTTCAATTTACCATCGACGTATGCACACATACCACAAGGATCACCAAAAAGGTGTGCTAAATTTCTTTTAGTGTTGTGTTATAATTATTTGTATTTTGACATATTAGTGAACTATCTTAAACATTTAAAGCAGTAATAAGTATTATTTTAACTTGGTGGAATTTCTTGACCTCTTCAACCTCATGTAGAATCTCTTCTGATGTGACTGGAGTTCTAACATTTCTGCCACAACCTTTATCTGCATGATAGCACTGAAGGATTCCTTTTAGAACACTTGGCAGTGTGAGCGAGAAAAAAAAACATTCTGTAATTAGGAACACACTTGTTGGGGAAGCACTCTCGGTAAAGCCATTGCACTTCGCTGCCATTACCATTGGCAAGACCATAGACAAAATGCATGTCTGCTTTCTTTGTATTGCTATACCATTCCATTCCAATATGCTAATGACCTTTCATGCAAAAACTACTGCTTTTATAAGTGTTCCTGGGGGTGCCCTCTAACGTAAAACCTCTCCATTTATAATCATGCATTCTATGATGAAAAATGTTTGTTTCAATATGTTCTATTACCCTTGAAAGTTTGTTCCATTAGTTTCAAAACACCCTGTATGTTAAGTTGACTACACACTCTCATGAAGGCCCATTGTCCATCCTTTCTCAGTGTCTGTTAGCTGGTTACATTCCTTGCAGGCATAGCTTCATTGCAGGCATTGTCAAATTAATTTTCCTTCAGGAAAGTGATTTTATTAACTTAGTTTTTTCAAAGTTTTTATTTGGTAGAAAAATGCACGAAATGTCTACATTACATCATGCCAAGTTTTGCCTTACATCAACTACAGCAGCTGTGTGATTGCTACAAAACATTAATAATTTTCAAGCACAATTTTAATTTTACTCAGTGTATATTTTCGTAAATTTATTAATATGCTTATCATAAGTATGTGAATCAAGACGTGGCTTGTTTTTTCCTTCGTTTTGTGTACATAGAAATTTTATAGATTTTTGTTTATAATGAAATCTGTTTACAAGAGATATAATTAGAAATTATAGAGAGTTAATAGTTAAAAAAATTTAATTGCATATGTATGGCATTGTGCTTTAAAGACAATTTGAAAAATGTATATGTATTTGAATAGATTTATGGAATTTTCTAATATTTAATTATAATGTTTTTGTATTTACTAATCTATCTGAAATCATTTTGTTAGCGCAGAATGACCCTCGCTGTCCTTTCGCCATAAAAATGCGACCAACCTGAAGTCATTTTGGTTTACGTAAATTTACTTATCTCAATAAAAGTTATAGTTAATACTGTTATTAATTTACTGGGTTTTTTTTTTTTAATTTTTCTTTGTTAATTTAAACCATTTTGGAAGTTATCACAGATAGAATTTTTACTTCTGTATAAATTTATCACATTTTAAAATGTATTTAAATATATATTTACACAAATATACATGAAAGAAATATATTTTTTTGACTAGGCTACTGGGGACAATGTATGTGTGATTTGTGGAAAAAAAGGAAAATTAATAGAATGTGCTTTGTGTCCCAAGTGTTTTCATATTAACTGTTTGGAGCCTCCATTAGCAAAGTAAGTAGTATATATATATAGAGAGAGAGATATGGATATCTTTGTACTGGAATTGATAAATATACGCTAGAGCCAGTAGTTTTATCAGACTGTTTATAAAATTAGTGTAAATTGCATGAATGTTCCAACTAGTAAAAATATAAGGGCTCAAACAATTGCAGCGAACCATACCATCTTAGAATGAAAACCTTGGAACCTAGCAAGAAGTTATTTTCTACTTGCCCTCTGCAAAAATCTATTCACCAGTGGCTACCAGATTTGTCAAGCCCTTTATGTGTGTGTTACCTTTTTCATGTTATGGCAGTGTGGTAATCTGCCTCATCAAAATCCCAACTTTGATGTCCAATTGTACATTAGAGTTAGTGATGGACCAAACTGTTATTTTTGAATAACCTGTTCCAACGTTCCTGTTCCAATCACGTAACAGGTTCCACTCACCAGTGACTGAAACGTATGCGTTGCTTCACAGGTTTTGGAAATTGAGGAACTTAACGACAACACATTTCCACGCTCAATCTGTAACAGAATGTTTTGCCAACTCCATAAAAATAATAAGTCCTTTGGAAAAAAATACACACATATGAAGTACAAAAATAATGAGAAAAAGTAAGGCTTTAAAATATTGAATTTTAGATATTTGAAACATTACACGATTTTAAAAATCAAAGAAAGTTTAAAAAACTAATTCTAAGTAATGAAATACAGCAAAAAATATTGACACTGCTGTAAATTAATTGGTAAAACATACTGAAAGGTTATAATATCGAACTAATCAAAGAGAATAATGATACAAAATGTGTATTCTCAGCTGATGTAGTTATACACATGTATGTATTCAGAATTTTTCATGTGTAAAGCTCAGTAATGTAAAAATATTAATACTTGTACTAATTAATATACATGGATAAAAAATCTATTCCATTAAATATGAATTGGCATTTAGGAACAATAATCTTTCGGCATAGGGAGGCTCCAACCGATTTCTCCCATCGGTTAAAATGTTACCAGCCTTTAAGAAAATTCTTTCGCAAGGCACTCATGTTGCCATAAAGTTGAATTTCCTTTTCGCTAACTCTGATAGATTTGGGTAGATCAGAGAATGGGATCTTCACCATGACAAAGGGTCTTGATTCCGTCACAAGTTTAATTTTTTTTAATTATCATCTAGATAGCGATTGATTTCGCTAGTTGCTATTGAAGTAGGAATACCTATATAATCACATATTAACTGAATTTAAACTTTAAGTAAATTAAACAAAATTAATTAATTAAACTAATTTATTAAAAAAATGATTGGTTAATTAAAACAATATTTGGTTAACTATACCGATATAATAATAATATAACCTCTTGTAATATCAGATATTAAATGGGTAATTAGTGCCTAAGCCCTTGTGTCAGCTAGACAACTATGCCGGATGTTGTGATAGCCCGTTATCTCAGCGCGTTTCCTGTGTGATGGAAACGGAGGAATATGTTCCTAGAACAGTGATTTCTCGATTTTTAACTGTTTCTTCAAGTAACTCCTGTCCCTAATCACCGATGATCAGAAATAACAGCTGTTATTTAAAACAGGGGTTTCAGAGGAGCATACTGGAACAGTGATCAGTCGGTAACAAATGATTTTTAACAGTTACCTTAAATAACTCCCATCTCTAATTAGAGTAGGTATTGTTTCTGTTGCCTTGTAGTCTGAGTTTCATCCTCTAGGTGACAGGTTTGGATCTTTCAGAAAATTTTAAGTTCTTATGCAATATTACATTATGTATCCTCCAATAAAAACAAACAAACAAAAAACTCTAGTAGACTGAATAATTGATTTTCTCTCCGTATTTGATCTGATAATGTGTTTCATTATGCTTAAAGTTTTCCTAGTAGTTGATGGATTCAGCCTCATGTCACGTCTGTTCGACTAAATTTATGTATTTCTGAAATCCAAAACTATTAAATCTGCAATCATACTTGGAAAATACTTGCAAAAAGGAACAACTTCAATTTGAAATGAATACAGTTTGTTTAGTTGATGATTGCTTGTGAACAATTTGTAATCCACATGAATTCTTTTTCATTATTGAATAAATTTTAAAACTTTTTTATCAATTCTCAAATTGTCTCAAAAGTAGAAAAATTGAAAACAGTTTTGGTTTTTGTCTTCTATTAATGTAACAAACAAATTAAGCTGTTAATTATATTTCTAATTTTTTCTACTTTCCTTTCTTAAGAATGCGTTGATGTATGTGATTTATGTTAATTTTCAGGAGAAAACTCTAAATACAACCCTTTATTATTAATATATATATAATATATGTAAAAAGCAAAATAGCAAATTATCCGAGAAGACGAAGCAGCTCATGAAATGGCGAAGAGATATGAATGTGGACAATTGAAATACCAGCTCCAGGATTGAGTGCATAGAACTTTGCAAAACTCTGCTGAAAAGCATGAAAGAAGACATAAAAAAATTAAACAGTGAGCTAGTAAGGAAGCCCATTGAAAACAGCAGGAGTCTTACGGTTGTTAAAGGAAATTTGTCTGTTGGGAAGAAACACATCATTGCATTAAAAGGAGAGGATGGCACTGTAACAAGAAATAGGGAAGAAATACTTAGAAGAGTTGAAGAATTCTACAGAAAACTATATGAAGGAAACAGTGGATTAAACGAAGACTCTGAGATAGTCGAAGGAACAGCTCCTAAAATCTTAAAAGAAGAAGTAGCATTTGCAATAAAAAGTATGAAGAAAGGAAGATCCCCTGGCGATGATGGCATTACATTAGATATCTTAAAAGAAGCTGGAGAACATGTAGAAGACATACTCGCAAAATTCTTTACCAAATGCCTCAACAGTGGTAACATACCAAACCAATGGGATTCTGCAACAGTAATTCTTTTGCATAAAAAAGGTGATAAAGAGGATTTAAAAAATTACCGACCAATTAGCTTGTTACCTGCTATTTATAAAATCTTCACAAAAGTGCTAACACATCGCCTGCAGAAAAAATTAGATGCAGCTCAACCAAGAGAACAAGCTGGATTTCGAAGTGGATTCAGTACAGTGGACCATATTCAAGTATTAAGAGAATTAATTGAAAGAACACATGAATATGAACTTCCATTGTGTGTGGCATTTATTGACTATGAGAAGGCCTTTGACTCTATTAAAACATCAGCAGTCATCAACTCTTTAAGATCAGCAGGTATGAGATGTGTATTGACATGTATTGAAACGTGTGTGTAAAATGCAAGAGACAAAATTTCGGTTACATAAAGATGCAGAAGCTATCAAACTTGGCAGGGGTGTGTGAGGCAGGAGATACCATTTCTCCAAACTTTTACTTCAGCACAAATGATACTTCAGATAAGTGGAATGACAATGGAATAAAAATAAATGGTGAATATTCAAATCATTTGGACTGTTGATGACAGCCATTATTTTTCAGCGAACACATCAGAACCTCAGACATGGGTAGGAGCTCTCAACTAGAAGTGAAGAAGTTGGACTCAAGATGAACCTACAAAAAACTAAGATCATGTTCAATAATTTTGTAGAGGAAACAAAAATACAAGTTGACAACACTGAGCTAGAAATTGCTGATTCATATATTTACCTTGGCCAGCTGATTTCAATGGATGGCAACGTAATGAAAGAACTCAACAGACGTATTAAACTTGGCTGGAGTGCATTTGGAAGAAACAGCTTTATCCTGAAGGGGAAATTGCCTTTATGTCTAAAAAGAAAAGTCTTCAACCAGTGTGTATTGCCCGTCCTCTCTTATGGATCAGAGACATGGAGTCTAACAGTTGGAGCAATACGAAAGTTACAGACAACGCAAAGGAGCATGGAGAGGTGCATGCTTGGAATAACTAGGAGAGATCGAAAAAGAAACACTTGGGTGAGAGAGCAAACTAGAGTAGAGGACATCATTGTTAAAGTAAAAGGGCTGAAATGGCGATGGGCTGGGCATATTGCAAGAAGAACTGATCAACGATGGACAACAGAAATTCTGAACTGGATTCCAAGAGA
>QLNU02015360.1:270107333-270134937 GCA_006491805.2 Dysdera silvatica
GTTTATTGGCTTTTAAATGAAATCGGTGCAGTCCCGCAGATTGCTTCGGGTGCGCAAACAACATTGCAGTTCTATCATTTTAGGACAGACTTTTGCATGTACGAATACTTTTGACACGTGAACTGTGAATAATTTTGATGCTAATTTATTGTAATTTGCAGTATTATATACATAGTTTTAAGTTTTTTAGTTGAAAATAAATTATATTTTCATGGCAATCATGATGGCGTTTGTCCTGTCTACATACATCTAATAGTTATTATACAGCAGCTTCTTAAATAGAACACACTGCAGGTGTACGAATACTTATGGTATTTTCTGTATCTCTATGGAATATTACCAAAATGTCTATTGTTATACTGCGAAGAATTATGTATATATAAGACCCGTGCGGAGGGTTTCACGACAGGGGAGGGCTTTTTAAGCAAACAAAATTTTCTTCCTTGAAGAATTCAAGGCTTTAATAAAAATAAACCCACCATATATATATATATATATATATATATATATATATATATATATATATATATATATATATGGCTCCGCAAAAGGTTAAGGTTTTGGTATCTAACTGGAAGGAGACCCACACGCTGAACGTATGTGACGATGTGTGGAACCGGCCAGGCCAGTAACCTAGTGTCCTACCCCGCCTTCAAGTGGTGCAGGCTGAGCTTTCTATTTATGTGGCAAATTAATATTTGCTACACGGATAGAAAGGCGGAAGGGGAGGGCTAATTCACCAACCCGTCTAGCCAGCGTGGTGAAATTATGGCTAATTCCTCCATTATGTTGACACACCAGAAACCATGGCCCCTAGTCTCCAGGTGCTGGAGTGCTCCTGATCAAGGCAGCGGTCAGTGTGGCATGAAAGCAGGGGGTGCTAAGAATCACTGGAATGGCCCAGGCTGCCGTTTGTTATTGACCTTGGCTACGTTTAATGGACGATCCCTTGCTTCTGAAGCAAAACTTCAGGAATTGGAAGAGGAACTAGACAAGATCAAATGGGACATTGTAGGACTCAGTGAAATTAGAAGAAAAGGTGAAGAGTTGGTGGAACTGAAAAGCGGACATTTGTTTTACTATAGAGGAACGGAAACTGGAAGAACAAGTGGTGTTGGCTTCTTAATCAACAAAAGAATTAAAGACTGTCTTCTGGAAGTTGAAAGTACATCAGATCGAGCAGCGAGGCTTGTTGTTCAACTAACCCAGCGATACCAACTTCAAATAGTACAGGTATATGCACCAACATCAAGCCATACCGACGAAGAGGTTGAAGAATTTTATGAAGAAATCAAAGAGTTACACACCAAAGGGAAACAACATATCAAGCTCATCATGGGGGATTTCAATGCAAGAATTGGACAACAGGAACAAGGAGAGACATCGGTTGGTAAATACGGATATGGGGAAAGGAATGAACGTGGCGATCAACTCATCGAATTTGCAGAAGCTGAAAACCTTAGCATCATGAATTCATTTTTTAAGAAGAAACCGCAAAGAAAATGGACATGGAAACACCCAAATGGGGGAACTAGTGAAATTGACTATATCCTGGCAAACAAGAAATCAATTATTGAAGATTGCAGTGTACTGAACAGATTTAATACTGGAAGTGATCATCGAATGGTGAGATGTAAAGTGCACTTAAATACTAAATTAGAACGACAGAAGCTCATTAGGAAACAAGTAAGTAAGAGGGTGGATCTAATGAAACTGAAAGTAAATACCGAGGCATTCAAGTTGGAATTAAAAAATCGCTTTTCTGCACTGGAAGGACTTATTGATGAAAGTGATATCTCAGAAGCAAATGAAAACATTGTTAAGACAATAGTTGAAACTGCTGGGGAAATTGGTGGTGTAACCTGTAAAAAGCACAATAGCAAATTATCTGAGAAGAC
This sequence comes from Dysdera silvatica, assembly GCA_006491805.2. NCBI lineage: Eukaryota > Metazoa > Arthropoda > Arachnida > Araneae > Dysderidae > Dysdera > Dysdera silvatica. The sequence goes on from QLNU02015360.1 coordinate 270,109,232, forward strand.
GAAACAGCTCATAAAAAGGCGAAGAGTTATGAAGGTGGACAATCAAAATATCAGTTCCAGTATCGAGTATATAGAACTTTGTAAAACTCTGCGCAAAAGCATGAAAGAAGACATAAGAAAATTCAACTGTGAGCTAGTAAGGAAAGCCATTGAAAATAACAAGAGCCTTAGGGTTGTTAAAGGAAGTTTATCTGTTGGGAAGAAACACATCATTGCATTAAAAGGAGAGGATGGCACCGTAACAAGAAATAGGGAAGAAATACTTAGAAGAGTTGAAGAATTCTACAAAAATCTATACGAAAGTAACAGTGAATTAAACGAAGACATTGAAATAGTCGAAGGAACAGCTCCTAAAATCTTAAAAGAAGAAGTTTCATTTGCAATAAAAAGCATGAAGAAAGGAAGAGCCCCTGGTGATGATGGTATTACATTGGATATCCTAAAAGAAGCTGGAGAATATGTAGAAGACATACTTGCAAAATTCTTTACCAAATGTCTTAACAGCGGTAACATACCAAACCAATGGGATTCTGCAACAGTAATTCTTTTGCATAAAAAAGGTGATAAAGAGGATTTGAAAAATTACCGACCAATTAGCTTGTTACCTGCTATTTATAAAATCTTCACAAAAGTGCTAACACATCGCCTGCAGAAAAAATTAGATGCAGCTCAACCAAGAGAACAAGCTGGATTTCGAAGTGGATTCAGTACAGTGGACCATATTCAAGTATTAAGAGAATTAATTGAAAGAACACATGAATATGAACTTCCATTGTGTGTTGCATTTATTGACTATGAGAAGGCCTTTGACTCTATAAAAACATCAGCAGTCATCAACTCTTTAAGATCAACAGACATTGAGGATGTGTACATTGACATGGTGAAACGTGTGTATAAAAATGCAAGTGCAAAATTTCGGTTACATAAAGATACCAAAACTATCAAACTTGGCAAAGGGGTGAGGCAGGGAGATACCATTTCTCCAAAACTTTTTACTTCTGCTTTACAGATGATTTTTCAGCTGATAAATTGGAATAACAAGGGAATAAAAATAAATGGTGAATATTTAAATCATCTGCGGTTTGCTGATGACATTGTTATTTTTTCAACGGACCCATTGGAACTCCAAGACATGGTACAAGAGCTCTCAACTAGAAGTGAAGAAGTTGGACTCAAGATGAACCTACAAAAAACTAAGATCATGTTCAATAATTTTGTAGAGGAAACAAAAATACAAGTTGACAACACTGAGCTAAAAATTGCTGATTCATATATTTACCTTGGCCAGCTGATTTCAATGGATGGCAACATTATGAAAGAACTCAACAGACGTATTAAACTTGGCTGGAGTGCATACCGAAAAAACAGTTTTATCCTGAAGAGAAAATTTCCTTTGTGTCTAAAAAGAAAGGTCTTCAACCAGTGTGTATTGCCAGTCCTCTCTTATGGATCAGAGACATGGAGTCTAACAGTTGGAGCAATACGAAAGTTACAGACAACGCAAAGGAGCATGGAGAGGTGCATGCTTGGAATAACTAGGAGAGATCGGAAAAGGAACACTTGGGTGAGAGAGCAAACTAGAGTAGAGGACATCATTGTTAAAGTAAAAGGGCTGAAATGGCGATGGGCTGGGCATATTGCAAGAAGAACTGATCAACGATGGACAACAGAAATTCTGAACTGGATTCCAAGAGACCACCGAAGACCTAGAAAACGTCCTCAAACTAGATGGGTGGATGAAATAAGAAAACAGGTTGGGGTGACGTGGAAGCGAATTGCTCAGGATAGACTTGTGTGGAAAGCATTTGGAGAGACCTTCATCCAGCAGTGGATAGATAATGGTTGAATATGATGATTATTATTAATATAATACCAAAATATAGTTAACTATGCTTTTTGATAATTTATTAAGGACTTCCATTGTGTTTATTAAAAAATCAATATTATAAAGCAGTTTCTCAATCTAAGGTCTGCAACAAGCATGTAGGGTACAATAACTTGATATGCTTACAAGAATTCTAGTTCTTGAAATTTCCATAATAAAATGTTTGTTTTTAAAAGTAATACATTATTTCAAAGTTAATCGTATCATTTTCCAAATAGTTGTGTATTAAATTAAAAATATAATATCAGGTGTAAAATATATTTTGGGCAAATTAGTTAAAAAGCACTAACCGCATTTTGATACTTAGTAGTCTGCAGTTCCTGGATGGTTGTAGTTTATTGGTATATTCTGTTGCTTGTTGTTGTTTTTTTTCCACTCCCTGTTTTCTAGATTATAATAACATTATAGACTTGAGAAAACATTACCACTACTTTTTAATTTTCTGTTAACTTGTTATTAAGTAGTTTTATCCTAATCATAAATTTGCACATGGCATGGTTGTATTAATTGTTATACACACACATGCAAAATTATGTATAAAAAAGTTAATTGAAAAATAAATCACAAAAAACAAAGCAATGAAGAATTTAAAAAATGCTTCAGAGAGGAGCTAGCTGTATGTAACCCCAAACACTGAACAACTAAGAATGTGTGAAAGTTTTATCCACCTGTCAGGAAAAGGTATGAGGCAGTATCCTCAATGTTTCAGATTGGTAGGATGAAGGACAATAATTTTCTTTACCTTGTTTCAATTTTATCCCCCCACATGTTTTAAAATTTACTTTAATTATGAAGGTTTTATGAATATTGTGCACAATTATTTTATGCTTGAATGCTTTTGTTATAGAATTCCAAAAGGAAAATGGTTTTGTTCCGGCTGTAGCCATTCAAGGGTAACTATAATCTTTTAAAAACCTTTATATATACTCGCTGACAATGAATATAGCACACCAAGAAGGAAGCATAGGAAGGACCTGAAATTTTATTGATGAACAGATACAAATAAATGATACACATGATAAAAAAAACAGTGCAGCAGAACAATTATAGAAGGAGCTGTGGTACACAATCCAGTCATCCTCAATTGCTTGTCACACCTCCTTGTGCTGTGATACAAGCAGCAGTGCAGTCTGTCATGGTGTGGAACAGATGCCTGGTGGTGTTCTGTGGCAAACAGATCCGTACCTGTTGGACATTACATCCTAAATCCCGAAGATTGCAACAAGACATCTGGCATTTCAACTGATCCCACACATGATAGGTGAAGATCTGGGGAGCGTGAAGGCCATGGAAGTATGTAGACATGACAAAGGCAGGCCTGGGCATCCCAAGCTGTGTACGACCGGGCATTATCCTGTTGGAATATCACACCTAGAATACAAGGATCGAATGGGAGCATATGGGGCCATAGTATTTCATCAACGTAGCACTGGCACATCAATGTTTCAGGTACCATTATTAAAGTGGATAAGCTGTTGTATCCTATGGCTGCCCAGACTATAATGCCTGCAGTGTGGCTGGTATGTCACTCAATACTGAAGTTAGGATTGCAGTATTGTTCAGAGGTCCTCCATGTCCAGATACAATCATCAGTCCATAAAACAAAGCAGCACTCATCGCTAAACAAGACATGTTTCCAGTCTGTGGCATTCCATGTTGCTCTAGCCTGGGACCACTGCAAACAAAGACGTTGATGTTCCCGTGTTAATGACAGTATACGTGAGGGATGCTGGGATCACAAATTCGCTTCCTTGAGGCTTCTAGATATGGTTTGTGGGCACACATGATCAGTGCTCCCAATACAGTTGGAAGGTATAGTCTCAACGATCCACGTGATGAGCTACCTAGCGCACTGACCACCCTACAGATTTCAGTCCAATGGTCAGGCCTGTTTTAAAGTCTGTCAATTTCATATATTGATGTTTCTGGCATCTACCCACCGTTCTTTGAACTCTGTGCTCATACTTGTGTCAGCCAAACCTTTTTGCATTGATGGGACATCAACTATACACCAGTTTAGGAGGCCGCCAGCTCATACTTGAAGCATCACTCACAGGTGTACAGTCATGTGCAATCACATCAAACTAAGGTCATTTGCTTATCAGCCCTGCCTCGACCTATTTATATAATTTCGTAGTTATAAAATGTTTTCTTTGTGTGCAACTTTCATTGTTGGTAAGTGTATTTAAAAAATTTTGATTTCATTTATTTCCATAAAAATTCCTTTCTGTGTTCTTTCTTTAGCCAAAGAAGTCATCCAAAAAAAGCTCATCTGCCAGTAAAGACCGAGAAAAGGATAAAGAAAAGGAAAAGGAGCAAAAAGAGTCCTCAAATTGCAAAAAAACAGATAGTGAACCACCTTCAAAACCTAAAGCTTCAGATCGAAAAGATAAAAAAGAAAAAAATAGAAATCCACCAAATGAAGATTTGGCTTTTTGCATGTTAGTATTTCTTATTTTTAGTTCATAGTTCCTGTTATTAGCAAAAACATTAACCACCAAAGTTAAACTTTCAATCCCATTTCAAGTGGTGTAATTTACTTTGAAATTTTTCAAACATGCAAATCTCTCAGGGCCATAACTAGATACTTGTTGCAGGGGCTTAAAGTTCTTTAATATTTTAATGTATTTTATTAATATATTCAATAATACTAAATATCTAAGTAGGCTAATATATTTAACATTAATGAATAAATTTCTTAACTTAAATTTTGCATTAAAAACTTATAGTAGTACATTAAATTTATAATTTTCTTTCTCCTTACTATATGAAGAGTCAAACCACTGTAAAACATACATGGTCTACCTTGAAAATCGGTTGTAATGATCTCCAAAAGACTGCAAATTTGGTCTTTATAAACGATATCTTTTTAAAATCATAATATAGTAATACACTTTAGGGTTTCATAAATTGCTTTGATAGTAAAAAAAATTGCACTTTCTGGTTCAAAATTAAAAATACAGTAGAGTCTCCATATAACGAACTTCCATTTAACAAAGTTTTCTATTTAACGAAATTTTCGGCGGAACCTTGACTTTGAATGGCACTAACATGTAAATTTGTCTCCATATTACGAAAAACAATTTCTATATAACGAAGTTCTTTTTATAAAGAATTTGATTTTTTTTTTAATTTACCTTTTACAATTTTTCAGCGGGATGGTTAGGTAGAAGGGGTAGTTGAGGATTTTAAGCAAAAAGACGGAGTTGAGGTAGCCTTCTGTACTGTGGACATAGGGTCAGTTGTGATAAATAATTCTATTGTTCTAAACTGGGAACTTCGAAGCAGCGGGGATGTATCACTCTGCAGGTGTGGCTAAGCCACGAAATTTGCTTCTCGCACATACGTGTTGCATTGTTGAAGAAAATGTTATAGATGACGTGTTCCGATATTTACAAAAGTGTGAGAATTTCTATGAACGAAATGTTTTTTATAAGAAACCTGTACAAAGCAAAATTAGTGATTATTTCTCTGTTTCAAATATGTTGTATGAGGATCATACAGATATAAAGTAATCCTCAGTCTTTACTTTTGTTATTAATTTGTACGTACTTGTATACAAAAAATATTTAAATTCGTTGAAAAAGAAGAGTCTACTGAATTTAGTCTTTACTGTCCAAATTTAACCTTTTTCATTTTATCGAAATTAAGTTTCAACATTTATGTTAATTTCTATTTAACGAATTTTCCTTATAACGAAGTTTTTCAGAGGAACGATGGCACTTCGTTAAATAGAAACTCGACTGTATACTTAATTATTATGAATTTAAGTACATATATATATATATTAGCATTCCAAGAAAGACTTAGAAGCATTGTGAAGACGAAACTGAGCGGGAAGAACACCACGCAAGCCATTAACGCATATGCGGTACCAGTGCTCACCTACTCCTTCGGGATCATCAAATGGTCCAACACTGAACTAGAACAACTCCAGCGGAAAATGAGAACCATCCAGAGAAGAGCCGGACAACTACACCCTGCAACGGCAATTGAACGGCAAACACTACCCCGGGAAGAAGGAGGACGCGGACAAGCGGACCTCAAAGACTTACATGACAAGCAGATCCAGAGCATGAGGCAATACTTCCAGTTGAAGAGTCCCCGATCGCCACTCATCCAAGCCATAATACAAGCAGATGCAAATTACACGCCACTAAACCTGTGTAGTACCGAAGAGCGTGTCCTCGAAACAGCCAACGAACAGAAACTGAGAACTTGGGCCGGAAAACCATTACATGGCAGGCACTACAATGACCTGCAACAACCACACGTTGACAAAAAGGCATCAAATTCTTGGCTGGCCAAAGGCACTCTCCAGCCAGAGACAGAAGGATTCATGCTAGCCATCCAAGACCAAGTGATCGCAACAAGGAACAATCAGAAATTCATCCAGAGAAAAGACATAGAAAGCGACAAATGCAGACACTGTCATGCGGCATCGGAGACAATCCAACACGTGATGGCAGGATGCAAGATCCTTGCGCAGTCAGACTACAAACATAGACACGATCAAGTAGCGAAAATAGTCCACCAGAAATTGGCAGCGAATGCTGGCTTTCTGACAGAAAAATGCCCGTACTACAAATATGAGCCAGAGACCGTGCATGAGAACGAAACACACAAGCTTTACTGGGATAGAGCAATCATAACAGACAAGACAGTCCCACATAACCGTCCTGACATAACCCTCGTCGATAAATCGAATAAGACCACGTACTTAATCGACATAGCAGTACCCAACACCAATAACATACAGACAACCTACACAACGAAAATCACCAAGTACCAAGATCTCAGACATGAAGTACGAGATATATGGGGTATGGAAAAGATCCTCATCATCCCGTTAGTCATCTCAGCAACAGGGATAGTACCAAAAACGCTTGCGACGAATTTGGAGATACTCAACATTGACCCAAACACCTACATTGAAATACAAAAAGCCACAATCCTAAACACGTGTCACATTGTCAGGAAGTTTCTAGACATGGCACATTAAGAAGTGATGTAAAAAGAGGCTTGGGAACATGGCGCTCTGCCCGTCCCAAAGCCTGTTTCCGCCAAGAATGGGCGAGGAAAACTTTGCCCTTATTAAAATATATTTATAACCATACTAATACAGTACTTTGTAGTTTTAAGTACAAAATTGGAAATACTAAAAGTATATATATGAAAAATAAATATAGAAACTAAATATGGATAATATAATAAATACTATCTACATATAATTAAATACTGGCAGTTTTCCCGGGACTCTGCAAAGGTCCTTTGCGGGTGGCTGTTATTTAGAGGTTCAGTATAAAAAAATCAAAATAAATAAAATTAACAATAAAAAAATTAGTAATTTCAAATACATTAATCCTCACCTATTTTAATTTATATTAAAAATTGTGAATTCTAACGGTATCATTGGTGAACTTTCTGTGAACGAACTATACCTCTCCCAGTGAAATGATATGAAAGTGTATATAAAAAAGTGACATAACAGTGTGTATATGCATTAATGAGCGACTAGCGGTAAAACATAATGATAAAACCAGATTTTTAGCTTCATGGAATATTATTTCTTATGTGTCATTGATTTTCTGTAGTTCTGGGTTTTTAAATTTAAATTTTCAAGTACTTAGTCGAGTGGTCTGAAATTTGAGGGAGCCCTGGCCAAACGCAGCCCTACGGTGGTGTAGTGTGGTAACACATTCGCCTAGTGCATCGTTAACGCGGGTGAGACTCCCAACTGTGCAAAGAACACTTATTCAGAGATCTCGTAAAGATTGCACTGCCCATTGTAGTCCGGGGTTTGGTTCCCTAGGCCTTAAGAGGTTTGGATTCCTCGGAAAATTGTAAGTCTGGAGGTAGGGATTCCTCGAAATTCCTCAGATCCTGGCACAGTATGACCATTGTATTCCTTGAGCCGTAAAACTACAAACAAACAAACAAACCTGGCCAAATGCATCATTCACCTATAGGGTAGTATGTCCCTAAGCACCCCACCCCTCCCTGTATTTTTCATGTTTCTTCTTGGGGGTAATATTTTATACTCATAATGTGCAATTTCAAAATGAAAACTTATTAATTGGACCAATGAATTCAATCTAATGTAAAGCAAAACTTAGATAGTACAGTAACCTTCCTATTATGAAAGAAACACAGCTTACAAATGCATATGTTACTTCATAGTTTTTTATCGTACATAACAAATTTGCTCTAAAAATTCAAAGACGAGTAATGAGGTGCAATTGTACTTTAATCATTATATAATATGAATAAAGAATACATTATTAATAAATACTTTTTCTGTAATGTATTCATGCTGTTAATAAAAAGCGAGCCTAATAGCTAATGAAAAATTTTTCTAAAAGACACCTCTGCGAATCATGAATAGTTGTCATGGAAATGTTTGTGATAACGGGAATCAATCATTTACATTGCGAACAGAAGGGAATCATCACACACCGCCACTAAATGCATTAATAAGCTGTTCTGTTCATCCTTTTTTCTCCTTTCCTTGCAATTATATTCAACACAATAGCGAATCATGAATGTTTTAAAACACTAGAAGAATGGGGAGAATCTTTCTAGAAAGTAGGGGAAGTCCCTTGTTATCTGACCAATGACTTGTTTAAGCCCACATGATGCAAAGCAGCCATTAACATGGGGATACTGTATCTATCCTCTATATGGTCTAAGATTAAATACATAATGATAATAAGATAGATAGTAAGATGTCAATACATGCAGATTTACAGTAGGCCGAACTTTCAGATGGTGTATCTTGCAAGCCATGAACTCTAAATTTGCATGTTGCACACACCTACAAGTATGTCTATCACTTTCGGTTGGCTTCAGAACATAAAGTGCTCCACATTTTGTCAGCAAAGTGTGTAACACAGGTTCAGAAGTTACTTTTTCGTTACAGAATTTTTGGTACAACACTTTCATGGAAACTAATAAAAACCTTTTTTACATCTTTAATTTATTTTTGGTTCGAGTTTCCTGCAGTAGCATAACTTACATTATCACATAAAAAAAAAAATGTTCTATTTTCACACATGTTTCTTCCATTTCTTTAGCTTTTACCACAGTAATATGTTTTTGTATTTTAATCCAATAATGTGAGCTGCTGTACTTTACGTTTTATATTTCTGGCATAACTTTAATGACATAGTTCTCCCAATCATTCTTTTGTCACTAGCATTATTTAATGATGCATAGGTTTTTTTCAAATTTGATATCAAAACATCATAAAGTGCTAAGTTTTTTAAAAATTATAGAAGCACAGTCTGTCATAGTATCTATGAGGCGTTCATAATCAGTTTGTCAGGCAGGTTGGTTGCAAAGTAATGGCAAATAGCATCATCACCCAGTTATACTCCTTCAGTGTTACTTCCCCAGCCATTAGGCGATTTTTTTAATACATTTAAAATATGATATTAATGTAATAATTGCGTAAGGTGATAAAAAATAATTTTCCAAAAATTAGGATAATCCATTTTATTTTTTACTGGACAAGTGGATTATTCTTTCTAAAAGTGTCCTTTCATTTTCAATGCTTTCATGGAGCCCCTAAACAAGCACCATGGAACCTCAAGGGCTCTGCTGAGCACAGTTCAGGAACCACTGTGACACAAAATAACCTTTGTTGTCCTTGCACCATAAAAACACAACCAACCGTCAGTCTGTGGTTTCTTCCAAAGGTATTTCTGATTCGCACACAAAAATTTTTATTTTATGTGTTTACCTGCCAAAAAGTCCATTTTTTTTCCTAATTGGTAGCAGATAACTAACAACTTTTTATCAGTTGTGATATATTACTTTTATTAATGTTAAAGATGTGATATTTTGAAACAACAAACTTTTCTTTTTGAATGTTTATCAAAGTTTTCTATCGTTGGTTCAGCTTGGTCCAGGTTGATCAGGAATGTTATCCATACACACCTACATTCTCATTAATTACCTCTTCACTCGAGGGCATGTATTTGCTTCCACTTTCTTTAAGTAGTCAGATTGGCTTTAAGTAGGCCCTGTAGTAGTAACGCGTGTTTTTAGTCCCTGAGTTCAACTCCTAAAAAAACATTGTTTGACTAACTGATCACTGTAATCCAAGGGTTGGTTCCCTAGGCATTAAAAGGTTTTGATTCCTTGAGAAAATATAGGTCCTGTGGTAAGTGTAGTGGTAACACATTCATCTATCGTGCCATCAACCCAAGTTTGATTTTTGATGGTATCATGAAATGTATACTGTTTTTCTACTCACTGTAGTCTGGGGTTTGGTTCCCTTGGCAGCAAAGGTTCAGATACATAAGGGAAACTGTAGGTCCTGGCACAGCATGACCCTTTCAATCCTTGTAACACAAAAACACGAAGATACACTACTTGATCAAAACACAAACATGATCAATCAGCTCTTCTTTAATGGAGTTGTGCTGTCTGTTCCAGTTAAAAAAATAAACATGGTCAGGGGTCTGGAACAGCCTGTTTTTTGCATTGGAAAACAATCAGCCAGTTCTATCTATGATAACAAAAAAATGTATAATTTTTGCAACGATCAACTTTTTTTAATTGAAAGGTGTACAATATTTTGTTCAGTTAAATCTACTTGATAACCATTTTTGACAGACATTAGAGCTACTCTATTTTTGCACCAAACCCTTCAATTATAACTTATACAGCATACTAAAAGTAACTTATTTGATATTCGAAGTAACATATTTTATTCTGTTAACAATTATTATAGATCTTAAGATTTGTTACGAAGTTAATTTCATTACCCTTATTTTTATATATATATAATCATTGTGTCTTTCTTCACTATCGATACACTTATGGGTAAAAATCTCTCCTGTGATTTCTTCCATTCATGTATATTGTGAGGTGTTCTCCACATTGTTATATTCTGCTTTCTTGTTCCATCGATTCATATTATATGTGGTTTTCTTACAGTTTCTTCATTCTTTTGTTTTTCTTTGTTTTCTAATCATCATCAGTTTGTCTTGACAAATATCACAACTGTATGTGCATGTTTATATATTTTGTAGTCTTATAATTGTGCCTTTTCACTGCTGTGCGACTGGCATTATATATCATTTGTAAAGTGACATTTTTTTTTTTCATTTTATGCTTAGTTTATAATAATTTCTAATTCCTTTGGGTAATTTCTTTTGTTTTTGCAAGTATTTAGCTTTTTTAAAGAATCGAGTTCATATAAATGTATCTCTGATATTTCTTTACATGTACTGCCTTTTATCAGTTCACTTACTTTCACTGTGCCATTGTCATATAAGGGTCAATTTATGTTTTCATTTTTCGTAAGTATTTACCAAGAACTTTGAAGCTTCACCAAAATACAAAGAAATTCTTCCAAAATGAAATATTAAATAATTTAATCCACATTTTCATTTCATAACAAATCATTGCTATATGCATTATCATCAATCATTATATGTATTTTGAATATGTATGAATATAAATCTGTTTAATGAGTTCATATGAATATTAGTGTAATTGCAAGTTATAAGGGATAAAATCTATCAAACTATGCATATGGATAAGGTGGCTATTAATCCAATGCAGTCTTTAATTACCTCAAGGACCAAAATGCATCGAATGTCAAAATATTGCCTTTCTTGAAATAATTATCAAAGCATATCTTCAAATAATTAACACACGTCATAAAAAACTGTTATATCTTTGAAAATAAAATTTAGAGAAAATTATTAAAAATTACAATAAATTGATATTATAAAAAAAAACTTTGAAAGTCTGACTTTGTTCCAATGGATTTTTTTGTTTTCTTTGTTAATGTTACAAAATGTTCTGTGTTGATTATTTACTTTTTGAAATAGCACGGTTATTGAAGAAATGGAAAAACATGATGATTCTTGGCCTTTCCTAACTCCTGTCAATACTAAGCAATTCCCTACATACCGAAAAGTAATAAAAAAGCCAATGGATTTAACTACTGTACGCAGCAAATTGGACTCAAATCAGTAAGTTAGCTGATTTTACTATTGTTTTTCCTCTCCCCCTTTGTATTATTTTTATTGCTTAGCTTTAGACATGCTGCAAGGTTATTCAGATCATGCAGATTAAATTATTTTGCTATTGTTTTTATTAATGCAATCAGTACCTTCCTTGTAAGTTATCCGATAGGTATACATACTATCTATATACATACTATATACTATTGTCCCACAGCGGTGCGAAGAGTATGATTCGACCAAAACTTCCAAGTACTTCCCTGGTCCCTCAGTTCCTCGAACTTAACCATTCGAGAATCTATAGGACTCCATCAGTCTTATTCATGCTATCGATCCACTCTACAGCAGCCAGTGGCGGATTTATAAAATTGCATCCCTTAGGCACAGCCTGTACTGTCACCCTCCCACCAAAGAAAGAATATTTGTAAAAAAGAAAGTATATCATACTCTTAGCGTTTCGTATGTAACGGCTATTTTTCATATAATTATTCAAATTAATAAGATACAACTCAAAATTATTGCTCTCATATTTGCCAATTACATAGATTTGTGACAATTTTTGAATCCATAATAATTTTAGTATGGATTCCTGGAACCTCAGATATTATATTCCACTTATTTGAAGAAAATACATATATGCATCAATTTTGTTTTTCATTATCAGTTCAAGTTTTCCCATTATTCATACGTATACTACTAGTATATATAAAAAGTGTATCACAGGCCCGGATTTATAAATGGGCACACTTGGCAAGTGCCCATGGTGCAAAATTCTGAAAGGCTACGAATTCTCTCTCTCTCTCTTTTTTTTACCTATAGTTTGTTCACGGAAAGTTGGCTTCCTGGTCCCATTAGCTGAAGTAGCAGAAAAGTTGTTCTGTTGCAATAGAGGGAAGGGTGTCGTAACATAAGTGGTTTTTCGCATGGAAAACCAGTTACGGCAAAACGCCCTTCCCTCTACTGCAATGGAACAACCCGTCTGTTACTTCAGCTAATGAGACCTGGATGCCAACTTTCCACGAACGAACTATACGTACCTACCAACCGTAGAATTTTGTCAATACGTAAGGTAACCAGACGTTCTGATTCAGATAATACAGTCCTGCCTTGGGCAAATGTATCCCACTGTCCCATAATTGTCCCATTTTGAAGGGCAGTCTGTCCAGTCATAGATCGCTGAATCTAGATTCACATCAGTTTTATGTGCATCTTCATTTTCTATCTTTTGGTTAGTTTAAAAAACTACCTGCTTTTATCACAGTTTTGAGGATTTTTGCCTCCTTTTCCCGCTTCTCGTTGGCAAGTTTTCTATATTTAAAACCACTTAATCTAGATTTTTTGTTGCCCGGCTTGGTAAAAGGAAAAAAAAAGTAGCAAACAAAATCACAAATATAAAATTGTAATGAAAGAGCGGTGTTACCAAAATAAATAGGAACTCAAAGCTGCACAGTAGCTGTGGTAGATATGAAAGGCAGTTCATGTTGCTCAGAAAGCCCAATGCCAACATCGACCATCATTTTGTTTACCTTTAGTGATGCCTGCAAAATATTTCTGTACTAGCTTTTATTAAAGTCAGAAAGTTAACAAAAATTAATGGCAATTTCCAGGTGCTGATACCAAATACATCTGTTTCTGGTGGGAAGTATCGGATATTGTAATGTAAACAATATGATCATATGGTCATATCTCTTTGTCTTTCGATTCTGTAGTTTGCATTTGCCGGAGAGTTCAAGTAGTCGCCTGTATCATCGCTGTTGGGGGAAACAGGGCAATAATTAAAAAGAAACATTATTTTCAACATTGTCCAGTTTGGAAAATTTTATTTTCAAGCTCTTTGATGCCGCCCCTAGGCCTGTGCCTACTTAGAAATCCGCCACTGACAGCATCTGTTAGATACTGCAGTCAGCATATCTCCAAATGCCTATGAGATAGCCTTCCAGTGCTTGTCACTCCCAGCCCATCTAATTACTATCCATACTCCACCCTGTGGTTCTTCTCAATATTAGCTGGTGGTCACATTAATGTAACTTAACTATGTATAATACCTGATTTATCTCCTTAATTCGGAAAAAGAAAATTGAGATATCAATATCATAACACTCAAGTTTATATATAAAAATAAAAAGCCTTTAAAATATTAAATGTATGAACTGCATGTAAGTGTATGGGTTTTTTTTATTCATTGGCTATTGTACTAGTTCCTGCCATGTAAATTATTCTAACAAAAGGATCAATGATTTAAAAAAAATTAGTTGCTGATGATTGTACTTACTAACTGTAATACAGGCTGTATATATATTATATGATTAGTTGCAGTCACCTGTATTTTAATAATATTGATTTGTATCGAAAATTTATGGTTAATTTTCTTTCAAAATCAGTTTTTTTGTTTGTTTTTTTTAGTTAATTATTGATAATGTATTATTACAAGGGTGGATCAAATATAAACGAGACTTTTATTTAATAATTTTTTTATTTATAATAAGAAATAACCAAGTATACATTATTTTTCTACATAATCTCCTGCTTTAGAAATGTATTTTTCCCAGTGAATCGATAGCTTTTTGATCCTGTCATCTTAAAAAGAAATGGGTTATGTCAGCAACCTGTTGCGCATAAACTCCTGCACTGAATTGTTGGCCACCCAGAGGGGTTTTTTTACTTAATTTTCGACACCCACGTTCAAACCAGGGTCCCTCCGTTTAGCCCGGAGTGTCTTTGAGTGGCCTAAAGAGATGAAAATCACAGGCTGATAAGTCAGGGGTATAGGGATGGTGTTCCAATGGTGTCCAACCCATTTTCCTTAGTTTTGTACATGTGACAGCTGCAGTGTGGGATCTGGCATTGTCATGAGAAGGATCACTTTACATATTGGTTGGTCACGCCTTTTGTGATGATAAACAAGTTTAACCGCACTCAAAATCTCACAGTAATATGCAACATTGATGGTGCGACAATTATGCAAGAAATCAATGTGCAAAATGCCACCCTGGTCCCAAAAAGCAGTTGCAAGCACCTTGCCAGCTGACAGCCGAGTCTTGGCTTTGACGGGTGCTGACTCACCTTTCTTTCTCCACTCCATGCTTACTTGCTTCGACTCAGGAATGTAGTGGTGTACCCAAGTTTCATCGCAGGTAATAATGAGATTCAAAAATGTGTCAGTTTCTTGTTCAAACGGCACTGAGAGCCACTCACACACACACAAACGTACCAACTTCTGTTGTGCAGTCAAAAGACGCGAGACCCATCGTACAGTCACTTTACAGAGCCATAGATCCTTTCTGGTTATGGATTGAGTGCTTCCATGACTTATGCCTATCGTAGAATAAATTTCGGAAACATTGCAAACATCTTTTGCCCTCCAGAAAATCATAAATAGCTTGAATATTATGCTCGTCCTTGGACGATGATCATGGCTTTCATTTTTAACCTCTTTATGGCCTTCCATGAATTCCTTTTGCCAGGCAAACACACGACTTGACGATACTTGATAGTATTTGATCTCCAAACTGTGCCATCAATCTGTGTAGAATTTCAGTAAGTTTTACATCCTCACAAGCAAAAAACTTTATGATAATAGGTTGTACAATCGACGTGTATACCTCTTTCTCAGACATCGTTTGACGGCCTACTGAAGGAATGCCACTAGATCGGCTGGCTGCTCACATGACTCCTAACTCACCTACATAACAAGCTCTCAAGCAGTAGCGCACACCAATTAGTAGAACGCCTTCTACAACAAGTGTCTTGTTTATACTTGATCCGCCCTCTTATATTCATGTTCTAACCTTCATCTATCTTTCTGCTTATTTAAAAATTCCATCTTACCAGAAATTAGTATGTCTCTTTTTGTAACGCTGTTTAATATAGTTTTTTATAGCATCCAAAGGCTGCTGAAATTTGTCATTAAGGAAATTGTTTATAGATTAGATATATGTTAAAAGGCACAAAACATAAGTACTGAGGGTACTGTAGCACATCCCAGTTAAATGCTAACAATTTTTGTTAAATACTCAAAGCTGCGTATGATCTGATATTATAATCAAACACAAAACTAGTCTTGTTGATTGGATGCAGGCATTTTTTCTGAATTGTGAACCTGCATTCATCCAGCTGCAGATAGTACTGTTCTTTATCATGTAGTTGTAGGGTACAATTTCATACTACAAAATTTCTTGCCAATCGCACCAGACACTTATTACTTTCTTCACATGAAGATTTGTTAGATTCATTGAGTCACAGCATGTGTTATATAATAAAGTAGATATATTTAATATTTTGTTTACATTATAATTTCTCAGTAAAAGCTAAATAGTTTTTCGGACACCTTATATGTATCATCGTATATGGTGATATATATAATATGAATCATGTTTTACTTTTTTATTCAAGTGGAAGAAGCCTTGAACAAGTAGAGATAACCCACTTTTGAAGTTACGTTATGCCAGTAATTAAATATCCATTGGGTAGGATTTTTTTTTAAGCAACAAAATTGTCTACTAATGAAATAATAAATATGGCTACAGATTTTTAGCTCAACGAATTATATTTTAAACTGAATAAACTACGTCATTGTGCTTGGTTAAATAATTCAATAGTCAATAATATTTGGATAAATAAATTGTGTGCCATCTCTGATTTTTTTTTTTTTAGCACACATCCATTTTCTACTGCATAAATTAATATTTTGCTTTAATATGGGGTGATCCAAATTAAACAGGAGGTGTTTAGATCTCTCCCCAGAGAAAACTACTTGGCCAATTTCACCCAAATTTCGTACACATGCTCTCCAGAGTATGCGGTTTTGATTTCTGAAAGAAAAAAAATGAGTTCATATTTCGCCCGCTAAGGGAGGAAATGGTGCTGCGGAGCAGGCAATTTATTAATATTAACAACGAAAAAGTGTTTTAACATGCAATAACCTTTATTGCAATCACATGAAATTAACTACAAATTACAGTATACCGTAGGATAGTAGGTATGACTAAAAAAAGATTTGTGCAATAACTTTATTGCTATCATATGTGGAACCACACTATCATCACAGATACGGCTCGATATGTCCCCCGTCTCTTTGCTCTAGAAATTGCATTCGATGCACAACACATTCCACGGCAGAACGTAACTCATTCGCTTGGAGGTGGGATACATGTTGCGAAATTCTGTCTTTTAAGACTGCTAAGTTCGGAACATTGCCTTTATAAACGCAGCTCTTTAAATATCCCCACAGCCAAAAGTCACAAGGGTTAAGATCGGGTGACCGAGGCGGCCAAGATGTTGAAAATGACCTGCTAATCACTCTGTCATCCGAAAAGTTTTGCCGTAATAATGTTTGAACAGGCAACGCGATGTGTGGAGGGTTCACCATCTTGCATGAAGATTGTAGTGTCAAGACAATTTCTCTGTTGAAGCAAAGGAATGACAAAGTTCCAGAGCATAAATGCATACCTAGAGCCAGTAACAGAACATGTCATTGGCCCCGAGGCCGTATTTTCTTCAAAGAAGTAAGGACCAATGACGAAAGATGAGGTGAAGCCACACCACACTGTCACTTTTGGAGCATGCAACGGAATTTGTTGATGAACGTGGGGATTTGTGTCAGACCAAATACGGCAGTTACATGTGTTTACAGTGTCATTCAAGTGGAAATGGGCCTCATCACTCCACAGTATCTGCCAAGGCCATTCATCATCCACTGTCATCCGAGCAATGAACATCAAAGCAAATGTTTTCCGCACGTCATTATCACCAGAAAGCAATTGCTGAGTGTGGGCTATCTTATATGGATAAAACTTCAGGACATTTCTCATAACTCTCCACACTGTCGTATATGGCATGTCCAATTCCCGTGATATCGTACGTGCACTACTGCTACCATGTGCACTTGCTGTTCCCTACTCCACTGCTGCAGTTGCAACTTCTTCAATTTGCTGCACTCGAGTTGGTTTGCGGCCTCGTCCTGATTTAATGGCGAATGTTCTGTTCTCTTCAAAATACAAGACCATTTTTCGAAGATTTGTAATTGTGAGAGTGCGTCTGCGTAAACCTTTTACCTGCCGAAATGCTTTAAATGCAGCAGAAGCATTGCTATTTCGTTGATAAAAGAGCTTAACAAGTAACGCGCGATCTGGTAAAGTAAGTTTCATGACGGAGTCCTCGTATGGTGGAAAAATGCTTCACGACTCCTTATATAGGCAGAGGATGTTGCGCATGTTAAGTAATATGTAAATTGTTTGCTCCGCAGCGCCATTTCCTCCCCTAGCGGCCGAAATATGAACTAAATTGTTTCTTTCAGAAATCGAAACCGCATACTCAGGGGAGCATGTGTATGAAATTTGGGTGAAATTGATCAAATAGTTTTCTCTACAGAGAGGTCTAAACACCTCCTGTTTAATTTGGATCACCCGGTATATTAACTTATAATAGCATGCATGTAATTATCTTCTACTAATGTCTAATGTGTAAATATGAATTTATGCTTACAGGTATAAATCTAGGGAAGACTTTGCAACTGATGTTCGGCTAATTTTTGACAATTGTGAAACTTTCAATGAGGATGATTCGCCTGTAGGCCAGGCTGGCCACACAATGCGAGCCTTTTTCGATACGCGATGGGCTGAACTGTGTAGTACATAAAGCATTTTTTAAAAGTATTATAACTTATTATACAAATTTTTTTTAATTGTTGTAAGTATAATACATGGAAGGCTGTGCCTGGACTCTGTTTAAAAGTGCCTGTTTAAAAACACAGTTAGCCCACGTTTGTAATTCATGAAGTCTGTTTTAAATCGCACAATGAAACTGAAATATAACTGACGAAAAATCTGTTATAAAAGGCAAAGCAGCGTTTCAATGGCCATTCTACAATTCAGTTCTCAAGTTTTATAAGTTTTACATTGATTAATAAATGATGTGATTAGTTTGATTAATGTGTCAGATTCATTTATCCTAATTAATTTGAAAATTTTAACTTTTAGTATATATATATTTTCCATTAAATTTGTTTGTCTTAGTAATTATTTTTAAAATTATATTAAAGAAAGCATTATGTGCTGACATTGTTGATATTTCACTGTTGTTAATTAGTATAATGCATCTTATGCTCAAGTAGCTATTTAATTCAGGTTACTGTGTGCAGAACTGTTTGGTACACGTTAAACTCATCTAATTCTGTTATTCATTGTCATTGCATATAAGCCTGGATTTTTAAGTGTGGTTTGTACACCTATGCTATCTTTTAACATAATAATCTCTTGATTTGATTAAATTTGACACTACGAAGTCAAAACACACTTACTCATTCCCAATAATTAGTTCAACCTAGGCTGTCTGCTTATTTTTTTAAAATGTATGTTATCCATTAATGAGTGTGCGAAAAAAAAACAATAATTTCCCTGGAAAGATTAAAATTACTCTTATGTCTTAAAGTATAGCAATAATTCTACCTAGATCAATTCATATTTACATAAAACTTTATATAAATTTGCATAATTATCTTAATATTTTTCAATATATATGTACCTGTGAGCTCTCTTTATACTGTAATTCCCCTTGTCATGAGCATTTTATATATTTTTTCTTTATATCTATGACCAATTTATGAAGTTTTTTAACCACCTAATTACCCCTGACATTATGGAGGTCAAATCTTCAGACAACGTGCTTCTATAAAGAAAAATAGCTTTTGTGTTTCATACATCTTTATTGATTTAATTCTCTAATATATAAAATGTTATATATATTAAGCTACTTAGTATAGTACTATTTTTGATGACGAATGATGAAATATTTTTTTATATACAAAAAATCTTCATTAAAGTATTTCAAAAGATAAAAGTTGTTAATAAATGTTCATTTGCAGTTCATTAATTCTAGTTTATCTCTCAGAAACACATTTACACTTTTAATGTTAATTCACTTTTGTTTCTGTTTTGTAATCTCTTTTAGCCCTGAAAAATTAGAATGACATCTGTAATAATCTATCTTAAATAAACAAATTAAATCAATTTTATAGAGTACTGTATTTAAGTTAAATGTTAATGACAAAATGTTAATTGATTCTATTTTTACTTGTAAATATTTGGCTTTGAGTTAAATAATCAAGAAATATTTTCAGAATCGTTTCTGCTAAAGCAATTGCAGATGAGGGAAGAAATTCAATATATATTTTTTTTTTTTTAAATTTTGCTAAGGCAAATAAGGCACAAAAAGTATGTTTTTCTATTTCTAGGAAGAAAAAACGGGATCAATCAAAAGTCCGTATGAACTTCAAAAATTCATTAAAAAAAAAAGGAAGAATCGTCAACCTTTGAGCTAAATTTTTTTATTGTGCATACCACACTTCAGTGCGATGATTTTCCCCATTTATGAATTTTTAAAATTTATGTAGACTTTTGGTTGACCCCGTAGTTCATTGTTTCCATAATTTTTAAGGATTTTGAACATACTTTTAATGTAATTATAATAGAATATAAAAATTACTAGACTTTTACTGTATGTGATTCTTGCTTTAATCTGCCTCCTAAATAAAAAATTTGCAGTTTTATTAGAAAAATAGAATATAATTGGTTGTGGAATTATATAACTACCTTTTTTCCTAGTAAATATATAATAAATATATATAATGTGCACATATAGTAACTGACAATAGACATGAAAAGTAATTTTAATTAAATATTTATCTTTAAATACTGGTAGAGAAGCAAGAGATGGTAGTTTAGTTTCTCTAATATACTGCCCCAAAGAGCTAGTTTTCCTTTTAATTCTTTTTTTTTTCCTCCACAAACATTTGAAATTTTTTTATAAAACAGCGTGTGTACTAACATTTTAACTTACTCTATCCTAATCGGGTTAAATGTTGAAACTGGTTTTATATAAAATCTTACTGTACTATTCAAAATTTATTTTAATGGGTGGCATATATATTTTTTTTTATTTTATTACTACTATTTTATAAACATAGAACATTATTTAAAATATGTTTTGCATCTTTGACATTTAAATATTTTGAAATACATAATTCAAAATCTCTCTCTCTTCGTACTTTTTTCAATAAATATATGTTAAATAAAACTGAATTTTATTATACACAAACCAATTTATGGTTAAAAAATATATATTTATTGAATCTATGTATGTGAGTATTTTTATCCTAAAGAGATCCTATCATTCCACTCAAATTGGCTTAATTGCAGTTAATACAACCACATCCACAAAATTCAGGCTATTGTGCTTAATATGTCAAAAGTTACTGTAAAGATTTACCACACCATCACTTTCAGGGAGGTTCCTTGTAAACAAGGAACATAGTTAGTGGCATTCCTTTTTTGTAACGCTAAAATCGAGTCTTTTAATTGTCATTGCTAAGATCTCAGGTGCCTCTGCTATAGTGAATTGCATTATGCAGTTTACCACCCAGTAGCGGACTTAACAGTCAGTCACACTGAGGTCATGAAGTTCAGGCCTATTTTTATACTGCCATATTGCCTGCTTATGGTATTGCACATAATGTACTTGTACGTGTTTTTTATACTCACTCAATTTTTTTGTGCTGTCTTTCTGTAAATGTGATTTTTAATTAGTAAATGGCATTTAACATAAATTTGCAATTTGCTTACGTTGATGACAATTGCAAATCATTAAACTTACTGTATCATACATTTTGATGAACAAATCTGTGTTTAGTTTCATTTCCTATGTATAGTGTATTTTGTTTTTAATTTTTAATATTAATTTTTTATGAAATTAAAGGATTTGAAAACCCATTAAACATATTCTATAAACAAATATGATGCTTGTCACCGAACGTTCTTTGTTTTAAAATAAACTTTACACTATTTATAGAATTTTGTTGTCTTTAAAGTAAAATGCCAAATTTGTTTAAAAAAGGGGGGGATTGAATAAAATAAGGGAATAATAAATCGAAATATATATTCTGCTTGCGTATTGAACATTTCATTACTGTTTTCTTATTTTCGATATTATTCCAAAGGAAAGAATCGCATTTAGAAAAATAGACACGAAAATAACATAGCTGAAAGCATGATTGCTTATCATTGTAGGTTGTGTTTAGGTATTGTTTTTAACTTTTTAGTTTTTTGTCATTTATGTGCACATAATTGTTCTTTGTCCGTGAAGTGGACTGTAGATAAACGTAAGTGTGCACATGACGTGTGTTCATCATCCTTATTTATTTCAAAGTGTTTTTTCACCTGGTCAGAGATAAGCGCGGATGCAAACTTTGTTGTCATCTTCTACCAAGAACTTTCAAAAGCTGTAGAAAGTTGGCCTTGTGTGTTTCTATGTCATGCTATGATCAGAATTTTCTGTATACCCCCTTGGTGGGTAGGTTTTTTTTTTTTGGTTTTTTTTTTCTTTTTTGGTTTTGTTATGTCAATATAGCTATTGTACCCCTGTGGCTTAAAGCCTATAAGAAGAAACATCATGTTTTATATTCTAATGTCCATGTACAAAGTACCTCATTTTCATTGTTGCAGACTTGAAATAACTAACTTGGTAGATAAAATTCTCTCAAAAAAAAATTTTTGAAAAAATGAGAAATATAAGACCCTCAATTCATGACCGCGCCAAGTCCAAAGTGTCTTTAGAAATCAAACTGTATTTCTGTCTCTGGAAAAATAAATCCTGTAGTACATTACTCTCGTAAGCATCAGGTGTATGATTAGGACTAGATGAAAGGTTGTGCAAGGATGTTTCCGCATTATTGTATAGATTTGTATAAGATAAATAAAAAAAAAATCACTCAAAAATATTTTGCCTCACTTTCTTTGCCTCATTCGTTTCAAAATTACTTCTAATTCCTAATTATAAATTAATGTAATGGGATTTTAAGCATAATAACTTAAGAAACTTAAATAACTATACACAGTTTTCAGTTACATCCTATTCTATTCGCATGTTTTTGAAATGAAGACAATGTAAGTTAAAAATATTGTGTAGAATAAACAGTTATGAATGCTTCTTAATGAATTGAAGAGCACAAAAATTAAAAAATCTGTTGCAATAAAACCACAAGTTAGTCGACATTCACTAGATAGAAATTTTTTTTAAAAAAGGTATTATTGCGGTTACCCTTTTTTTTTACCGACCGTAAAAGTGGAGTGTCCATTAAGAAGGATTTTATTGTATCTATATGATGATAATTTAAAAAATTATTAACTTTACAATATGTTATCCTTTAGCTCTTGAAATAGGCTTTGAGTATTATTTAGTTATGTCAGTGAGGCTGATAATGTGAATTACCTGGAGGAACGTAAGTGCTTTCCTCGGCTATCTATATACACTTTTTCAAAAAAACAAAGCACCCCTAAAAAATATTCCCATCATCTCGAAATTTAGCATGCAAATTCCTTTAGACCAAGTATGCAAATGATTGATTTCAAAGCTAATGAACATTAACTTTGACCATAGCACGCCTTTCTACTGTGCAACTGCAGCATATAAAAGAAATAAAATTTGCGAATGGTTTATTTTTTTCTCGTTGTCGGCATTGCAGTTCCCTAGAAACACAACCAGTTATGACATTGTCAAAGACCTTATAGCCAATTGAACGACTTCGAACGTGGTCGCATAGTCGGGATGCTTGAAGCTGGCTGGTCCTACTGAGCAATAGGCTGCCACCTGCACCGTACGGACACTGCTGTTCAAGGGTGTTGGCAGCAATGGTTTCTGCGAGGAACTCATCGGCAGAATAAAGGCTCTGGAAGGCCAAGATGCAGGAGGCAAGATCAGTTGTTTGTGCGACAGGGCCAAGCTGACCCAACAGCATCGTTGTCTGCCATCCAAATGTCCACCTCTTCCATACCACCTGTGACGCCTTCCACTATCTCATTACACTTGGCTGAGGTGAGATTACAGTCACAGCGGCCTTTAAGACGTTTGCCTTTAACCCCACACCATTGACAGAGTCGTCTGGAGTGGTGTCGTAGCCGATCATCATT
Organism: Dysdera silvatica; assembly: GCA_006491805.2. Taxonomy (NCBI): domain Eukaryota; kingdom Metazoa; phylum Arthropoda; class Arachnida; order Araneae; family Dysderidae; genus Dysdera; species Dysdera silvatica. The sequence goes on from QLNU02015360.1 coordinate 270,133,057, forward strand.
GCTGCCAGCAGATTGGCATCGCATAGTGTTCAGTGATGAATACCGCTTCAGTCATGGAGCAGGTGGCCATCTAATCCGTGTGTGGAGGTGCCACGGACAGCGGTCTCAACCACGTTTTGTTTCACAGAGGCACACACTCATTACCCCTAGTGTGATGGTGTGGGATGCTATCTCATACGACAGCAAGACGTCCCTAGTCATCCTGCATATAACTTTAACAGTTCAACAATATATTGATGACATTCTGCGGCCGTTTATGTTACCCTTCATAACACGACAGCCATTGGCTATTTTCCAATAAGATAATGCCATGCTCCATACAACTCACATATCTAAGCTGCCTCCGTGCTGCTGATACTCTTCCTTGGCTAGCAAGGTCACCAGACCTTTCGCCAATCGAACATGTATGGGACATGGTAGGCTGCTGGATTTGGGCACCGCAAAATGTCGCAGAGCTGGTGCAACAAGTAAGGACTGCCCGGAAGAATATGTCGCAGGATGACATTAGGAACCTTTATCGCCCCTTACATACAGAAGTATACATACAAAGAAGAAGAGTAGACATACAGAAGCATGCATCACCACGAAGGGGGAGGGTTTCACCAGCTGTTGATTTGAACAGTGTGCAATTCCTAGCCATTGATGGGTCCTACGGCCTTGAATTTTTTATCATTTCCTTACCTGTGTGTGTTCTACATGTATGTTTAGTTCAATAAAAACAAATAATTTCTTCCTGATGCTTCATTTTTTGTTTTGCAAAAGAATGTATTGTGCAAAGAAATTATTCAAAAGAAGTGAGCAGCCTAGGATAGCTTTATAATTCCAATATGGATTGAGCTGAAGACAGTGAGAGAGGTTATAGACAGCAACCTGAGACCAGGAGGCAGGGAGTCCTCAACCCCCATATCACCAAATTCAAAATTCATATATCTGTTAAATATTCAAATTACAAGAAAAAAATATTGAGAAAATTATTTTTTTACAGCTTTTCTGCATATATAAATTGTAATAATCTTTAGTGTGTAGCAATTTTTCAAAGAAAAATACGGATAGGGATACCAAAAGGTGAAAGGTACCATATGAAGTAAAATCCTGTCACCGCAGAAATTATTTGTGACAGTACAGAATCCGTCCCATTACTGCTTTTCTCCCGTGTTGAAAGATCGCTGTAGGAGGGGTTGTGACGTCAGAGAGATGCCACATGATGTGTGATATCACATAGGGTGTAGCATCATACGCTCGTTATCTGGGGTGGTTGGAGGAGGCTTGAAACGTGCTGTCATTCTTTACAGTGTCTTGTGAGCATTATAGCGATTGGAAAGATGTTGGAATTTTTGAATATGGCTCTTTTTGTTAAATTGCGGTTGAAAGGGAAGATAAGATAAAAGGATTATGGAAGGTGGTTTGATTGGTTCCGAGTATGAGTGCCCGGTATGCAAGGAGAAAATGCCGGCCTACGGCTACCTCAGGGAGGAGCTCCTTCTCGCCCGCCGCCGTTTAGGCCTCGCCTCGCCACCAGGTCTGTCCGACCTCCTGGATCCCACCGGATCCCCCCGCCTTCGCGCTGCCTCCGTGGCTGTGCTAAACACCTTCCTTTCCGGTCTTGGCCGGTTCCTGTAGGTTACTCGGCTGGCCCATGGGGGTGTCTCCGGTCCTGCTGCCTGGGCCGTGGCCGTTCCCCGTGACGGTTCCAACGGCTGCTGGTTTCGGTGTGCGTTGAATGACGACTTTACGTGAACGTGCATCTATGAATGCCGTGTTGATCGGCAATCCATCTCCCCCTCAGCCGCCTCGGCGGCTGATTACGCTGTTCAAGCGTCCTGTCTGGGATTACAGCGCCGCCACCTTCGGCGGCCACCATTCCCACCCACCCCTGCAAAA
>QLNU02015360.1:270141817-270167558 GCA_006491805.2 Dysdera silvatica
ATATTTAGAATACTATTCTCATAATTCAGTGTAATTAAAGATTTGTTGGATTTATTGCTTATGATTTTTAATAATCTGTTGATTATTTTTTTATATACAATCCAAATTATTTTTATTAGTACATCTCCATAAACTGTTCCCACAATTACGATAACTATATATATTAGTGGATAGTAGTTTTCAGTAATTGTATTTTTCTATGTAATGTACTATGTATTTTGCTATGTAATGCACAAATAAGTACTCAATATTAAAATAAAAATGAAAATAAGTACTGTACGTGTAATTTGCCTCAAACACATTGCAGTCTCATCTCAAAAACTTGTACCAACCAATTAGAGAACCGAAATCTTACGTAAGCAGGGAGAGTTGTCAGCTATCTGCTTATTTTTTCTCACAAGAGGAAGTATAAAATGGCCAAAAATGTGTTTACGTAATACTTGAACCGCCCCTAAATAAATTGTGTTTACAATGAAGATATTGAATGAATTGCTTGGGTGTATTGGTAGTAATTTGTTTTTCCCCAAGGCTGAAACTTGCACTAGTTCCCCTTTCTCACCAGTGCCACTATAAAAGGGAAGCACCGAATGTTGTTTTAAATTACTTAAGTCCATAATCACCAAATACTAACTTTGAATTACTTTTTCCAAGATTTAGATTAGCTTTCTACAGCCTTGGGTTCATCATTATCCATTTATCCATCACCACGTTGTTAAATACTGAAGGATAGAATAAAAATATTATTTTTAAAGTTAGGTATAAATAAATATATATTGTAATTATTGTTACCCTAAAAAATCGATTTTTATTAGCTATTTATTTTATTCATTGGCGTTATCAGCTGTTTTTGGACAAATTAACTGAATATATAGTGAAATGATTATGTTTTATTTTGCATTTTATGGTGCAAAGGACAGCTAAAATCATGCTATGCAAGGACTTATCATTTTCCCAGGAATCCAAACGTCTTTCTTTAGAAAATCAAATCTAGATGGCAGACATCTTGGAAAAAAAAATGGCAAGTACTGAAACCAAATCTGGATTATCTTGCACACTAGTTAAACACATTACCACTGTTTCCTCACAGGCAGAGCCTGTCGGAGGATGGCAGGTGGGGCTGCTGCCCCGGGTCTCAACTTGGTAACTCAACATGTGTTAGATGTGTAGTTGAAGGGCCTGTAAAACGTTAGTTGCTCCGGGCCTCGCAGTTTCTCTGGAAGACTTTACCCACAGGTCTAAGACAAATGTGAAAGGTCAAAGAATAATATTTGTTTAAGCTTTGCTAACGTACGTTTAGTTTGTTTATTTAATGCCTCCAAATAAACAAGTTAAATCTGTTTAAACCTTGTTCTTAACACGTTGAGTGCCACGTCAGTCATCGGTGACTGACACTGAACTTTGCGTTCAGGCCGCGTCAGTCACCGGTGACTGACAGTGTAAAATATGATATCAAAACTAAAAAATTTACATCGTTTTAAGTAATTACCTAAAATTTAATTTTTATTTATTACATGATTGTATCATAAATGTATTTAAATATTTCTTCTCAAAAAATTGTAATGAATTTTATTGAAACACGGTAAACATAAAAACGGTTGCCCTTCGCAGGTATCACAAAATGTGGCAACTAGTTTAGTCAATTTTCTGTCCATTTCTCTACCAGATTGTGTCGCATTTTCTTCATAGTATAATTTACAATATCTTCGCTCTGTAGAGACTTTTCCAGGTTGTTTTTTTTTGTGTCGTGGTTTTTAGAAGTTGTTGCAATCCTTCTATATAGAATGTCTTCTTCCCGTCAATTTGTGAGGTGTACGGCTAATTTCTTCAGAAATTCAATGATACTGATGTTCTTCTTTGTTATATTTTTATATAAAATATAACTATTCAGAATTGCATTATTTAATAAGAGTTCAAAGGCTAGCTTTTTATACCATTTCATAGATCTGCATAGTGGATTATTGTAGGCATTCATTTGGTCGGATAAGTCGACATCTGCCTTTCCTCTGTTATAGTCGACTATAATTTGTGGTTTCAACTTGTATTCTGATCGGCTTTCAACATTCACCATTTTTGATGAATGCTTTGTTGACAGAACTAGGATGTCCCGCTTATCTTTCCATTTTAAAATGATTATTCCCTTTTCATTCTCTTTTGCAATAATTTCTCCCCGTTTTAACTTTTTCGATATTACTTGCTGCGGATTTCCCCGCCGATTTGAACGTAATTAATGTTCCTACTAAATGAATATTTTTATTGATTAATTTGTCCGCTAATTCTAAACTTGTATACCAGTTGTCGGTGTTCAGCATGTGTCCCTTATCGAATAAATCTCTTCAAAGAGACATTACGATTTTAGTGGGCGTAGCGTTTTCTTTTTCTAAAGTTTTCCCTGTATACATGAAGGGCATACGTGTAACCAGATCCGCAGCATAACTTAAACATTTTAATTCCATATTTATGACGCCTTTGTTTTAAATACTGTCTATATATAATGCGGCCACGAAACGGAATCAACGATTCATCAATACACACGTCCTCTGTTGGATTGTAATATTTTTTAAAATTTATTTCCAAAGTGTTTGTATTTTGAACAAACGATTGGAACCATTACTCTTTTCGTTGTTTGCAAAATTTATCATTCTCAATAATAATTCAACTCTGTTTCTGGACACGATTTTTTCAGGAAATGTTTGCATATACACAAGGTCATGGGACCAATATAAATGTAATGGTAGTTTCACTAACTCCATCCATAGAATTAGCCCAAAAAATCTCTTTATTTCACTTTTGTCACTGCCCACTTTCTCAAGCGCTGCGAATATCCACCTTCTAATTGCTGTGATGCATATAAGTAAGTTTGTTCGGCGATTTCCTCGAACAATTTATCTGGCACAGATAGTTCATAGCAGATTTCTATTGCTACATCTGACCTTATATTTAAATCTTCAATTAGAAACCCAGAAGGATAGGTAAAAGGTACAATTTTTCGTTGATTACCCCTCGGATCATGCCATTCTTCAACATTCTCCTCCTCTTCCTCTGATGATGAAAAAAACACCACTCTACGCCGTTTTTTAGCAAAAATAATTTAACTACTATCGCTTTCACACTCTTCGACTGACATTTTCAAGGCTAAAGAAAGATTTTTGTCTATACGGGACCAAGAACCGCAGAGAACTGAATATAAATGTAAAACATTTCTAAAATGTTCCTATTCCTTTGTCGCAACTTAAACAGAACCCGGCCGCATAACGTATTGAATGAATGTCCATAAGCATTTCGCTCTAAACGTAAATATCTTCTACCACGATAAGAAGCAATGGCCCTAATATGTTTACACACCTGCATCGAGTAAGTTTCAATTTGTTAGTAGTGCGCTTCGCATTGCTATACCACAATACGTCGGTGAAGTCGTGACGTCACAACATGGCTGCTGGGCACAAACAATAGATTGGGCCCATTGACTTAACATTGACGATCGTAGTAATTAGCATTTCTTAAGCTTGCAAATAAAAATGGGTTTATATTTTGTAGCTTGTTGCAACCACCGGACTGTCGGGAATAAATGTTCTTTTTATAGATTCCCAAAAGACAAACGCAAACATGCTCTTTGGGCAAAAATGTCCAGGTATCTATAATTTCTATCAAAGGTCATTCAAATCACATCAACCGGGGCATTGACCTTTAATTTTCAGATTCCAATGATTTTTGATTTATATTTACCTATGGAGCAAATTGCAAATTTTCATAGTTTTCGGAGGTTCCGTTTTCCTGGAATTAATTTTTGGAAATTAAAAAATAAAATAACTTTTTCAGTGATCTTGAGTCACATTCATGTAAATATCTAAGCACCTGTTTTAGCTAGAAAGTTCATCTTGAGCTCATTTTAAAGCCCTCTATATGCGCTTTCTCTGTGATATACATATGTACTGAGAAGATTTTTTTATCGTTTTTAAAATATATATATATATAAAAACTCAAAACAGCATTTTTGAAATTGAAAAAAAAAAATAAAAAAAAAATTATATATATATATATATATATCATCATCATCATATTCAACCATTATCTATCCACTGCTGGATGAAGGTCTCTCCAAATGCTTTCCACACAAGTCTATCCTGGGCCATTCGTTTCCACGTCACCCCAACCTCTTTTCTTATTTCATCCACCCATCTAGTTTGAGGACGTTTTCTAGGTCTTCGGTGGTCTCTTGGAATCCAGTTCAGAATTTCTGTTGTCCATCGTTGATCAGTTCTTCTTGCAATATGCCCAGCCCATCGCCATTTCAGTCCTTTTACTTTAACAATGATGTCCTCTACTCTAGTTTGCTCTCTCACCCAAGTGTTACTTTTTCGATCTCTCCTAGTTATTCCAAGCATGCACCTCTCCATGCTCCTTTGCGTTGTCTGTAACTTTCGTATTGCTCCAACTGTTAGACTCCATGTCTCTGATCCATAAGAGAGGACTGGCAATACACACTGGTTGAAGACTTTTCTTTTTAGACATAAAGGCAATTTCCCCTTCAGGATAAAACTGTTTCTTCCAAATGCACTCCAGCCAAGTTTAATACGTCTGTTGAGTTCTTTCATAATGTTGCCATCCATTGAAATCAGCTGGCCAAGGTAAATATATGAATCAGCAATTTCTAGCTCAATGTTGTCAACTTGTATTTTTGTTTCCTCTACGAAATTATTGAACATGATCTTAGTTTTTTGTAGGTTCATCTTGAGTCCAACTTCTTTACTTCTAGTTGAGAGCTCCTGTACCATGTCTTGGAGTTCTGATGGGTTCGTTGAAAAAATAACAATGTCATCAGCAAACCGCAAATGATTTAAATATTCACCATTTATTTTTATTCCCTTGTTATTCCAATTTATCTGCTGAAAAATCATCTGTAAAGCTGAAGTAAAAAGTTTTGGAGAAATGGTATCTCCCTGCCTCACACCTTTACCAATTTTGATAGTTTTGGTATCTTTATGTAACCGAAATTTTGCACTTGCATTTTTATACACACGTTTCACCATGTCAATGTACACATCCTCGATGTCTGTTGATCTTAAAGAGTTGATGACTGCTGATGTTTTAATAGAGTCAAAGGCCTTCTCATAGTCAATAAATGCCACACACAATGGAAGTTCATATTCATGTGTTCTTTCAATTAATTCTCTTAATACTTGAATATGGTCCACTGTACTGAATCCACTTCGAAATCCAGCTTGTTCTCTTGGTTGAGCTGCATCTAATTTTTTCTGCAGGCGATGTGTTAGCACTTTTGTGAAGATTTTATAAATAGCAGGTAACAAGCTAATTGGTCGGTAATTTTTCAAATCCTCTTTATCACCTTTTTTATGCAAAAGAATTACTGTTGCAGAATCCCATTGGTTTGGTATGTTACCGCTGTTAAGACATTTGGTAAAGAATTTTGCAAGTATGTCTTCTACATATTCTCCAGCTTCTTTTAGGATATCTAATGTAATACCATCATCACCAGGGGCTCTTCCTTTCTTCATATTTTTTATTGCAAATGAAACTTCTTCTTTTAAGATTTTAGGAGCTGTTCCTTCGACTATTTCGGCGTCTTCGTTTAATCCACTGTTACTTTCATATAGTTTTTTGTAGAATTCTTCAACTCTTCTAAGTATTTCTTCCCTATTTCTTGTTACGGTGCCATCCTCTCCTTTTAATGCAATGATGTGTTTCTTCCCAACAGATAAACTTCCTTTAACAACCCTAAGGCTCTTGTTATTTTCAATGGCTTTCCTTACTAGCTCACAGTTGAATTTTCTTATGTCTTCTTTCATGCTTTTGCGCAGAGTTTTACAAAGTTCTATGTACTCAATCCTGGAACTGGTATTTCGATTGTCCACCTTCATATCTCTTCGCCTTTTCATGAGCTGTTTCGTCTTCTCAGATAATTTGCTATTGTGCTTTTTACAGGTTACACCACCAATTTCCCCAGCAGTTTCAACTATTGTCTTAACAATGTTTTCATTTGCTTCTGAGATATCACTTTCATCAATAAGTCCTTCCAGTGCAGAAAAGCGATTTTTTAATTCCAACTTGAATGCCTCGGTATTTACTTTCAGTTTCATTAGATCCACCCTCTTACTTACTTGTTTCCTAATGAGCTTCTGTCGTTCTAATTTAGTATTTAAGTGCACTTTACATCTCACCATTCGATGATCACTTCCAGTATTAAATCTGTTCAGTACACTGCAATCTTCAATAATTGATTTCTTGTTTGCCAGGATATAGTCAATTTCACTAGTTCCCCCATTTGGGTGTTTCCATGTCCATTTTCTTTGCGGTTTCTTCTTAAAAAATGAATTCATGATGCTAAGGTTTTCAGCTTCTGCAAATTCGATGAGTTGATCGCCACGTTCATTCCTTTCCCCATATCCGTATTTACCAACCGATGTCTCTCCTTGTTCCTGTTGTCCAATTCTTGCATTGAAATCCCCCTGATGAGCTTGATATGTTGTTTCCTTTGGCGTGCAACTCTTTGATTTCTTCATAGAATTCGCCAACCTCGCTAAATCCGGAGCATACGGCGATGTTGGTGCATATACGCAGCCGCTATTTGAAGTTGGTATCGCTGGGTTAGTTGAACAACAAGCACTAAGCTGCTTTCGATCTGATGTACCTTCTACTTCCAGAAGACAATCTTTAATTCTTTTGTTGATTAAGAAGCCAACACCACTTGTTCTTCCAGTTTCCGTTCCTCTATAATAAAACAAATGTCCGCTTTTAAGTTCCACCAACTCTTCACCTTTTCTTCTAACTTCACTGAGTCCTACAATGTCCCATTTGATCTTGTCTAGTTCTTTTTCCAATTCCTGAAGTTTTGCTTCAGAAGCAAGGGATCGTCCATTAAACGTAGCCAAGGTCAATAACAAACGGCAGCCTGGGCCATTCCAGTGATTCTTAGCACCCCCTGCTTTCATGCCACACTGACCGCTGCCTTGATCAGGAGCACTCCAGCACCTGGAGACTAGGGGCCATGGTTTCTGGTGTGTCAACATAATGGAGGAATTAGCCATAATTTCACCACGCTGGCTAAACGGGTTGGTGAATTAGCCCTCCCCTTCCGCCTTTCTATCCGTGTAGCAAATATTAATTTGCCACATAAATAGAAAGCTCAGCCTGCACCACTTGAAGGCGGGGTAGGACACTAGGTTACTGGCCTGGCCGGTTCCACACATCGTCACATACGTTCAGCGTGTGGGTCTCCTTCCAGTTAGATACCAGCAACCCTTTTGCAGGCCATATATATATATATATATATATATATATATATATATATAAGAAGTACTTGTTAAATGCTCTAGATTAGTGTTTCTTAACCTCTATGAGACCATGGCCATTTAAATTCGTTTTTTTTATAAGACGAGGGCCCAGTACAATCTTTTTTATAAGACGAGGGCCCGGTAAATTCTCTTGATATAAAACGAGGACCCGGTAACTTCTCTTTTTAGAAGACGAGGGCCAGGTCTCGACGAATTTACTCATAAATATCTTCCATATCTCAAAGTTCACACATTAAACAATAACTATGAATAATTAATTATAACATAATCATAAATGGTATCAGTACATTCCTTTTACAAATACACACTTTTCTGGTACACTACCCTGCTGACTGGTCAGTGACATCTGTAACACATGTTATTTTGTCCAGTTTTAAGAAAAGGAGATGCGTCGTACGTCACTATAATCGGTTTGTAGGCACTTTTTACGACAAGTTATAATGAGCGACATACCCTTTCTTGAATGCTAAAGGGTTTCGATGTCTGAAAACTTTCAATCGTTCATGAATACTCCCGTATTTAAAAATCTACGGCTTGGTCATTGGCAGTTGCTGCACAGATATTATTTAGGCTTTCTGGGTCTGAGCTTTCCGACGCATTCGCGACTATTATTTTCCTCAGAATATTTTTCACGGTAAAGTATTTATTCATACAAAAATGCCTAGAAAACTAAAATGAAAAATTCTCGGAGAATCTATAGCGGCCCGATATAATTTATGCCAGAGCCCGGCACCGGACAGCGGCCCAGTGGTTGAGAAACACTGCTCTAGATGAACACTGCACAAGTTGTTACCTTTTGGCGTAACTTTCGAGATAAAACCTAAAAGTTTATCTGTAGCCATATATATTCACTCACCATTCTTGGGATACGACCTCGATGACTGATGATCCCATTGTTTAGTTCTCTTGCTTTTGACGTTTCTTAATCTATATAAGAAATGATACTCATTCTCTTCGATCCTTTAAATTTGATTTAATGAGTTCAAGAAAATATATACAAAAGTTTTGTTCAAGAACACGTCGAACAGAAAAACGTTCTCAGTGAACGAGTCGACCAAAACTAAATTTCCCCGAGCTCAAAAAAAAAAAAAAATATTTCTTTTACAGCTCGCAGGTACGTATTTTTTGATAATTTGAGCTCGAGAATCGGAAAATCAAAACGTTACGTTATTTTCTCACCATACTCTCTCTTTCTGAGTTTTTGGTACACTGAGATTCAAAATAGAGAAGAGAAAAGTTATAAATATCTAAATGAAGAGGAACATGTACTGGTATCGGAGAGACATTTCAGTCCACAGGGTTAAGTAAACTCTAGACGTCAGGCATCTTGGAAAACTGAAACTACAACCACTAGAAGATCGATCGGAATGCTCTTTACAAGGACATCTCTTTAGATATCCTTGAGATTTTCTGAAGTTCTCATCTGTAGGGTGTGTCACTTCAAGCGGATAGTCTCTAAACAGGTCAAAGTACGTCCCCAAATTGAGTGCGTATTTTCACAAGACGTATAATACCATCTTTTCCAGGAAATAATTGAATCACTTTTCCTAGTTCACTCTCTTCGTGTTGAATTCGATTAACACTACATCTCCCCAGAGAAAAGTAATGGTAATTCAGTGACATTTTTGCATAATTTTTAGTTGTCCAAGATATTCTGAGCGGAATCGTCTTCGTAAGTCTTGGCTAATTTTCGTTCGATATAAAAATTCGCTTTTTCAAGTTGGTAGCATCAATATGATCCAAATCAGGAACTCCACTTTCTTTAATGTCTCTGAAAAACATTGCAGGTGTTAGAGACTCTAATTCAAGGTCCTCAGATATATAAGTGATCGGTCTTGAATTGATGACGTCTTCACAATCATACCGAATTGTAGAAATTTCTTCATGTTTTAATGAAGCTCTGCCTAAAACTTTTTCCAGAAGGTTCATCATCAAACCTATCATTCGCTCTCAAAATCCATCCCACCAAGGTGAACCTGGAGGAATAAATTTCCAACTGATTCTCTTCACGGAAGTAACCTCAACAATTCTGTTCCAACCAATTTTCATGAGTCCAAGATTTACCCCAACGAAATTGGTACCATTATCCGTGTGAATGATCGAAGGTCCTCCTTGGCGAGAAATAAAACATCGTAATGCTAGCAGAAAATTTTCGGTAGATAATGAGGAGACGAGCTCTAAATGAACAGCGCGATAAACAGCACAGGTGAATAAGACAACCCACGATTTTGTCTTATCCTTCAAAAACAAAAGACCAGCTAGGTCTACTCCGCACACTTCAAGAGCTGAAGCATCACTTATTCTATCTCCAGGTAAGGGAGTGGCCTGAATTTCAGAATGGTTAGAATCGAATCTTTTGCAGAGTACGCATTTGCGTGGGACCTTGCGAATTGACTTAAGACTTTTCAAGATTTAGAAATCTTCTCCGAATATCGACATCAAAGTTTGGACTCCACAGTGTGATAATAATTTATGCTTATGCATAATCAGGCTCATGACAACAGCATGATCAGAAGGGAGAACAATTGGACATTTAAAATTTTCAAAATCTTGTCTCATTAAGAGTCGAGTCTTTATCCGAATAATCCCTGAGGGGTCAGTGAACGGATGTAAATGTTGAATAAGCTAACCCATAGTTGACTAGAAGACATTTCTTTGTACCATCTTCCAAATGAGTGTTACTATGTCTTTCTTCTCACCTAAGTTTCCATTAGCACGGGTGGATTCAGGGAGTCTGCAATTTTTATTAAACCGTCGTATCAAAGCTGTAATTCTAACGATTTTTCAAAGGAAGAAATCCGTGTAAAATACGAGAATTCTTCCTTAGAAGTAGTCAGCAAGGATATAATAGATTTCCTCTTTTTCAGAATTCACAATTTCGTCATCAGGAACGATTTTAGTGGATGGCCAAAATCTTTTTCCTTGTTGTAACCACTGTGGCCCTTCATGCCATTTTTTAGCTATTTGGGTTTCCACTGAACAACCCCTCGATGGTGTATGCGAAGGATTCAACGCTCCGGGAACATGATTCCATTCATCCGGATTGCTGTACTTTCTGATTTCTTGTACTCTGTTCATTACAAACACGCCCCACTGCTCATCATTCTTTATCCAGTGCAATACATTCATCGAGTCTGTCCAATAAAATACATCGATGTTTTTCAGTTCTAGGACCTCCTTTATAGTTTTCGTCGTAAGTCGAATTCCAATTGTGCATGTTAACAGCTCTAATCTGAATATTGTTACCGGTTTTAAGGGAGCGACTCGAGCACGTGCCTATACCAATTGACAAGACACCCCTGTAGTGTCTTCGCTTCTAACATAAACGCAAGAAGCATAAGCATGTTGCGAGGCATCATGATTTCGTAACATCCTTTTAGGAATTTTCACGTCCTTAGCACGGATGACGTCTTTTTTCCACTTCTGGAATTTCTTCGCAAGCTCATAGGGTAGCTTTGAGTCCCATGAGTATTTGGCTTTCCAACGTTCTTGAATCAAAATTTTAAGTACCATCGTTACCGGACGGAGGATTCCCAAGGGATCGAAAAGCTGATTTGCTCAAGAAAGAATCATTCCTTTAGTTACCGGAACCCCCATTTTACAGGTTGTTAAAACAACATCTTTAGGATTGCAACGTAGTGTGTCTTCAAATATATTCCATTCTAGACCTTAAAAGGGAACATTTTCTTCAAACCTCTCCACCTTTTCAATGTGCGTGTCAGTGATATTCGTAGGCTTATAAGTCGGACGTTTTTCCTCATTGTGCTTCCACCCCCCTCAGCTCGAATTGAGCAGATGACATTACTTCTTTCGATAATATAATAAAATCATCCATCTGGTTTTTTGTATCCAGACTTGTGACGCAATTGTCCACGTAAAAGGAATTCTTTAATTTCTTAGTTAATTCCCTATGACGAGTAGGAAATTATTCCAAGTGATAAGAAATAGTAGCACCGAGTAGAAAGGACTGGCGTTAATTCCAAACACCACCCTTGCATAACGATAGATTATCCGTGTCTCGGTCCCATTATCTTCACACCATAGAAACCTCAGACAATTTCTGTCCTTTTAATTGATCCCGATTTAAAGAAATATCTTTCTGATGTCAGTTATGACACCAAATTTCCCACATCTAAATCTATTCAAAATGCTCGGGATCAATTCCTATAAATTCGGACCTTTTCCCAGGCAGTCATTCAACGACAGATAGTTCTTCTGTTTGACAGAGGCATCAAACACAGGGCGAATCTTTGTCGTGGATTTTTCCACGTCGATTGTGGAAGATAAAAACAATTGGATTCTTCTATATCACAAACATTAACAAGTTCTATAACTCCTTCCCTCTGCCATTCCGAAAAGACCTCTTCATAATTCTTTAGCAAATTCTTCCCTCGTAGAGTCTTTATCATGGACTTTAATCTTCTTTCTGCTAACTATCTATTATTCAAAAGTGGCGAATGACCTTCCACCCCGAGAAAAGATACTTCGTAGCAACCATTTGGAAGTCTCTTTAATGTTTTCACAAAATATTCCTTTGCAGCTTCCTCTGGTTTTAACCCTATAGATTTTGAACCCGACACCTCTTGGCTGAGTGGTGAGTGACGTCACCCGGTCACTGCGTGGGGTCGCCAGTACGGTCGAGGGCATGGGAAGACCTTTATTTTTATTTACGTTTAAAAAGAGAATTTTGGCTCTGTAAAATGCGGAGACAAACCGAATGAAAGGGAAATAACGCTGAAGAGCATGCATAGGAAAAAAAATCGTTTTGGTACCGTCGAAAATCGAACCTAGATAATAGGGCTATCAGTGAACGCTTTACCATTGTGCCATCGTAGGGCTCCTCTCATGTACTGTATATATCGTAGAATATTGTACAATTTAGATGACTACTATTATGCAGGGGCGGACTGGGCCCGCTCGAAGGACGCAAAACTTGGATTTTCGGAGGGCGCGAGTCCTATCGCCCATGAGAGCGTACTGACACATGGGCCAGAAACCCACTCCGCCTCTATTATTGTGGATATTTAGTCTGCTTAAAAATCAGTTTTCATTTTATTTTAAGCCGTGTAAAATTAAAAAAAGGACACTAAGAGATATTTCCCTTGGTTTCCGTATTTTATAATTGCTTGTACATTTAAAAGAGAAATAAAAGGATTAAACTTTTCTAAAGAAGATGAAAATTACCTCTTTTGAGCGCAATGTGGAGTATTTTGTTTTTCATAGTAGATGTATTAGACTTGTTCGGCAATTTTTACTTCCTTCAGAAACAACAACCTTAAAAGCTTCCGATAAATACTGGGTTCGTTAAATTTTAAAAACTGTCTGATCAATTTTTACTCCTGCCTCGCAAAACTAAAATAGAATTAAGCACCCGGTATCTCCTTTCAGTTGCCTTTGTAACTTTTTGCTTTAATCTTCCAAAACATTTTTTAATATTGTGAAAAATTCTTCGACATTGGGGAGAAGGTGTAATAGAAAATTTTTTCGCTGTTGCCAAATTGGTCCAAATCTCGAAGAACAGATATTTAGCGGAAAATAATATTTTCAAAATATTCCTAGATTGGAAGACGACTCTTAAACGAAATTTAAAAAGATCATAAATAGAGAGGAAGAAAATTCGTATACCTATATAAAATATTACAAACAACTTTTACAAAATTTTTCCAGTATTAGTGAAGTCTAAATATTGTATTCTGTATAAAGAATTATTTGCATTTGCCCATTCTTAGGGTGAACGATTTTCGATTGCACTTTTTTGAGGCGTTTTTGGGCAGGCATGGGTTGACACCTTACGGATGTGCTCAGTCATTCACTTAATGAATTGAAGAATGATTTTGCTCATCTGTCATAAACGAGAAGAGTCGTTAGGTGATTCGGTCTTTGAACGAGTTGACACACTGTTAGTTGACACCACCCGTAAATTTATCTTAGTACTTATCGAGTCAATGGTGGACAGAAGGGGTGTGGTCTTAGGACTGCTGAAGAAGACCTCTTATTATAAAAATTATTTTAGGGGGTGTGAACTTAAGACTGCTGGAGGAGTCCTTATTATAAAAAATAATTTAGGAGGTGTGGTCTTGAACTGCTGGAGAAGTCATTTTTTATTATAGAAACAACGCCCAACCTAACTGCAAGGCTTAATAATTTTCGACACCTACGTTTAAGCTCAAGCTAGAGCTTTTTAGGTATAGGAGAAAAAGAGACACAGTCCCCGACTTGAAATCGAACTAGGGTTCCCTCGTTGAGACTGGAGTGCCTTAACCTCTAGGCCATCAAGGACAGGACGAATCCTCATTTTTTTCCTACATAAGGTTGGAAGATATCATTTCCCTTCTTAGGGCTAACACAATTGCCAACTAATCGTCAACGCTCAAAGCCATCGGTGCGAGTTTTCGTGATTTTTTCGTGTTGGACGTCGCTATGCTTAATAATTTCCGACACCCACGTTTAAGTTCAAACTACGGCATGTTAGGTATAGGAGATGCTTATTTGCTTGGCTTTTTATGGCGCAAGAGCATCTGGGCTATACTGCGCCAAAAGGTATAGGAGAAAAAACTCACTGAGGTGTAGGAAAAATAACTGTTATACCCTGTAAATGTGAAAATTTACCCAGATGCGAAAGTGAGCCTTGTAATCGCGGGCGTAAGAAAGGGGGAGGGGCTTAAGCTCTTGTCTCTCATTGGATATCGAGACCCTATTTTCTCCTTAAAGCCGAATCGCGGCCATCCTTCCCAATGGAATCCTTGCATAACTCCTCCTCCAAGCCGAATCACGTGATCTTTTTTAAAGCTACTCGAAGCCTCCTGTAATTTGTAATTTTGAATTTCTACAGCCCTGCGTGTGGCCCCAAAAGTAAATTTAAGCAGAGAGCCATTGACGAGTCCCCAGGTTTCCTCCGTCGCCCACTGAAATGTTCAACAAGAGTTATTATGTTTGTTGGTATTTTACAGCATACGAATAGTTATGGTAATGCTGCGTTGGAACTTTCACTTTTGCCTGGTATGCGCACCACTGTTATCCAGGGAATAAAATCCGGGTTTTATGGCGGGCAGGAAAACGGCGGTCGTTCTACGACGCCATCCTGATGGCGGTTACGTGGTTAATGTTACGGTGAGCGGAAATTCACTCTCTCTATTCCACTACAGGGGGCCCTGCGGTGGCGCAGTGTGGTAACGCGTTCTCCTATTGCGCGGCTAATCCGGGTTCGACTCCCAGCAGTGCAAAAAGAACGCTTACTCAGAGATCTCATAAAAGATCGCACTGCTCACTGTAGTCCGGGGTTTGGTTCCCCAGGCCTTAAGAGGTTCGGATTCCTCGGAAAACTGTAGGTCCCGGCGCAGCATGACCACTGTAGTCTTTGAGCCGTAAAACCAAAAAACAAACAAACAAACAAACCACTACAGGGCTTACATGCACGCACATATACCAGCATACATAAGGTGCGTTAGCTTACGTTTGTTACTGTACGGAATTTAACAACAAGAACATGATTAAAATGATTGAGAAGGCAAATTAACGCAGTTGAATAAAATATTTAATGGTTTCTTCATCTAATGTTTCCTCATATTCATGGTAATCATCATCCCATGTAGAATATTTCTACCACCAGTGACGTTTCTTTCCTTTCATTACCAGAGACGGTACTTTAAATTCAATGTTCCACTACGAGAGACGCTTCCTTTAACTCACGTGTTTAATTTATTTTACCTTTCATTTTCACTACACCTGTAACTGAATTTTTGTAACACGGGCTTATATCGTAGTCATCAATACTTATTCATCAATTACAATAGGAAATATTTGTTTGTATTTTATGGCGGAAGGATAGCCAAGGTTATGCTGTGCCTGGCCCCACTTTTTTCCAAGGAACCTGAACCACTGTTGCTTGGGGAACCAAACCTCGGACAATGGTGGGTGATAAAAGCGGCACGCCTTCTATGAAACCATTAGAATTATTCTCGGGTTAACGGCTTGACAGTTGAACGTGTTACTTCTATGCAATTCTATATTCTTCGCCATAAAATTCGATGGGAAAGACAAAATAAGAATATCACGGAGATAGTAAAATGTACGAAAGGAGAAAACGAAAATAAAGCAATTAAGAAATAATTTAAAAAGGGCAAGAATGAAGAAGAATGAATGAACAAGGTAGAAGATACGAAAGAAAATAAATGAGACAAATGAAAATAAAACGAGGAATTTTAAAATTTAATCAATTTGTATATATGGAATCATTTCGAGAAATTTTGGTCCTTTATCAAACGTGCGTTGATTAAGTAAATGTCGCGTGATTGCATGACATGGCCTGAGAGGAATCTTATGTTTAGCAATTCTACAGGTTATTGAACGCGAAGCGCTTTAATTTCGGCTGCAAGGAAAACCATGTACTATTTAATTTTTTGTCGTAGATCTACTTTTCATGTTTGAGTTAGCGTAAGTGCTAAATTTTGATCAAACTCTTTTATTCAAACCCAGCTCAGAGTTCGATAAGCCATTTTGAATACATTTCCTGTATACAAGGACTCGTATTTGCACACCTCGTGCAAATATATATGTATACCGAGTGTCGGTGAAAAAGCGTCATCGGGAGCGGTCATTCCGTTGTGGGGGTGACACAACGAGTCCCGTCTTACCCACTGCCTTCTAAATTTAGAGGGTAAATTTAGGAGGCAATGTCTTAGTGCAAAATTTTGGCTGTGGTGACCGAAGTTCGGATTCTTCGTTAAACTGTAGATCCAGCTTGACAACCCGTCTGGCCAACGTGGTGAGAGTAAGGCTGCTTCCTCTGTATTTCTTTCACCGCACTACATGTATGCAGTGCCGTATTTCCCAATAGGCTATACTAGGCTATAGACTAGGGCGGCAAAATTTTGTGTATTGACTGATATAACAAAATTAATACCATACGATGATATAATCAGATGTTTTGGCGAGAAGGAAGCTAGACGTCATGCTTTCCATTTAAATACCAGTATTCAATATATTTTTTTTTTTTTCTAAAATTAAAATTTATTTCAATAAAATTGAATTTGATTTATTATATACCAAGAAGAGATAATACTTCAATATAAGTTAATATTATTTAATGTTTATGTTTTTATTTAAGTGTTTGTTTTTCAACATATTTATTGTCAACATAAAAGTTTTTGGCGTATATTGAATGTAGCAATTTTTATGTTCCTACCACTGATTGGGGGGGGGTAGCGGGTGAAAGGGCGCAAAAAGAAGGATTGGTGGCAAAAATAGCCTAGAGGCAGCAAAATGGTAAAGCCGCACATGCATGTATGTCTCTTTATTATCACACATACATGTAACACGGTGAAAGAAATACAGAGGAAGCGGCCTTGAGCTCATCACGTTGGCCAGATGGATTGGTAAGCTGGATGTACAGTTTAACGAAAAATCTGAACATCGGTCACTAGAGCTAAAGTTCTGTGCTAAAACACTGCCTCTTAAATTTACCCGCTTACTCAGAGATCTCATAAAGATCGCACTGCTCACTGTAGTCCGGGGTTTGGTTCCCTAGGCCTTAAGAGGTTCGGATTCCTCGGAAAACAGTAGGTCCCGGCGCAGCATGACCATTGTAGTCTTTGAGCCGTAAAACCAAAAAGAAAAAAAAAACATAAACAAACTAAATTTACCCTCTAAATTTAGGAGGTAGAGGTTAAGACGGGACCCGTTGTGTCATACCCCACCCTATGGAGTGACGCTTTTAAAGCGATGATCGGTAGAGAGTGCAAGTATCCTTCGCAGAGGACGGCTGTGGGATATATACCGCCTTATATCATATTCAACCATTATCTATCCACTGCTGGATGAAGGTCTCTCCAAATGCTTTCCACACAAGTCTATCCTGAGCAATTCGCTTCCACGTCACCCCAACCTGTTTTCTTATTTCATCCACCCATCTAGTTTGAGGACGTTTTCTAGGTCTTCGGTGGTCTCTTGGAATCCAGTTCAGAATTTCTGTTGTCCATCGTTGATCAGTTCTTCTTGCAATATGCCCAGCCCATCGCCATTTCAGCCCTTTTACTTTAACAATGATGTCCTCTACTCTAGTTTGCTCTCTCACCCAAGTGTTTCTTTTTCGATCTCTCCTAGTTATTCCAAGCATGCACCTCTCCATGCTCCTTTGCGTTGTCTGTAACTTTCGTATTGCTCCAACTGTTAGACTCCATGTCTCTGATCCATAAGAGAGGACTGGCAATACACACTGGTTGAAGACCTTTCTTTTTAGACACAAAGGCAATTTCCCCTTCAGGATAAAACTGTTTCTTCCAAATGCACTCCAGCCAAGTTTAATACGTCTGTTGAGTTCTTTCATAATGTTGCCATCCATTGAAATCAGCTGGCCAAGGTAAATATATGAATCAGCAATTTCTAGCTCAATGTTGTCAACTTGTATTTTTGTTTCCTCTACAAAATTATTGAACATGATCTTAGTTTTTTGTAGGTTCATCTTGAGTCCAACTTCTTTACTTCTAGTTGAGAGCTCCTGTACCATGTCTTGGAGTTCTGATGGGTTCGTTGAAAAAATAACAATGTCATCAGCAAACCGCAAATGATTTAAATATTCACCATTTATTTTTATTCCCTTGTTATTCCAATTTATCTGCTGAAAAATCATCTGTAAAGCTGAAGTAAAAAGTTTTGGAGAAATGGTATCTCCCTGCCTCACACCTTTACCAATTTTGATAGTTTTGGTATCTTTATGTAACCGAAATTTTGCACTTGCATTTTTATACACACGTTTCACCATGTCAATGTACACATCCTCAATGTCTGTTGATCTTAAAGAGTTGATGACTGCTGATGTTTTTATAGAGTCAAAGGCCTTCTCATAGTCAATAAATGCAACACACAATGGAAGTTCATATTCATGTGTTCTTTCAATTAATTCTCTTAATACTTGAATATGGTCCACTGTACTGAATCCACTTCGAAATCCAGCTTGTTCTCTTGGTTGAGCTGCATCTAATTTTTTCTGCAGGCGATGTGTTAGCACTTTTGTGAAGATTTTATAAATAGCAGGTAACAAGCTAATTGGTCGGTAATTTTTTAAATCCTCTTTATCACCTTTTTTATGCAAAAGAATTACTGTTGCCGAATCCCATTGGTTTGGTATGTTACCACTGTTGAGGCATTTGGTAAAGAATTTTGCGAGTATGTCTTCTACATGTTCTCCAGCTTCTTTTAAGATATCTAATGTAATGCCATCATCGCCAGGGGATCTTCCTTTCTTCATACTTTTTATTGCAAATGCTACTTCTTCTTTTAAGATTTTTGGAGCTGTTCCTTCGACTATCTCAGAGTCTTCGTTTAATCCACTGTTTCCCTCATACAGCTTTCTGTAGAATTCTTCAACTCTTCTAAGTATTTCTTCCCTATTTCTTGTTACAGTGCCATCCTCTCCTTTTAATGCAATGATGTGTTTCTTCCCAATAGACAAACTCCCTTTAACAACCCTAAGGCTCTTGTTGCTTTCAATGGCCTTCCTTACTAACTCACAATTGAATTTTCTTATATCTTCTTTCATGTTTTTGCGCAAAGTTTTGCAAAGTTCTACATACTCGATCTTGCGACTGGTATTTTGATTGTCCACCTTCATAAGTCTTCGCCTTTTCATGAGTTGTTTCGTCTTCTCAGATAATTTGCTATTCTGCTTTTTACATATTACACCACCAATTTCCCCAGCAGTTTCAATTATTGTCTTAACAATGTTTTCATTTGCTTCTGAGATGTCAACTTCTTCAATAAGTCCTTCCAGTGCAGAAAAGCGATTTTTTAATTCCAACTTGAATGCCTCGGTATTTTCTTTTAATTTCTTTAAATCCACCCTCTTACATACTTGTTTCCTAATGAGCTTCTGCCTTTCTAGTTTAGTATTTAAGTGCATTTTACATCTCACCATTCGATGATCACTTCCAGTATTAAATCTGTTCAGTACGCTGCAATCTTCAATAATTGATTTCTTGTTTGCCAGTATATAGTCAATTTCGCTGGTTCCTCCATTGGGGTGTTTCCATGTCCATTTTCTTTGTAGTTTCTTCTTAAAAAATGAATTCATGATGCTAAGATTTTCAGCTTCGGCAAATTCTATGAGTTGATCGCCACGTTCATTCCTTTCCCCGTATCCGTATTTACCAACCGATGTCTCTCCTTGTTCCTGTTGTCCAATTCTTGCATTAAAATCTCCCATGATGAGCTTGATGTGTTGTTTCCCCTTGGTATGTAGCTGTTTGATTTCTTCATAGAATTCTTCAACCTCCTCGTCGGTATGGCTTGATGTTGGTGCATATGCCTGTACTATCTGAAGTTGGTATCGCTGGGTTAGTTGAACAACGAGCCTCGCTGCTCGATCTGATATACTTTCAACTTCAAGAAGACAGTCTTTAATTCTTTTGTTGATTAAGAAGCCAACACCACTTGTTCTTCCAGTTTCCGTTCCTCTATAATAAAACAAATGTCCACTTTTAAGTTCCACCAACTCTTCACCTTTTCTTCTAACTTCACTGAGTCCTACAATGTCCCATTTGATCTTGTCAAGTTCTTCTTCCAATTCTTGAAGTTTTGCTTCAGAAGCAAGGGATCGTCCATTATACGTTGCCAAGGTCAATAACAAACGGCAGCCTGGGCCATTCCAGTGATTCTTAGCACCCCCTGCTTTCATGCCACGCTGACCGCTGCCTTGATCAGGAGCACTCCAGCACCTGGAGACTAGGGGCCATGGTTTTTGGTGTATTAGCATATTGGAGGAATTAGCCATCATTTCACCACGCTGGCTAGACGGGTTGGTGAATTAGCCCTCCCCTTCCGCCTTTCCATCCGTGCAGCAAATATTAATTTGCCACATAAATAGAAAGCTCAGCCTGCACCACTTGAAGGCGGGGTAGGACACTAGGTTACTGGCCCGGCCGGTTCCACACATCGTCACATACGTTCAGCGTGTGGGTCTCCTTCCAGTTAGATACCAGCAACCCTTTTGCAGGCCATATATATATATATAAGGAATTCTAAGAACTTTGTTAGGGTGAAAATTGAAAATTCTCTTTTTAAAATAACTAATTAAATCTAAACACCCAGGAGCAGATAAATAGATAATTAAATAAAAAATACATACACTCTCTCTCTCTCTCTCTCTCTCACTATGTATAAATATATGCTTAGATGTTGTTAAGTGTTTTTGTTTTTTCGATATTCTGCCGCCTGTTATTTAATTTTTTCAGATGGAGTTGTACCTCCAATTATTTGTACACTGCGTCTACAACACTATGCCAGATTAATTAACGTTCAAGAGGAGACACCTCCATTCAAGAGGCGGCACCTTCGTCCAAAGAAACCTTCATCATGGGCATAATAGGAAGTAAACAAGTTTCCTGTGCAAGGCATGCTTCCAAACAAAATCAAATTCTTTGTAACTTCTTTTCAAGAACTTTAAATTTAGTTGTTTTTTATGTGACAAACGAAAAGACTTGTTAAAAATGCCTGTTGAATTAACAAAGGTGTAAAATTTAAATTAATTTGATTTTTACTAGTAAAAAACACTCTTAAAAAAATTCTGAATATAAATAAGGCACTTATAATTAAATTCCTTTTCTTTTTAAAAGTAGGACCCCTTAACATACAAATCCACCTTTTTGTTTTTTTCCTACCTATCATATTTAATTTTTTAAACCCATTTTTAACTTGCAAACAAAATAATTTTGGCCAATCAGTGTACCTAAAAACTGCTATTTCGCTCCCTACAATATGGCTAATATCCATCAGCAACCGAAACCTATAAAAACTTAAGTTCAGACGAAATCCCTGGTCGAGGGGAAGTAAATGAGTCATCACAGCAATAAATAGCCAACTCGTGGCACCTGCATAAATAGGCAAGCCCACCCACACCGAGCCTGGGCTTGGCGTCCAGTCCAGACAACCACAATTGGCCAACAATTGCAATTTAGGCAGGCGAAATTGCCGTCTAATACGTTAACAAAAGCCAAATGAAAAAGTTGGCAATATATTGGCGAGAATAAGGATTTTAGCAGTCCTTATACAAAAAAAAAAAAAAAAAGTCTTCAAGATGGCGCTTATTTAAAAACGCTTACAAGTCTCGGTCAGCCAGAGAGAGAGAGAAATTTTGAAACACGAAGATGAACAGTGGACTCCAACCTACTCCAAACATGGGCCATTAAGGGTGTAACATGTAAGTTAAAGTTATCTTTCTTTCTCTTCTATTAATCGATAATTATAAGTGCCTCCTCCCTCATTAAACTTATAATGAAATGTATAAATTTTTTCTGGTGGTTTATATACCCCAGTATGATTCTCATAGTGAAATGAGTATTTGAATTATTTTGTTTTTTTAATTACTTATATAAGGTTTAAATACAAAAAAAATATGCCAAGTGAAAAATTGATAGTATGTAGAATGGTTAATAGCTCCAAATGCTTATATAAATGGCACTGTTATATTCTAAAGGAATTGGAAAATATATTATCGTGTTTATAATATAAAATAAAAGGCAGTAATTATTGAATAATTGTTTCATGTCTGTTTTAAAGAACCTGTTTTTTTATTTTGTTTATGTTTAACACACAACGCGTTTGAAATTTTAGGCAGAAGTCAACCAATGTTTACTAACCACTATCAACGGCCAATTTACAAATTTATTCTGGATAAACAAATTTAATATTTAATGTTATGGAAATTGTGTTTTAATGTTCTCAAATAGTAAAAATTAAATCAATAAGTAAACTAACTAAAAATTTAACCAAACTAATTATAAAATACCTATAATAAATCATTTACATTTCATTAATTATAATTATAATATACTTCATTTAATTTTCATTAATTATTCTATTTCACTTTAAATCATTAATGTTAAAAATCATCCTAAACTATAAATAATATAACAATATAAATAATTTTAAATAATATAAATAAAATATATACTAGCAAAATA
The DNA here is from genome assembly GCA_006491805.2 of Dysdera silvatica. Classification (NCBI taxonomy): domain Eukaryota; kingdom Metazoa; phylum Arthropoda; class Arachnida; order Araneae; family Dysderidae; genus Dysdera; species Dysdera silvatica. The sequence continues at coordinate 270,164,082 of QLNU02015360.1, forward strand.
TATATTCAAAACAAAATCCCCCATAACATTTCTTTGTTTGCCTCTCTTGCCCCGGATAGGTGCAATTTTTTCATCTTGAAACATATTACATATTTTGTATACACAGTGTTCTTCTAGCTTGTTGAAAATCATTTCTCCATTGAAAAAACTATTGAGTCCATATGGATAAATTACCTTGCGTTTAGCGATGAGGTGATTTTCGCTTTCCAGTCTTTTATTGTCGTAGTAGGAAATATTTAGAATGGAAAATTCGACTTCTTCAAAGTAGTGATGTTGAAAGTGTTATAACTCAAAATCTTTAAAAAGATCTCTAAAAAAGGGGAATTATAATATAAGAAGAAGTGGACAGTTCTAAACGAAGTGCGGACAATGAAGTTAAGTTCTCTTAAAAAACGGATGCTTGCATTAACTTTTTCTTCTTGTTGTTCATCACTGATATAACAGGTATTTATTTGCCCGTTTTGAAATCTAAATGTATAAATATATGGGTGATGTATAAACTATGTTAACTTCTTTATAATCTAGTAATTAAACTATTAATGGGTTGTTGGGAGACTGGATAGTCACATTGGCAAATGCCGACTATCTATCAGAAACAACCCACTATTCAGACCTTTAGTAAACGTCTCCCCTGATGAAGAGTTTGCTAGGGTCGTTGTATATTTTGTTAATATATTTTGTAAAAATATTGTTATCTTTTATATATAATATACGTTGTATTTGTATGGAGATTCGTTAAGCTAGTCGTAATTTTTTAATGTATTACATAATAATAAGTTTTATTTATTTTTCACTTGTACAGTACAAATATTATACATTACGTTATTTCTACTTTAAATACATGCAAACCATTTGACCATACAAGGAAAGTTCCGAGGAAAATATCTTCTTGGATGTAATAAACCTAGGACCTCGAATAAATTAATCAAAGACAATCATGTTAATAGCACCAAGTTAAATACAAAAATTAATCTATTTGATATTAGTTCACCACAATCCACCAGGTCGTTAGTACATTATAAATTTAATTTGTTACGAGACCAATGTTGAGATCAAGTACTCTCTTAATTTATTTTTAAATTTTTTAATTCCGTTTAATTTTTTTATATCTTCAGGTAATTTATTCCAGAGGTTAGGACCCTTGAAATTAATGTTACTTCTCCCTGTTTCAGTTCTTATTTTCGGCAAGATTAAGTCATTATATTTTCGGCAAATATTTCTTTCTCTTTCATTATATTTAATTTTTATTAACTCCATGTGCTTTTTTCCTTAATTCTTTCAAACATTTTAATCAAAATACAGTATTCATGTATTAATTCAAATGGTATGATATTGTATTTAATTAATATATTTTTCCAGTTCATTCTATTATTCTTGTTAATTAGTTTCATTGCTTTCTTCTGTATATTTTTCAATATATTTCCATTAACTATGCCAACATCTCGCCATATACAGTTGCAATACATAAGATGATTCTATATCATGGGGTAATAAAGGTCAATATTAATTTTATCTGTCAATATATTACCTATTCTTCTTAGTATTCCTATACTTTTACTTGCATTTTTTAACACAGTATTTATTTATTCATTCCAATTTAATTTATCTGTTAGTTGAATTCCTAAAAATTCTAATTGTTGTACCACTTCAATTTGTTTATTGTTACTAATTAAGACTGAATTATTGTATATGTCGATATTAATATTTTTGCTTCTACTTCAGAAAATCATTACTTTAGATATATCTACATTTAATTTCATTTGATTTACATAAAACCATTTCTCATATTTTTTTTATTTCACTGATACGTATTTCCATTAATCTTTTTAGGTCTTTACCTGTAACTATGATACTTATGTCATCTGCAAAAAATGTTATATGACCCATATCTGAAACATTAAATATATCGTTTACATATATGGAGTACAACAGTGGTCCCAAATTGGACCCCTGCAGCCTCCATAGTTATTGCTACTCATCATTTTTGATGTTTTGCCTCCAACATACACTATTTGTTTTCTATTATTTAAATAACTGCATAATAATTTATTAATTTTACCTCTTAATCCATAATTATTTAATTTTGTTATTAATATCTTTCTATTTAATACATTGAACACCTTACTCAAATCACAGAATATCCCTATACTATATTCCCTATTTTCGATTGCTTCCTGTATTTTATTTATTGTTCTAAGTAATGCTGCTTCTGTTGATTTTCCTTTTCTAAAACCATGTTGATATGTATCCATTAAATTATTTTTTAAATAAATTTTTTTATTCAATTGTAAAGTAGTTTTCCAAATAATTTCGCAAAAACTGATGTCACTGCTATTGGTCTATAATTTTCTTTACAGTCTATTTTACCCTTTTTATAAATAAGTATAATTTTAGATATCTTCTTTCCATCAGGAATTTCTTCCTTATCTATAATAGTATTAAATACAATCAATTCCGCACATTTTTAAATACCCAACAATTCTACACTTTCCTTCACAATTTTTCGGTGAATCTCATCAACACATTCTCCTTTTTTTACTATTAAGTTTTCTTATTTCATTTAATAATTCAAAATACATTATTTGCTCAACATACATAGTTTTATCATGATTTTTGCTCATATATTCTTTAAAGACATTCTCAATATATCTTTCTCTATCTATTATTTTTTCAGATATTTCAATAAAAATTTTTTTGAAGCAATTTGCCATTTCCCCCTTTACCGTTATAATTCTATTATCATCTTTTATTAATTTTATTTCTTTACTTTTATTTTATTTTTATTATCTACATTAATCAAGTTTTCATCTAAATATCTTTTTTTGTGCCAAACAATTGATTTAGTTATACAGTTTCTTAATTTTTTGAATCTTTCTAAATAAATCAATTTTTTTGTTCTTATAAATCTCTTAAATAAATTATTCCTTTTCTTTATAATGTTTTTGATTCTGTTGTTTATCCAGCCCTTATTATTTATTTTGCCTTTAATATATTTCCAATTAAAAAATTTTTCATATAATTCTTTAATTTTTCTTAAAAATATATCATATTTGTTATTATGATTTAATTCTATGTCCCAATCAATTGATCTCAAATCTTCCTTAAATTTATTAATATTTCTTTTACTCAGGTTTCTAATTCTCATTTTATTATCTTTTTTTTTTACAAATTTTTCATATATCCCTACTATAATAGCCCTATGATCGCTTATTTGATAATCTATGACACAAGATTTATATTACCTAATATCTGATATCACACCACCATTCTCTCCACACCTCTTCTTTCTTCTTCGGTTATTTACCATTTTTATATATAGTCTCAATTATATCAAAATATAACAGATTTTAACGGAATTACTTTTGCATTATTATTCACAGCACTCAAATTTAGTTATTATGATCATAACTCATCATTTCTGAGTAAACACATCTGGAGTTACTAGTTATGCAAAGTAAGTCATAAATGTTGCAATTC
>QLNU02015360.1:270189485-270203426 GCA_006491805.2 Dysdera silvatica
GTTTTAGAAGCGTATTTATGTCAAGACTGAGTTTAATCTACGCTTTTCGGGCGATAAAGGTTCGCCCTCCTTCGGGAGTGAACACGTGAAATATCGTCAACAAACGAGTTTGATTAGATGATGTAAATAGAATTGAGTTATTAAGTGAAATGTTGACTTCAAAAAATAGGAAGTCAAGTAATACGTGGTTTTTGTAGTGCAGCCACTCTTCCCAGAAATTACCAAATTGTGGAAAAGTTGGCTGTCTGTTAGTAGAGGTGGCAATTATGACGGGACTATGGACTAATATCAGAAGAAATTTGGTGGTGTATATTTCGCCAAGCTGAGCTGAAGGAAGGAGTTGAGCTGTGGTCATTCACAATGGAATCACGAAACCTGTTAATGAAGAAAGCTTCGGCGAAGTCCAGTTCAAGTGGTGAATGAGGTTGGTGGATGATACGAGCGTCAAAAAGTTAAAGCGATGGTTGTGTTCCTGGCTGTGAACAGCAATGGATGATTTGTGCACCTCACCTTTCTCAACGTCTCGGAGATGTTATTTCAACAGATGGATGAGGGCACGTTTTGTCAGTCCTATGTAGGAAAGTCCGAACTGGCAAAAAATTTGATACACGCCCCAGCGTTGGAGTGTGGAAATGTTATCTTTGAGTCTAGAGGGCAAAATCTTGTTAATAGGCGAGAAGCTAACTTTGAATTTGGCTTGGCGAAGGACTTTGGCAATAGCGGAGCTAAGTTTGTACACGTAAGGGAGTGTTACGAAGCCAATGTAATTATTTGAAGATATTCGACTAAGAGATGTACTGTAAGAACGTTTTGAGAATTTGAAAACGGCAGCATCGATAATGCTGGGACAGTACCCACGGATGCGAGCGATGGTCTTAAGCAAAAAAATTTCATCAGATAAGGAGTCCATTGACGAACAGAACTGTAGAGCCCGGAAGACATAGGTGTAGAAGGCGGACATTGCTTGTTGATACGGATGAAAAGAAAGATTATGTGGAGGGAGAGCAACGCTGAAAGGCTTGCGGTACACCGAAGTAGCGAAGTAGTTATGATGTTTAGTAATCTGAATATCAAAAAAGTGAAGGGAATTATCTTCTTCAATTTTGAGGGAGAAGTTAAGCGCAGGATCCAAAGTATTGATGGTGGGAAGGAGTGTTGAGATTTGATCTGGAGGACTGTCCCACATAATAAAAATGTCATCCATGTAGCGATCCCAGAGTTTAAACTTGATAGAGTTGAGGAGATCAGATTCGAAAAAAAAAATACATATATTTCCATATATATATGGCATATATTTCCCACTTATTATTGTGTTACTTCTTGATCGTATTTTGGGGATGGACTGGGTTGATGACCCAAGGGCCCCTGGGCGATCTTCCCTCATCGGCAATGAAGTTCACACCTTCCAAAATCCAAGGTACTGCATGCACCCTTTGAGAAGACTCAATCAGCCCTTGGTTGGACAGTATTTTTACAAATATTTTTAAGCAGTTTAAAAATTGCATTGAGCACCCTAATACGTACCATCATTTTCGTAATTTAATTTTTATGTAAATATGACATTTTTATTTTTTAATTTTTAAAAACTTATCATGAATGAGAGGAAATTGATTGATTGATTGTTTGGCTTTTTTATGGCGCAAGAGCATCTGGGCTATACTGCGCCAAAATGAGAGGAATCATAATTAATTGGCAAGCATTTTCATTCTGAAAAGATCGAAAATTTTTGTTTTTTCAATAACTGCTTTTAACAACTTGAAATAATTTGACGACAACACTGTGTGTTATTAAATTAATTGAAAAAGGACAACAAATTAACACAGTTTAATTAAGTTTAATCGTTTACAGACTGTTTCAATAGCCCTGGGCTATTTTCGTCAAAACGGTCGACGATATACACACAATGTGTAATAACAAATGCGTGTTACAAACGGCGGTTACAGATTACAGGTATAATGAAATGAACGGTAAAAATACAAGCACACATGGGTTAAGGAAAACGTCTCTTGTAATGGAACGTAAAGTTTAGAGAAACGTTTCTAGTAGTAAAACATGAGTTTAAAAAGAAACAGACTAGTAAAAAAAAATATGCTATATGTGAAGAAATGCATAATGTGTGCCAGAAGAACATTTCATGAAGAAAAATTGTTTGATGTGGGGAGAAAATACTTTCAAAAGGGAGAAATGAAATTGGACGGCAACTGGTCATTAACGGCGTTATCTGCATTGGCGATTATATGTAAGGTTTCAAAATTTTTGTTTCCTAAAGCACAACTTATCCAAAAAGTTTCCTCTCCACTGGACCTCAACATTTTTTTTGAGGCCTTAAATATAATTGCCAATGCAGATAATGCCGTTAATGACTAGTTACCGTCCAATTTCATTTCTCCCTTTTGGACGAATTTTCTCCCCACATCGAACAATATTTCTTCATAAAATGTTTCTTCTGTCTCACATTATGCATTTCCTCCCATATAGTATAATTTTTCTACTAGTCTGTATTTTTACCGTTCATTTCATTATACCTGTCACTTGTAGCCGCCTTTTGTAACGTGCATTTGTCATTGCACATATGTATATCATCGACCATTCTGACGAAATTAGCCCAGTGCTATTGAAACAGTCTGTAAACAATTAAACTCTGTAAATTTGGTGTCCTTTTTCAATTAATTGCTTTTAACAAACTAAAAATTGTAAATAAATGAAAATTACGTAGCAAAATTTTTTGAGAAGCTTTGTAGGGTTAACATCATGCATTATAATCTGGAAATATGTTACTCTCAAAACAGAAATATAATTTTTGCTTTAATTTCACATTTAATCATTTAAATTTTGGTGGGTATCCAAGCAAAAAAAATTGGTACTATTTTTTTTTTTTCGGTAAAATCAAATGACTCATATATAGAATTCATGAATTAATATTATTAGCTTATGTAATATTAAATACATATTTGGATTATATATTGACTATAATAAGAGACATGACATGTACTTATAAGCCTCAATGATAGTAAAATCAATCCATCGAAATTTTAATATTCTTTACAAGTTTTTGGTGTAAAAATTAAGTTTAACTTGTTATTCATCTTGTTAACTTGTTATTCATCGATGTTAAATAGTTTAGTCCCTCTAATTTTATTGCTAAAAATTATTTGCATGAGCTGTTTTGAATATTAACTATGCATTTCACATAAAACAGGAGCCAAGATATAATAGTGGGGGTCAAAAAATGTTACAAAATAATATTGAATAAAGATGTGTTATCTTTATCGTAAAAAAGAATTGTGAATGCACAGTAACGCAATAAGAGTAGTGCGACCGATTTCATCGCACTTGATCCCAAGACAAGGGGAGGATGACGCCAAAATGGCCAAACGACTCCAAAGTGCAGAAAAGGAATTTGATCATCTAGGTGCCTATTAGTAAATAAGCTTCAATAAACCAAATTTGTATTTTATAAGTGCTCTGAATGCAATATACCATTATGTTTAGTTCCACCAGAGCCAGTGAGGGGGGTGGGCAGCAGGCGATGCAGCCTGGAGACCTGAGTTGGAAAACTGAGAAACAAGTCTATTAACAATAAAAAATTCCTTATAGTATTCAATTCATTTACAGAACTCCAATCACACTCGCAGACATTCTTGTACTTTGTACCGATTTGAAACATTTTTAGTAGACATTCGCATATGATGCCTTCAACAGAAGAGTTGCTTTTTTGCATAACGTCTTTGAATATTGTAATGCATTCGGTAATTTCTCTGTCCCTATATGTTCTTCCAAATTTTCTGGCCCAAATTTTGAAATTCAAAATGTTCATAGAATTTATGATTGAAACATCTTCAAATCTATTTTTCAGTGATTGAAGAAGGGATTTTATTGTTACCAATGAAGCAAAAAAATCTTTGTGAACTTGAAGTTTTATTTTTACATTATGAAGCAATTTTGAAGAGAATACTATTAAAGTTGATACCTAGCTTTGATTCTAGTTTTTCCGTGTACATAAGGAATTGTGTAATGTAGAAAATACTTCAAGGAGGGGCAAATTTTGTAGTTGAAAATTTAATGATAACTGACTGAGAATAGGCAAAATGTCCATCAGAAAATGCAAGTATAAAATAAAGTTCTCTGATATAATGATCACTTTGAAAAGCTGTTTTGACTCACCCTTTGCTTCAGCACTGTGTCCACTTGCAGAAACCTGTTCAAGGTGTTTAATAAGAGCTGGATATAACTGCAGTTGCAGCTTCAAGGGAGTAAGTAATCCACCTCGTTTCATCAGCATGCCTGGGTTTCACAAATCTTGTTTTTAACGCACTGTGTGTTGTTTTGAGACCGGCCATACTTAGAGCACTTCTTGAATAGAAACAATACTCTCTCTCTCTGAACTGTTTTTTGAAACATTTTATGATGTGGATAAGTATTGAAAGTTTCTTTGTTAAACTCGTAGCTGCCCTATAAAACACATATTTAAAATCTGATTATATATTGCAGTTAACGATATTTTTGATTTATTATATTATAAATATCAAGGTTTAAAAAAAAAATAAAACATTTTGATTGCCTGAGGGGCAACTGATTTTTTTGTTTAACTTGCCCTTCTGAAAATTTGATTGCCAGGGCAAGCTAGCAACCACAGATTTCGACCCTTGCCAACGACTGTATATTGCGACTATTAAATGTAAAAAGAAAAGGTTCTGTAATTTTACAATTTTTTTTTTTTTGTATGTGTTTCAAAATATTGATTTCGCAACATATCCCCTTTTAAACAAGGACTACTTCATAGATATATACTCATTTAGAAAATTGTTGCTTCAGTTATTCCCAATACAGATCTACATTGTTGTGCAGTTCCAAATGATTGTTTTTGATTGGAAAAGTGTGCTGGCATCTTTTGATTAAAATGACGAGCGAATTACTGCTCCCACATTCAAAGCGACCTGGTTTGCATTTGTGGAAATGAAAAAATACTCTTGCCTTAATCCCTGTCGGCTGTTTTGAGGAGAAATTATTGTTTTCACAGCTTCCAAAAACATCACGGTAAGCAGAAATGTAGTTGGCGACCAAAGGGTGAGATTATTATGCAGTGACGCCCAATTATTCAACGAAAAGTTTAAAACAAACAAATCATTTTCTAACAAAATCACCTTCTTTGCTCACACCACCACCTCACCAATGGTTAATCATCACTATAAAACAAAGGAAGCAAAATAAACTGCGTTAAATTTATAGTCAAGTTACTTCTGAGAGATTTTCTAATTATATGTGCTCTGTACTTCTTTAAAAAACGTGGAAAATTTTTTCTGTCTTATCGTAGATACTGGAATTTCCCAATCTAGCTATCTTGAGAATTTCCAACAGTTTGGTAGTTTTTGTGATCTTTTCCCTTTTTCCCACAATGTTAAAATTTTAACAAAATTTCCCATATGTTGGCAACACTGCCCCCCCGTGATTTTGCAGTCAATGTTTATTGCAAAGAAAACACTGGTTTTCTATTTTTTTTTAATGAAACCTTCAACTTACGGAAGTTCTACTGTAGTGGCAATCTCCGTCTAGAGCCGCCGAATATCTAATACTCATTGGCATAACTAGGAAAGTGGGGGTAGAGTGAGCTTATCCTCTGTCTAGAAAATTGAAAATTACAATTGAATATTATGTACCGAGTACCCTGGGTGGGGGGCTATAGCCTTTTCTACAACTCGATAAGCCCTCCCAGAAATTTGTACTAGTTGCACCAATGCATACTACAAATAGATTTAACTTTCGTAACGTAATGTGTTATGGATGTTGTGACTACTACAGTAATGCTTTGGCCATTAGATTTAAGCATGGGGAAACTTCCTTCGCTTACATTCTAAATTTGCCCTACAGTCCTGAGATCATACAGCTTTGTTTATGCGTTTCTAAGCTTGGGGACGAAGTGTTTATGTGCAGATGGTAGTATCAGAATTTAAGTGTGGAATTTTATCCAAGTACGTAACAATGTAACTATTTTAGGAGCAATATAAGTAAACGTACACAGTTCGAGATTAACAACTATTGAATGAGGTTTGTGAGGATTACGTAGAGAACATGGGAGAATGAAAACATTTCGCACACATTTGCGAATTACACCCACATGTTTATATTAGCTGTCTGAGACTTCATGGCCAAGCGTCCGACCAAAAACATCGACATTAAGATAAAAACGTCAGGGGATTGGGGCAAAAAATAAATAAATAAAGACAGGCTAATTCGCTACCTGTTTCCATTAAAATGGGTGGTCTGGAAATATTGTGACATATTTCAATAGACAAAAAACATTTCCGAAAAATTAATTTAATTGGCCAAAAAATTCAACCGAGTCGTCGCAAACTGTTCACTGCCGAAAATTTGCCACCGTAGACTTCAGCTTATACCAGGGGTCTCCAACCCACAGCCCACCGACAACTTTTATGCAGCCCGCTGTCTCGTGAAAAAATATAAATTGTTTTACACAAAGATAATGTTACTTATTCCATTTGAGTCTTAAATTTATGCATTTTATTCCATTCGCATTTTCACATTTTGTAATAAATATTATCTTAAAACGCTAAAGAGCTGCAGTAATATACGGTTTTCCCTCAATTATGTTTTACTTTAATTTTCTAATTTACATACACATTAGGTTTAATTTTATTGATTTGCAATGCAACATTGATTTAAAGAAAAAATTCAACTTAGGACTCATTGAATTCTATTATAAATGTGTCGATAAGAACATCTTTCCAAGCATCTGGCTGCATGCACTTAAAAATGTTATTCTTCGGGAGTACTTGCATCTGTGCATAGGTGTGAGCAGAAGTTTATAAACATAACAGAGCTATAAATCCATATGTATAGGTACAAAATTTCATCACAATGGGGTTACAACCCCATGAACCCCACTCTGAGTAGGCCAGTGTGTCTGCGAAAAACACTTTTCAACCAGAATGAAGTTGATAAAAGCAGAAGTTAGAAACTTAATAGTTGACGTCAACCTTGAAAACACTCTTAGGATTGTAACTGATTTCTTTGTGCTTGCACTACACATTTTTAACATCTCCGGGTGGCCTCCCAGCTTGCGTCGTCCCTCGTATCACTGCCCTGGATCTCCTTAATGGGCTACTGAATCTCACTACAAAAAATACTAAATACTAGTATATAATATATATAATAAGTACATGTTATGTCTCTTATTATAGTTGATATATAATACAAATATTTGATATTATTATGTAAGTTAATAATATTAATTTATCAACTCTTATTATATAAGAGTTACTTAATACAAAAAAAAAAAAAAGAGAGACCATTTTTTTCTTTTTTTTCTTTGATAATGATACCAAAATCTTAATGATTAAATGTGAAATTGAAGCAAAAAATTATATTTCTGTTTTGAGAGTAACGTGTTTCCAGGTTATAAAGCATGATGTTAATCCCACAACGCTTCTCAAAAAATTTAGCTACATAATTTTCATTTCATCGCAATTTTTGATTAATTAAAAGCAGTTATTGAAAAAACACAAACATTTTCAATCTTTTCAGAATGAAAATGTTCACCGATTAATCACGATAACAGTTTACTCTCATTCATGACGAATTTTTAAAAATTAAAAAAAAAAAAAAATCGCATTTGTATAAAAATTAAATTCCGAAAATGATGATACATATTAGGATGCACAATGAAATTCTTAAATTGCTTAAAAATGCTTGTACAAAATACAATCAAACCAAGGGTGGACTGAGCCCTCTTAACAGATGCATCCATACCTTGGATTATCAGAGGGCTTAAGTCCTATCACTTATGAGTGTGCATCGTGCTGGTGAGCCGGACGCCTAGTCACCTAGACAATGACTCACCTGTCTATGGTGACCATTGCAGTCCAGTCCCAAAAGTGGTCACTTTAGACAGGTTCTACTGTATTTAGACTTGCCATTCATAATCCCAACACTGTTACCAGTATATAATACGAACCCAGACCATAGCGAAGATTTAATTTTGGGAGTTAAAAAATTTGTATAGCATTTATCGATACATTTAAGGCCATAGCCAAGTCCCATTGAAAATTTATGCAGCCCCCAAGATTCCCCCCCCTCCACACACACACACACACACACACACACTCTGGATACCGGCATGCAAACAACTAAACTACAAAATTGCTTTATCCTCGAACACTTTGGGTATATTATTTGACGGAAATTGGAATTGGTTGTCTGTGGATATCTATCTAAAAATATTCGACTTCCTGAAGAGGCACAGGCATATTCCCAAAGTTCATAAGGCTGGTGGAGTTATCGGCAGGGTTATGCTGGCCCACCGCTCCCTGGACCGGTGCACCCTCATGGGCGACTTTCACCTTCGAATGGACAAGGACTCACACCCTCCAAAAATTCAAGGTATGTGCCCCTTGAGAAGACCCACTCCACCCCTGAATGTTACTTCAATCTGTTACGACATAACAGTTCAGTCAGTGAGTTAGGGTTAATAGTTGACATGATAATGATACCAATGACTTTTATTTGGCAAAAATGTTAGTTAAGCGAATACGTAAATATCATATTGTACTAAATACATAAATAAAACTCAAAACTAAAAAATGTGAATTCCTAAAATTATTAATTAAAAAAATAAGCCATAACGTTACAAAATGGATCTTTATTTCTGCCGTAGGGTTTTTTTTTTCATATTTTGAATTTTATTTATATATAAATCTATTCACCAATATATTACATAATATTTTTGGGTATAAATTGATCTGTTTTTTAGATTCATATACCTATCTGCCAGCATTATTTCGAAGCCCCCCTGTGATATCCCCTGTGATATCGGAAAAGGGGGGAGGGGGGGCTGCTTCAGCTAAAAATGTTTGGTAACTTTAAATATTTGATGAAATTTAAAATGATTTAGTGAAAACGTAAGATATATTTTAACAGAATGGGAAAAGAAAAGCTGATGTTCGCAAAGGATTCTGTTTTATGTAGTAAAGAGAGGGAGGAATTATGTTATGAGTTACTGATGATAATATTTTTAATATATACCTAATATTGTTTTCTATGTTTAAACTTTTTAAAATTATATACAGTACCTAAAAAGTATAAGGACAACATATAATTGAATGAAAATATACTTTATTTTCATTTTATCAAAATGAACTTTTTGATATTTATGAGCTATAATATCACATTTTACAATAACATCTACAAAACATAAAACAACAAATATGAAACTTACAAAAGTTGACCTCATAAAAATTATCACGAAAGAAATATAGAAAAAGTATAAGGACATATTCTAAATTACATATGATTTCTCTTAATAATCAAGAAAACAATCTTTGTTTTCAATTACTTGAATAAGCTGGGAAGTCATCGATGCTGAAAATTCTTTTAAAGTGTCTATGGTAATGTTATTCCAAGCTTATTTAATGGCTAACACAAGATCCGGTTTACACTGATATTGTGTGCCATTTTTATAAACTTCTCAAGTTAGAAGGCCCCATAAATTTTCTATAGGATTCATATCTGGACTCCTCGCCAGCCAATCAAGTAAATTTACTGAATTGGCTTCAAACAAGAGTTTTGCACTCTTAGAAACGCGTATGGAAGCGTTATCCTGTTGGAAAAAATAATCGCCTGTAACCATTAGTGGGGCCTCAGGTAACAAATTTTCACCTAACATATCAACATATTTGTCAGAGTTCATTTTGTAGTTGATAAAGACTATTGGAGTGGTTCCGTTTGCTGCAAAAGTGCCCCCACCGTATTGACGTTTGGAAAAAACTTCTTTGGTTTTACACAGATTATACCAAAAATATCAAAAACCATCTGGCCCAGTTGGTGTGAAGGGATTTACTTTACAAATTACATCTGTTGAAGGAGTCCAGAACACATCTGGTGGAGAAGGATAAGGAAAAGGAGAAGGTCCTGATGGATGGAGAAATGTAACTTCCACTTCGTTTTCATTTTCCCTCAAAATATAAATTAACCATCTGTCATTGAAGATATAAATGATATACCCATTTTTGGTGAGCATTTGTTAAATGGTTCAAAATTTCATGTTTTGAAACACTTTCCTGATCATCATCATAGAAATCAGCATTTGGAAGGTGCTTCCATTTTATTGTAGAACTGATTTTTTTAACTTTTTGATTACAATAGAGAGGCATTAAGTACTTCTAATGTTTACGACTGATTGTACAATGAAGTAACATTGACAGTATCCTCATAAGATAGTTCATTATTTCCAAGTTGAGTGGCAGACTGGCTGGTGCTGGGGAGATCTTTCTTTTTTTTCTTCTTTCTTTCTTTCTTTCTTTCTTTTTAGGCATATTCTTATTCTCCAGCTTTGAAAGCTCCTTTCTACAGCTATCACAAATTTTGGAATTTTCAGGAATTCCTGGAAATAATGAACACGTCATATAATCAAAGTTTGAATAATCAGCATTCTACTGTACTATATTAATGACTGCCTATTATCATAAGGTACTCTGTGTCTTGTTATAGATCAAATACCATCTGTCTTTTAGATCTCTCCTTACAAATATATTTTTATTATTATTGCGTATATCATCATCATCATCATCATATTCAACCATTATCTATCCACTGCTGGATGAAGGTCTCTCCAAATGCTTTCCACACAAGTCTATCCTGGGCCATTCGTTTCCACGTCACCCCAACCTCTTTTCTTATTTCATCCACCCATCTAGTTTGAGGACGTTTTCTAGGTCTTCGGTGGTCTCTTGGAATCCAGTTGAGAATTTGCGTTGTCCATCGTTGATCAGTTCTTGCGATATGCCCAGCCCATCGCCATTTCAGTCTTTTTACTTTAACAATAATATCCTCTACTCCAGTTTGCTCTCTCACCCAAGTGTTTCTTTTTCGATCTCTCCTAGTAATTCCAAGCATACACCTTTCCATGCTCCTTTCGGTTGTCTGTAATTTTAGTATTGCTGCAATTGTTAGTCTCCATGTCTCTGATCCATAAGAGAGGACTGGTAATACACATTGGTTGAAGACTTTTCTTTTTAGACACAAAGGTAATTTTCTCTTCAGGATAAAACTGTTTCGTCCGTATGCACTCCAGCCAAGTTTAACACGTCAGTTGAGTCAACTTGTATTTTTGTTTCCTCTACAAAATTATTGAACATGATCTTAGTTTTTTGTAGGTTCATCTTGAGTCCAACTTCTTCACTTCTAGTTGAGAGCTCCTGTACCATGTCTTGGAGTTCTGATGGGTTCGTTGAAAAAATAACAATGTCATCAGCAAACCGCAAATGATTTAAATATTCACCATTTATTTTTATTCCCTTGTTATTCCAATTTATCAGCTGAAAAATCATCTGTAAAGCTGAAGTAAAAAGTTTTGGAGAAATGGTATCTCCCTGCCTCACACCTTTACCAATTTTGATAGTTTTGGTATCTTTATGTAACCGAAATTTTGCACTTGCATTTTTATACACACGTTTCACCATGTCAATGTACACATCCTCAATGTCTGTTGATCTTAAAGAGTTGATGACTGCTGATGTTTTAATAGAGTCAAAGGCCTTCTCATAGTCAATAAATGCAACACACAATGGAAGTTCATATTCATGTGTTCTTTCAATTAATTCTCTTAATACTTGAATATGGTCCACTGTACTGAATCCACTTCGAAATCCAGCTTGTTCTCTTGGTTGAGCTGCATCTAATTTTTTCTGCAGGCGATGTGTTAGCACTTTTGTGAAGATTTTATAAATAGCAGGTAACAGGCATTTATACAGGGCAACACACAAAGGCAACTTTTACAAATTAGGTAGAATAGGGTGATGATAGCATATTTTCCAAATCCTCTTTATCACCTTTTTTATGCAAAAGAATTACTGTTGCAGAATCCCATTGGTTTGGTATGTTACCGCTGTTAAGACATTTGGTAAAGAATTTTGCAAGTATGTCTTCTACATATTCTCCAGCTTCTTTTAGGATATCTAATGTAATACCATCATCGCCAGGGGCTCTTCCTTTCTTCATACTTTTTATTGCAAATGAAACTTCTTCTTTTAAGATTTTAGGAGCTGTTCCTTCGACTATTTCAGTGTCTTCGTTTAATCCACTGTTACTTTCATATAGTTTTTTGTAGAATTCTTCAACTCTTCTAAGTATTTCTTCCCTATTTCTTGTTACGGTGCCATCCTCTCCTTTTAATGCAATGATGTGTTTCTTCCCAACAGATAAACTTCCTTTAACAACCCTAAGGCTCTTGTTATTTTCAATGGCCTTCCTTACTAACTCACAATTGAATTTTCTTATGTCTTCTTTCATGCTTTTGCGCAGAGTTTTACAAAGTTCTATGTACTCAATCCTGGAACTGGTATTTCGATTGTCCACCTTCATATCTCTTCGCCTTTTCATGAGCTGTTTCGTCTTCTCAGATAATTTGCTATTGTGCTTTTTACAGGTTACACCACCAATTTCCCCAGCAGTTTCAACTATTGTCTTAACAATGTTTTCATTTGCTTCTGAGATATCACTTTCATCAATAAGTCCTTCCAGTGCAGAAAAGCGATTTTTTAATTCCAACTTGAATGCCTCGGTATTTTCTTTTAATTTCTTTAAATCCACCCTCTTACTTACTTGTTTCCTAATGAGCTTCTGTCGTTCTAATTTAGTATTTAAGTGCACTTTACATCTCACCATTCGATGATCACTTCCAGTATTAAATCTGTTCAGTACACTGCAATCTTCAATAATTGATTTCTTGTTTGCCAGGATATAGTCAATTTCACTAGTTCCCCCATTTGGGTGTTTCCATGTCCATTTTCTTTGCGGTTTCTTCTTAAAAAATGAATTCATGATGCTAAGGTTTTCAGCTTCTGCAAATTCGATGAGTTGATCGCCACGTTCATTCCTTTCCCCATATCCGTATTTACCAACCGATGTCTCTCCTTGTTCCTGTTGTCCAATTCTTGCATTGAAATCCCCCATGATGAGCTTGATATGTTGTTTCCCTTTGGTGTGTAACTCTTTGATTTCTTCATAAAATTCTTCAACCTCTTCGTCGGTATGGCTTGATGTTGGTGCATATACCTGTACTATTTGAAGTTGGTATCGCTGGGTTAGTTGAACAACGAGCCTCGCTGCTCGATCTGATGTACTTTCAACTTCCAGAAGACAGTCTTTAATTCTTTTGTTGATTAAGAAGCCAACACCACTTGTTCTTCCAGTTTCCGTTCCTCTATAATAAAACAAATGTCCACTTTTAAGTTCCACCAACTCTTCACCTTTTCTTCTAACTTCACTGAGTCCTACAATGTCCCATTTGATCTTGTCTAGTTCCTCTTCCAATTCCTGAAGTTTTGCTTCAGAAGCAAGGGATCGTCCATTAAACGTAGCCAAGGTCAATAACAAACGGCAGCCTGGGCCATTCCAGTGATTCTTAGCACCCCCTGCTTTCATGCCACACTGACCGCTGCCTTGATCAGGAGCACTCCAGCACCTGGAGACTAGGGGCCATGGTTTCTGGTGTGTCAACATAATGGAGGAATTAGCCATAATTTCACCACGCTGGCTAGACGGGTTGGTGAATTAGCCCTCCCCTTCCGCCTTTCTATCCGTGCAGCAAATATTAATTTGCCACATAAATAGAAAGCTCAGCCTGCACCACTTGAAGGCGGGGTAGGACACTAGGTTACTGGCCTGGCCGGTTCCACACATCGTCACATACGTTCAGCGTGTGGGTCTCCTTCCAGTTAGATACCAGCAACCCTTTTGCAGGTGAATATTTAAATCATCTGCGGTTTGCTGATGACATTGTTATTTTTTCAACGGACCCATTAGAACTCCAAGACATGGTACAAGAGCTCTCAACTAGAACTAAATAAGTTGGACTCAAGATAAACTTACAAAAAAACTAAAATCATGTTCAACAATTTCGTAAAGAAAACAAAAATACAAGTTGAC
>QLNU02015360.1:270205844-270230214 GCA_006491805.2 Dysdera silvatica
GATCTTCTCTAATTATGTTTCGAAGTTATGTATTCAATCGTTTTAGTGCTGAGAAGCTACGCTCGGCGGTTGCTACAGTAATTGGTAAGGTTACAATTACTTTCAAGAATACGTAGATCACATGGTACATTTCAAGATTGCTGTTTTGCAGTGCTTCAAAAGCAGCTTGGGTATTTTGACAGTATTGGTATTTTCTCACATCCATTTGGTTCTCCAGTTAATCACCTAAATTTGAAGTATACTGTTCATTTCTTCCACTCCCAATTCGGCTATTCTGTGATACTTCTCGCTGAGCTCTGTCCAAGATGTGAGGAGTGACTCTTCGTCCGTGTTGCTTTTCGCCAAAAGAGTCGATGGCACTAAATCTTGTAAATATAAGACATCCAGATTTTCATGTGTGAATCGGTTTTTGAGTCTACTTGGATGGAGTTTAACGAAGGCAAGTATTTGATCTATGACTTGGTGTTCAACAGTAGGTGGTATTTTTATTTCCATTCCAAGACCATCATACCCACCTTCCCTCAACCTCTCTGCATATATTCCCGAAATCGGTTTCCACATGTTTCTTAAATTCGCTTATTATCGCGATTGCATTAGAGACAGCATCTTAAGCTTTCGTGAGGACCAAACACTCAGTTTGTAAAAACTGATTTAAAACATACGTTGCGTTTAAGACTTTTGAGAGACTATGTAGTGCAAAAATAAATTCTGAGTTGCACAACGAATAAGTTAGAGTTTTTGCTTTGGGTGCTGAATTCGAGTCGTGCCAAATTGATATCTCCTCTAACGCATCCCCGATCTTAATGATGCCTGCTTTGAATTTCATAACGCCATCATGTCTTTCGACCTATCGCGTTTCGTGAAGTCCAGAAAGTTGTCCCTCAATATGTTTTTCAAGGCGCTATTTCTTTTCGCTGAACCCGTGGAAAAACTCAAAACTCGTTTGATGATGCCAACAGAATTACGCACGCTTAAAACGGACGAAGATTTGAATAGTGCCAAATTCAATTGGTGGCTGAAACATGGACAGTGGATTGCATTTACAGCAATTTTTTTAATTTCCTTTACAGCACCGCAACTATTAGATGTATTGGTACAGACACGTACAGTGTCTGCACCAATACCAACCATTCTGGAAGAATCCAGTCCCAAATTCTCAACTATCTTAACAATTTCGTGACCAATCCTAACTCCAGTCGCCTTTAATTCAGCCGAAGTTGACACGGAAGCAGCTTCTTGGGGAGTTCTACTCTTTGAAAATTTTATTTTCTTTGCTAAAGCGGCAAACATATCTAGAAAAGCCAAGAAATTTTCACGAATTTCCATTTTTCCTGCTTCACCAGTGACCTATCTTACTATAAGTGTCACTTGAGAAATATGCGAAACACCTGTAGTTTCATCAAACACTACACTATAGACACCTGTTTCACGAACTTTTGCAACGATATGAGACTGGATTTCCATGGGAAAACATTGATTTATGTTATTTTGGAAG
The DNA here is from genome assembly GCA_006491805.2 of Dysdera silvatica. Taxonomy (NCBI): domain Eukaryota; kingdom Metazoa; phylum Arthropoda; class Arachnida; order Araneae; family Dysderidae; genus Dysdera; species Dysdera silvatica. Next base: position 270,207,340 of record QLNU02015360.1, read on the forward strand.
ATTTTGCTTCTAAGCTGGGTATTAGAAGACTCGAAATGCTCACGAAGAATTACATCTCCAGCGGACATTTTGAACCGCAACAAAACACGAAAATTTCCTTCATTTGGAGGGAGAGGGCAATCGCCTCAACTGAAATCCGCCACTGGTTGCATTTAAGTCAATTGTTAATGATGTTTATAGAAAACGATGTTGTTCGGCCATTAGATTAGCAAATTTATTAATCGACGGTTCGCAAAGTTAAAGCGAGAAAAGTTCCGCGTTAGTTTAATCTTTTATATTAATAACAATTATATATGTTTGTATAAACGTACATAAAAATCGAGACGTTTTCAGGATAGCCAGTCCTACCTTTACTTAAAGTGAGCCCTGCGGTGGCGCAGTGTGGTAACGCGTTCTCCTATTGCGCGGCTAATCCGGGTTCGACTCCCAGCAGTGCAAAAAGAACGCTTACTCAGAGATCTCATAAAGATCGCACTGCTCACTGTAGTCCGGGGTTTGGTTCCCTAGGCCTTAAGAGGTTCGGATTCCTCGGAAAACAGTAGGTCCCGGCGCAGCATGACCACTGTAGTCTTTGAGCCGTAAAACCAAAAAGCAAACAAACTTAAAGTGTCATGGAAATTAACGATTTCTAACAGCCGTTGACATTGTAACACTTACGATTTAATGGGCTATATAATAACAAACAGACAATTATAAAAATGTGTGAGTTAAAATGACCGATTCCAATGCAACATAAACATCTTAACCCCACAGCCGTCTATTACGTTTTTCATTCACAGCACAACCTTTGTCTCCTTTCACCCCAATCCTCTTGCAAACACTGTTCGGCTTTTGGCTGGGATACATCCACTCATGTCAGTGCCGAATTTACGTAGAGGCCAAGTAGGCAAGGCCCTGGTCCCCCTCCGCTAAGTTCTGGTGTTAATTTAGTTTAAAAATTATTTCAATTTTAATCACAAAATAATGACTTTGCCCATCCTTATACAGACAACGTCCGATACTTTTGACCGCACGTGCCAGCAGCACAGCGAACGGGTTAAACGTCGCTCCCGGAATACATATAAACAGAGGATAGCTATAGAATACTAGGTATTGGGGAGGAAAACGTTCGTATCTGCGCAATGAATCTATTAATAGGTAAACGTCAATTTCCTGCTGATAACGGCGGTTTCAGGAAAGCTCAGCTGTATATGTATGCACATGGGCGGATTTACCATTTTGCCGCAACTAGGCTTTTTACCCCTTCCTACCCCCCCCAAAATCAGTGGTAGGAACATAAAAATTGTTACATTCAATATACGCTAAAAACTTTTGCATTGACAATAAATATGTTGAAAAACAAACTCATAAATTGAAACATAAACATTAAACAATATTAACTTATATTGAAGTATTATCTCTTCTTGGTATATAATAAATCAAATTCAATTTTATTGAAATAAATTTTAATTTTAGCAAAAAATAAAAGCCTATCGAACACTGGTATTTAAATGGAAAGCATGACGTCTAGCTTTCTTCTCGGCAAAACATCTGATTATATCATCGTCTGGTATTGATTTTGTTATATCAGACTTCATACACAAAATTTTGCCGCCCTAATCTATAGCCTAGTATAACCTATTGGGAAATACGGCACTGTGTATGCAAGTGCGTGGTATAAACTGGGAAGTTCAGAAGCCCGGATACACCTATTTTAAAAAGATAATGGTTTTAATCGTCAATACCTCTGAAAGATGTAATTGGCATATTCTGCTGCAAAGTCACGTACTGGTTCTTATTATGACAGAAACTTGCCGAAATTGAATATGTTATTGTGAAATATATTAACTTTCAGCGAAGGGTTCAAAGACTATAACAATATATTAACATATGCACAGCCGCTTACACAGACTGCTGTCGTATTTGCTTATGTTAGCGGAATAACCTCTCTCTCTTTCTCCAGGGGCGGGGATTAAGTATCTTTAAAAAAAAAAGATCATATTATTCGACATTGATGAAAAAAAAAATGTCTTAATATCCAATTGGGGTGGGGGGTGTTTTGATAACGCCCTTTCACTATGGTATTAGTCTAGTGGTTATAAACGCTGCCTTCGAGACCAGCAGAGGGAGTTCGGTCTCAGCTCTGGTGGCGTGCGGATGTTCCTGTCCGGGCTGGCGGGTGTTGGTTCCAGCTCGCTTAAGACGGAGTGCTTGGGATATTCACTTTGGCCGCCGGGCGGAGTTGGATGGATGCCTGCTTCTGCTATTCTGGGACCGGACTCCGCCCTCCCTCGTGATTCGGACTTCGTCGCTGGGGTCGTGCTTGGCCTTCTTTACATGACGGGATTTCGTCATCGTTTTCGTCCGCTGCGATCGCTTGGGGGCCAGCTTTCGCATACAGTGGATGATAATTTGGTATGTAATGCCTGTCCGGACTATGCTGGTCTCGTGCGCCCTGGTTGCGGGGAATGTTTTACGCCTGTTCGCTGCCGCTCGCGGCACCACACCCACTCAACGGTGTCCGGTGGTCTCCTGTAGGAATACCGGCCGGCCCGGGGTGTTCTTCCGCGCCATCCATCTATTTCGGCCGCTCTTCGGGGCGGACTGATCGTGGGTGGTCTCCGGTCGACGTTGAATGACGACAATCATGTGAGCTGTGCGTCTCTGTACGCCTGTTTCGATCGACAATCCCCCGCAATGCCACCTTCGGCGGCCACCTTTCCCATTGCCCTTCTTGCATAATTCACTCACTCACTCAGAGACCAGCAGAGCCAGCTTTAGCATTAGCAGAGCCTAAGCCTAGTAGAGTTATATGGGCCCCGAGTCCACATCATAATTTGAAATAAATTGCAATTTTACACATATTGTAATGTATAAATGTACGAAATATGTGCTTACCCCAACCCCCAATAATTTTGAAAACTCTACGCTGATGTGCCTAAGGCCGTCAACCACAGAGGGCCATATTCAGATTGTTATTTACTACCGGCTTCTCCAATTTTGCAAGGTCTTGGTGTCACCGGTGGTCAAGCCTCTAAAAGCAGTTCTTCTTATCAATCCTCAAATAAGTCACTGTCTCCTCACGTATCGCAGCATTCTTTGTACAACTTTCTTCAATTTACACTTCCTTTGTACTAAATAGACCTCAAGATCTATTCATTTGGGCTTTTAATAACGGGCACGAAGGATATTTTACTATATTTTCATAGTTTTAATTTATAAATTTTAAATTACACTGAAGTGCCAGAAAAACTGGTACAGGCGTGCGTATGCAAATAACGGAGCTTTGCAACCAATCAGCGTAACGCGATGCGGTCGGCAGCGCCTATATAAGACAAGAGATGTCTGGCAAAGCTGTTAGATCGGTTCTTGCCGCTACAATGGCAGGTTATCAAGATTTAAGTGATTTTGAACGTGGCGTTATAGTCGGCACAAGAGAGATGGGACATAGCATCTCCGAGATAGCGACAAAATTTGGATTTTCGCGTACGACCATTTCACGGATATACCGTGAATATCAGGAATCCGGTAAAACATCAAATCTCCGACAGCGGTGCGGCCGGAAAAAGACCTTGAAAGAACGGGACCTTCGACGACTGACGAGAATCGTTAAACGAGATAGACGTGCAACACTTCCTCAAATTGCCGCGGATTTCAATGCTGGGGCATCAACAAGTGTCAGCGTGCGAACTGTTCAACGAACCATCATTGATATGGGCTTTCGGAGCCGAAGGCCCACTCGTGTACCATTGTTGACTGCACGGCACAAAGCTTTACGCCTCGTATAGGCTCGCCAACACCGCCATTGGACTGTTGATGACTGGAAACACGTTGCCTGGTCTGACGAGTCTCGTTTCCAATTGCATCAGGCGGATGGACGTGTACGGGTATGGAGACAACCTCATGAATCCATGGACCCTACATGTCAACAGGGGACTGTTCAAGCTGGTGGAGCTTCTGTGATGGTATGGGGCGTGTGCAGTTGGCGTGATATGGGACCCCTGATACGTCTAGAGACAACTCTAACAGATATGTAAGCATCATGTCTGATCACCTACCAGTAGCGCACCCAGAATATTCCCAAGCGGGGGCCAGGTGGAAAAATGGTCAGAGGCCATATCAATTACGGTTGTCATTTAAACGCGGATTCCAGGAGAGGGCATGGGGCAATTTCCCCCCCCCGAGCTGGGATCATATCATGGAAAATAAAATGAAAAATACCGGACACTTGGCTAAAGATAGGAATCGGGAGCAAATCGCAGTCCACTTAAAAGATTTCGGGATCCGCCCTTGTCCTTTTGTGTACATTTATCATTATTATATTACTAATAATTCTACAGTAGAAATCTTAAATTATTAGGAGTAGGACTAGATTATGTTTATAAATTTTATGTTTATAAATTTTACAATGGCCAGCCCTTGTCCTCAGGGCTTGATCACCGCAAAGGCGTCCAAAGCCCGGGCTTTTTACCTTGCAATTTTAGGGTGCCCTCCAAAAAGCCAAAACGTTATTTCATTTTTATATATAAATATTTTACTTTTACCAAAATCTGACCCAAAAAAAAAAAAAAAAAGGGAAAATTGCAATGCGCTAGCATTTGTTATTATTATAGTGTTACGTCTCAATAGCGGATACCCACGGAACAAGATATTTTGTCACTTAAAGAGGTGTCCATTCTTCGGAGGTACATGTGTTGATATATACATATACTACAGACTAGAATAATCGTCCCTTATTTGGAGGCACCCTGTACAAGAGGTAATACTGTATTTATCTATTCAGCTTGTGATGGGACCAATTCTGCAATGCCCTTCCAAAATGCTCAGCTCACTACTGGGGGTATTTCCAATTTTTTGTAAGGACAAGGGCCCCAAATATGTGCCTGGTCTAGGGCCCCGCAAAGGCATGATCGGGTCCTGCTTGTCCTCCATAAAAAATTACCGTTTTGATAATAGGTTTAAGAATAACCCTATTCTGCAAAACTTGCTTTTGCTTGCCCTCTGTCCATTACTTCATCCACAGAAGCCTTTTTCTCTTCCACGACCCTTAAAAAATCATCGCCTATGAAAACCGAATCCGTGTGATAAATAAAAGATTCATGTTGTTTGAACTTCTTCTAAGTCTTTCAATTATTAAATCCCTTTGAAACAAATTGATCCTTGGCTTGTGTCGATCTTAAATCGACTTCATGGGGTGAAAAGAAAACACAAAATTTTCAATAAGCACTGTCTTCTTTCTTTGAGTAAGCTATATACTTATGCTTACTCAGTCAAGGTAAGCAGAAATTTCGCCTGTGGTGAGGTTTTCCTTGACTTAATGCAGCACAAGTGATAGTCGTGGGAAAATTTCAATTTGCATATGGTTCCCAAAGACTTTTTAGCACTGTTATCCTACCTTCATCAGTGAGGTTAGATTTCTTCACATAATTAGAAATATCCGCAGTCAGAATTTCCACTTCAACTGTGTTTGATATTATGTTTTGCTCTACCTTTACCTCTTACAAAGTTGTTTGAAGACAGTCGCGGGCCACTGCTGTTGCTTTTCTCAAGAGCAGTCTCATCAACGTTACCAGAGTTCAGGGAAATGTCGTTGGGATCGTCACTATCTTCAATTTTTAAAAGAAGAAATGACCAGTGTCTATTTGAGTAATTATTTTTCGCTTTGTTAGTCCAAGGGGCGCCGGGCCCCTCGGCCTCCGACATGGGTGCGCCACTGTCACCTACACCCATTCATGTCCATTGTGCATTCTGATGGACTTGGTAAATTTCAGCATGATAATGTGACACCTCACACATCGAGAGTTGCTACCGAGTGGTTCCAGGAACACTCTTCTGACTTTAGATACTTTAATTGGCCACCTAAATCGCCAGACATGAACATTATCGAGCATATCTGGGATGCCTTGCAACGTGCTGTTCAGAAGAGATCTCCACCACCTCGCACTCCTATGGATTTGTGGACTGCCCTGCAGGATTCCTGGTGTGAATTGTCTCCAGGATACCTTCAGACATTAGTCGAGTCCATGCCACGTCGTGTTGCGACACTTCTGCGTGCGTGGACGAGGAGGCTACACGATATTAGGTAGGTGTGATTTTTCACAACTTCAGTTGTATTTAAAGAATGAAAGTACTGATAAAAGTGGCACTGGCAGCCCGTACGAAGTCGCAAGTAATTGGGTTAGGAACCACTGCTTTTAGACAAATAATTTGTGCTAAAAATAAAATGTATGTAGAGATCGTCTAAATATGGGCTACCACTTTACTATTTCAGGAACTGTAAGCAAACCTTTAAAGATTTTCAAATATGATACCATAATATATAGCTGAACATGTCTGCTTCATAATACGATACAAAAATAATTTTTTCTAAAAATAATGCTTGCTTCGATTATTAATTAAAATTAAAGAGATCAAATTGTTGGCTTTAAAATTGTCTAGTCTAAATATGGGCTGCCTAAAATACTATAAAGTACTAATTAAAAAAGAACATTGTATATGTGAAGACATTTTTGCTTCAGATAAATGATTAATTGCGACGTGACGAAAATACTATAAAATAAAATGAATTTTGTATACGACAGGAAAAGCTTCATATGTTTGTTCAGATTTGATACACTGGTGACGAAAAACGCTGGTACAGGCATGCATATGCAATTTTCGCTACTGTTAGTCAGGGGCCGGGCCTCAAACCCGTGGGTGCGCCACTGTCACTACACCCATTCATGTCCATTGTGCATTCCGACGGACTTGGACAATTTCAGCATGATAATGCGACACCCCACACATCGAGAGTTGCTACCGAGTGGCTCCAGGAACACTCTTCTGACTTTAGACACTTCCATTGGCCACCTAAATCGCCAGACATGAACATTATCGAGCATATCTAGGATGCCTTGCTACGTGCTGTTCAGAAGAGAGATCTACCACCTCGCACTCCTGTGGATTTGTGGACTTCCCTGCAGGGTTCCTGGTGTGAATTGTCTCCAAGAGACCTTCAGACATTATTCGAGTCCATGCCACGTCGTGTTGCGGCAGTTCTACGTGCGCGAGGGGGGTGGGGAGGGCTACACAATATTAGGTAGGTGTACCAGTTTTTCTGGCACTTCAGTGTACGATATAATTATGTATTTTAAATTTCAATGTCATTATGGATTTTAAATTACAATGTAATTATGTACGTTAAGTTAACTCTTAGATATATATGTATGGATTTAAAATCAAAGTGATAAAATGCTATAAATCAGTGATTCTCAAAATTTCTATCATAGAGAACACCCGGGAACCTACACTGACGAACACCCCTCCCTTAAAAAGCCCTTAACTTAGTAACGCTTTTCCTCAAGACGTACATGTACCTCCATTTCCTTTATCATTATACCCGTTTTTTAATCACTTTTAGTAGGTTTGATGCAAGAAAGGCCAAAAAATTAAATTACAACAGGCTATGATAATGCGCACAGTGTATTTTTTTCAGTCGATATTCAGGAATATACATTGGGGGGGGGACGGTTATTTCAAGGTGGTTATATTTATTTTAAATTATCTTTATAAATCATTTTACGGACATTCAATCATTTTACAGACATTCAATCATTTTACAGACATTCAATCATTTTACGGGCATTCAATCATTTTACAGATTTCATTTGGTCTCGCAACAACGAGATGTAAGATTGTGCACGAAAGAAATTCGAAATTCTATTTTATTAATAGTGTTCAGTAAAATACTAATATAATTAAAATTTAAGAGAAGTTAATGGGAAAACCATGGATTCATGCGAAGCAATGTAAATGCACTGAAGTCAACTTTCATTGATGTTTAAATTTTCAACGCAGTTTCGTAGCGTAGAGGAAACGCGTTTGTCTACCGTCATGGAAAATTCTGATTTGAATTACAGTTGAACCTCGTTAACGTGAACCCGCTTAACCGATTATTTTTATAACATGAACTGTCTCCTGAATCCTCGTCAAAACGAATAACTCAGCATCACGACCCCATCCTTTTCGGATAACAGGAACTGCTTTCAACACGAACGAAGTTTTTGTCCCCATGAATATTTGCTTTTACGAGGTTCGACTGTATTATCCTAGTATTTAATCATTGGTGATATCAACGACTCGGGGAATGCCGCATGCTGCAAGGAGATTAATAGCTTGTTCCTTTAATCTGTGCAATCTTTAGACTTGAATTCTCGAGGAAAGCCTTGCAACCACCATAGGCATAGAGTTATATGGGCTCGTGGGGCCCAAGCCCCTCCCCCCAATAATCTGAAATAAATTGCGATTTTACATATACTGTAATGTATAAACGTACATAAAATGTGCTTGCCCCCTCCCCCAATAATTTTGAGAACTCTACGTTGATGGCAACCACAGTCATTGATTCTTGCTCTCCTCCTCCATTTTTAACCTAATTATCAGTCAAAAGTTTTTTTTGTTTTTTTAATTGGAATACACCAGTGTAACAATTTAAACATTACGCACACCAGATGTATTGTCATAAAATGTGCGTTGATTGGTTAACCGAATTTTTTAAGCATTATTGTACTTTAATAGCATGCTTTTATCCATTTCAGATTTTGGTATTACAGCAGGCAGGCATGAATCAAACGAAGGTATTATGATTTTTCCATTTTGTAATAACTACTGCCTTTTTTACTCAGAATCACCCAGGTGTATAACACGTAATATACATTGAAGAGCCAAAACATAATGATCACCCCTACCGTGTGCGAATGGGCTCGCCTGGATGACTCGGAGGGCAGGTGGGAAGGGTATTTAATGGATACAGGTCATTCTGAGACATAATTCCCTCGATTATGTTTGTGTGAGATGGGTAAGGCTACTGATATAAGCGAGTTTGATAGAAAGCAGACTGTAATGTCCCGACGGCTCGGAAAGAAAATCTCTGAAACTGCACGGCTCGTTGGGTGTTCGTGAACTACCGTTGTTAGGACCTATGCAAAGTTGATGAATGACAGTGAAACCAATAGTAGACGGCAGGGCGTTGGACGTTCACACGTGATTAACAAAACTGGACGTCGCAAGCTGCCCCGCTTAGTGGAGAAAAATCGGTGACAGACAGGGGCTCAATTGAGAGCCGATTACAATGTTGTTCTAAGTAGAGGTGTTTTGAAGCCCACAGTTCGGCGAACTCTGTTTCATATGGGACTCCGCAGCAGATGGCCCTCTCATGTGCCTCTGTTAACCAATCATCATCGCCATTTAGGCCTACAGTGGTCCCGGGAACATCGTGACTAGATCATGGAACAATGGACCAGAATTGCCTGGTCAGATAAATCACGTTTTCTGCTTCATCACGTTGATGGCCGCGTCATAGTACGCCGTCTACCAGGCTAATAGTTCCTCGGCACATGTACCGCGGGTCATAAACAGGCCGGTGGTGACGGTGTGCCTATTATGATTTAGGGGACGTTCTCATGGGCGTCCCTGGAAACGTTGATCGTAGTAGAACATACCATGAAAGCTGTTGACTACATCAACATCATTGCGGACCAGTTGCACCATTACATTGCGTTTATCTTCCCCACTGGGAATGGAGTCTTCCAGCAGGACAATGTTCCTAGCCACAAGGCCGGAATTGTGCCACAATGGTTCGAGGATCATGCGGATGAATTTCGATTGATATCCTGGCCTCCTAACTCGCCGGATCTTTATCCTATAGAGCACATTTGGGATGTCATGCAACGGCAGCTCGGAGCGCAAAATCCACCGCCCCAGAATATCTGAGAATTGCGCAACCACTGCTTGCATATCTGGTACCATCTGCCTCCAGCCACCTACCAAACACTTGTGGCATCCATACCAAGGCGGCCTGCAGCTGTTTCGTGTCCCAAAGATGGAGCAACACGCTATTAGGTAGGTGGTCATAACATTTTGGCTCTTCAGTGTAGATCCATGGATGATGCGCGTGAACATGCGTAATATTTTATAATTAACGAGTCATCCAAAATATACTATTCATAAATAGATCTTGTTTTAGTTTCCAGGTCATGGTTAATGATTGGGAGGGAAAAAACAATTGTTTACTTTTCCTAGAAAATACGCATTGTGTCAACCTTTTATTACTTTTTCTCATTAAATTGGTGCTTAATGAATGTTTATATTTTCCCCTTTCTCTCTAACGAAGCTTGCTAACCGAATATTGATTTACTTTACTGATGTTGCGCATTTTATGACGGACGAAAAAGTCGCTTCCTTTTTAAAAATGGTTTAGTTGAATTTAACGATTCTAGACTATTTGGAAGTATCTCTGTACCCGATTATTTTGCAACAAAAAGTGACAACCTAATGGATCGATGTTAGTGAAACTAATATCGGAAAGAAATAATCGATGAAACCACGTCCTTTTTATTACCGAACGGTGGCTTCCTCACGAATAGAGAGTTGTACTTTCGCAAAATCACGTGCATTTTATATCTGTTCTCGCTTCCACATTGTCGAATTTTGCGTAGTTTTAATTATTTTCGATCTACGTGTAATCAGTTAATGGATAATCGGTTTCTCTCGTATGCAAATGATATAATAATTAGCCGTGTTCAAATGTAAGTAAATGGATATTTTATTCATTTTTAATGGAGAAAATTAGCGTCAGTTTTGGGGAGACGGGGGACGAGAGTTGGTTCAAATTTTGTGAACGTTTAATGTTTCATAAAAGATGTTACAATTTTATCGATTACCATAAACACGGTTTATTTGTATTTTTTACCTTCCAAGGTAATAGAACTGGGTACCTAAGATGAAATCTACGGCTTTACTTTGCCTCTGACTCACGAATTACTTTTTTTAAGGGAAAAAAAACGTGTTAAGTTTGAGATAATTATTTATCCATATTGAGTGATAAGTTACTCACAAAGAAAGGAATGATTTGAGCTAAGGCAAAAAAAACAAAAACAAATTCTCTTTGCGAGCGAATATAAATTTTCACTATGGACAAATTAGCAATTCATGTGACAGTACTTGTACTGCTTTTTTGAACTAATGCGACAAGTTGCAGAGGCCAACCGTCCTGTAGGCGAGGCTAGCAATTAACAATTCTCATCATAGTCGATGATGTGGTAATATTAGATAATAAATGAGGAGGAGGAGGAGGAGATGTTATTGTTTATAGAGGGGGAGTCCCTTCCAATAAAACTTCAGGAATTTGAAGGTTTTTTTGTTTTTTTTGTCTTGAGAGGGGTAAAGAAGGTAGCGCGCGGTGTCGTGACCCATTTTAATTAATACAGGTTTTAGCAGTCGAGTCGTATTCCAAACAAAGGATGTGTACCATGCAAGATTTTTCGCATCTAAACAGGACTTAACACCAACTTTAACTTTTTACAAAGCAGACACATCCCGAGGTACTGCTGTATACTTAACTTGCGGATACAGTATTTACTTACATTAAAAGATATTATTATAGAAAATTACACCATGGAGATAGAATTAAAAGCCAAAATAGAAAAATGGAAATTAATAAAAAAAACTTTGTTTTCTAATTTAAATTATTAACCTTTAATTTCTTCTAACCCTTGCTAAAGAAATATCAAGAAGGAAAAAAGGATACTTTAAAACCATTCAGTTATTCTGTTCCAAAAACGTATAGTGTGTATTCAATTTTGCAATCTTCTATGTTTGTATTAAGCTCTTACAGTGATTAGATATCTTACAATTAAAATATATATTAATCATTTTACAATTAATTAATTATTAAGTTTTTCTTTTGAAAACTAACTAGAGTAGAATGCTTTGTAAACAACGAATATTCCGGAATCTACTTTGAATGTAGCTTGTTTGTTTATATTTTAGGATGCTATTTTATCTTCAATAGTACTGAGAGGACAAATGGTACTTTCACATCGCCAAATTGGCCAGGACTCTACCCTAGATCTACAGAATGCCATTACCTTTTCTTTGGCTCCAATCCGGAAAGAGTTCATATAACTTTTGCATATTTTGATGTCGACGGAGATCCACCGTAAGTACTCACATATATACATACACGGTCGGTTCCGCTTAAACGAATATTTACGGTTCCAGCGAATGTTACTCGATTAAGCGGGGTCGGTATTCCATTATCCGGCGGAAACAAGCAGCTACATATATAAGAAATATGAAATAGTGTTGCAAGAATAATACTATGTACAATAAATAAATAAATTATACGCCCCTATCAAGAGCGCAGCAATTAAAAAATTATGGGGGCCCAAGCGGCCTTAAAAAAGATAAAGAAATTCGGTGTTAAGAACATTGTACTTTGTTTAATAGAAATAAAATACAGGGTACCAGGGAGGAAATTTACATACAAAAGGTTAAACACTGGTAAAATAGGAACGAAAAAGATCACCCAAGCTTTCGGACGCGTCAGCAGCAGTCCTTCATCAGGAGTAATCATTACTCCTGATGAAGGACTGCTGCTGATAACTCCGAAAGCTTGGATGATCTTTTTCATTGCTATTTTACCAGTGTTTAACTTTTTGTATGTTAATGTACTTTGTTAATCAATGGGGGGGGGGCTTGAGTCCCCTTTCCTGCGCCAATAGTACCTATGTATTTTTTAATGAAAAAATTTGTACATTAGCGTACACTTGCAGTTGCACTTGTACACAAGTTTGAAACTCCTCTACAATTTTGACTTACAGGCGGCGTACACAACTTAATTTTTTATTGCCTCTAAAACTTTTAACTTAGCGCATAAACTCAATTGCCATCTGAAAAGAGTCTTTTACAGTGCGATCATTGGCGTACGCAGGGGGGTGTTGATGGGGATTGTAACCCCCCCATTGCAATGAAATTTTGTATATTTAACATAGGAATATATGAGTTGTTAAGGTATTATTACCCTCCGCAGGGATAACACAATTGCCAAATATGGTCTCTGTACTGAAACAAACTAATGCTTAAAGCCGGTTTCAAGGAAGAAGTGCTTAAAGTACCAAAATTTTGTAGGAAAATCATGGAAAAAATTTAAAAGAGGAAAAACTCTAGTAAACTAGAGATTTGTTATTTGGAGGTAGTTTTACAAGGATTCATAAATAGTTTATTATGAAAAAAATCGCTATATATATATTTAATCAGTTAGAAATAGTAGCGTAATTAAGATTTTCGCACACTTCAAAAGATGCGAGAGGCCAAAAGGGACCCAGACGTATGTAGTACTTAAATAAAAGGAGCCCTGTGTGTTTCCGAAATCGAAGAAGTTGACCACATCGACTGGTTTCCGAAACGCTAGTCGTTGGAAACTTATTTTTCTCATTAAATGATTCTAATTAACGATCGAATATTTATTTTTAGTGCCATAGTAATGGACTTTTTTTTCTTTTTTTTTAGGTGTACAGAAGAAACCGCAAGCGATTATGTAGAGTTTTCAAACTTTCGAACGGTGGATCGAAAGATTCCGCGACACTGCGGAAACCGAAGCCCAAAGGTTATTGAATCCGATGGTGACTTCTTTCGCGTAACTTTTAAATCCAATGACAAGTTCGATGCTACGGGCTTCGAAGCCTTCTTTCAGTTCCGTAATTTTGCTGGTGAGACATATTTTGCAACTAGTTTTAAAAATGCGCTTCATCTCAGCACCATGCTTAATTTTTGGCTGTACTAATTTTATCCTTTATCGCAAGTTTTTAACTAAATGATCAAATTTAATGTCCACTGTTTATAAAATAAAACTTGTAAATAGTAATATTTCGAAAATTTCTGGTGTTTTCCTGTTAAAAATATTTAAGGTCGCCCCTTAATATTATATTAAATTGGAAGACTTTTGATTTCTAGGGCTTTTTATGTAGTGATGTACATAGGGAACATTAAAGGCGGGGATCCCGAAAATTAAGAGCAAGTTCTAGTGTACCTAATGTAAAATTAAGGGATCTATAGGTCATGAAGGAAGGCCTCCGACTAACTATTTACGTTGTAATGAAACTCAGAAATTTTGATGTTTATCCTTGAATTTCGTTCATCCTCATGATATACATAAAATATTTACCCCAAAGATGTATACTAAGCACTTTTCTTTTCTAGATCCATTTACAGTAAAGCGAGTATCTGTAGCATCAGCGGATTCTTCACGTAAGTGATAGTATAATCGATATTTGAGAAACGATGGTTTTTTGTTGTTTTTTTAATAAAATAATCGATCTTTATTTTAGGCTTATCTTTGGTTCACCAGATGGCAGCACTAGCATGTCTCTACTCCGTACTTCGAATTCTCGTATTTCTAATATAAAATAAACTAAGTAAAAATATTATTTTGTATCAGAAGAATGCGATGGAATAACGTATTTCCTACAGCCGATGCTCAACAAGACCATTGTAACTTGGAAGAGAACAATATAAGCAACCAAATAGTTTTTTTAATCCTATTAAACAGCTTTAATTTCTAGCCAAATAGCCTTTCGTTTAGCTGTGTAATTTTCCATCGTAGATTCCGAACTATCTATAGTAAGTTATTGCACCGATAGTTAGCTACATGATACCTAAGTAGACTATAATTATGTTTTGTAAATCTAACTCGCTGGAGTATTTTTTTGGCACTTGCATATGTGGAAAATTCAATTTTGCATGGAAGTTTTTATATGAAATAAAAACTAATTTTTTAAGAATTCTTTTACTTTATATAAACATCAATCGAATTATGCATTAAAGCTAACTGCTGCAATGAAATTTGTGCGGTAAAAAAAAAAGGAAATAAAAAAAGTGCTTTTCATACAATGAATTCAAGTTTGTTGCTGTTCGCTATCGAAATTTTGGAACAGCCATTCATTGTTGAGATGGCGTTTGTAAATTTGTGGAAGTTACCGAAATTTTGAATCTACAGTACATATGTACATTGGTGTTCGATTGGTAGATTTATTCTAAGCCGAATAAATTATTTGTTTTATTACATTTATCGAAGAGTTTTTATTTGGTAAAAAAGTTTTTCAGTTCACGTGACTAAACAAGTGCAGAATTTACAGAACAGATACAGATTGATTGAAAACATCGGTTCTGAAACATTTTTACAGCAGCGACCCCTTTACTGTCTGGAAGTTTACTCTTAACGCCGCTTATGTGCCGAAGATGCCATTGGATTTTCTTCAGAGGAGAGGCCGCCCATGAAACAGAATTTTACCAAAATGTTTTATTATCACACAACGATAAAAAGACTGATCAGGGCTCGGCCAGTGGTAAGGTGGGAAACCACCGGGCGCAAAATTTGGCCACATTGGTCTGCGAGCGTTACCGAGTTTTAGGGGCGAAATACTTAACTTGCTCCGGCGCTGGGACAACCACCGCCATGCCGCTGGCACATGCCCGTACTCAGGGGGAGAGGAGTATTTAGAGACCGATCCCGCACTCCCGAAACTAAATTTAAGAAGAAGGATCGCGAAAACAGATCGCACTGCTCACTGTAGTCCGGGGTTTGGTTCCCTAGGCCTTAAGAGGTTCGGATTCCTCGGAAAACAGTAGGTCCCGGCGCAGCATGACCACTGTAGTCTTTGAGCCGTAAAACCAAAAAGAAAGAAAAGAAAGATGTAATAGGTCTGCAAAAATACGTATATGTATTTACTTGTCTAACTTGTAAAAAGTGAGGGAGAAACCCCCTCAAACCTTGAATAATTATCAAAATTCTGACTGCGGGATTTCGTTTTGCAGACCACTAATTTGAGAATATTTAAAAAACAACCAAACCATTTATTTTAAGAAGGGGGACCTTATAAAAAATTAAATTTTGATGGCAAAACTACAAGCAAAATTGATATTTTTCCATTCATTTTTGTACGATGAATTTATATTTCTTCTTTATGATAAAGATGGTACATCTTTATTTAAAGTTATTTTGTAAATTTTTTGAGCCCCTCAAGAAATTAAATCCTGACTACGGCCTTTGTCTAGCATTGCAAAATAAAGTTCTTCACTGGTAAAAACACGAAAAGTAAAGAGAAGATAACGAAATTAACTTCTAACCAATTTACATAACTCTGCATAACATTTTCTCACTACCGTCATACCTTTCAATGGCGCGAACAGTACTGCTGCCGTACTAGAAATTGGAGGGCGCTTTTTCCTTATTGATATCTTTGTTCATTATTCCAAGGCATTTAGAATCACAATTTTGTCCTTCAGCAGCAAAATCCTAGATTATTATAATTATTTTTTTCTCATTCATTTTTGGATTATGAAAAAGCTGTGATTATCGTACTTCATTTTAGATAAAGCTCCAAAAAAAGGGAGCTGGCGCATCAGGCATTTTGATGCCATCGTATCACGTGATCTCATTCACTGCCGTGTAAAATTGAGTAATTTACAACAGTGATGGGCCATTACGAAATACTTTTACAATCGAAAGAATCGCAATCGACTCAAATTTACATTCGAGTAAGCAATTCATTCGTCCTTGAACTTAACAATCGAGATGTTCAATTGCAATCGCGAGTCAGCTGCCCCAATCACACTGCGCATGCGCATTAACACATGGCGGCGGCGTCAATTTGGTGAGTAAATGATTAGATCTAACTGCAGTTTCTGACATCCACGCAAAGGAGTGAGAGAGAGTATATGTGTGTGTGTGTGTGTTTATAGAATCGTCATATAGGTTTTAGAAAGCCTCTAAAGTAAAACTCCGAATTAACGAAATCCGAACGACTAGCACTTCATTTATTTACAGGAGTATTGATTTTTTTCCCTTTTTTTAATTGTTATAAATAGGCAAGAATTTCATTTCTGAATTCATTGTACGTATATAACTAGAAATTATCTACTTACAACCTCTGTGCCGATTTTATATGTGAATCATAAAACATGATGAAAATTATGATATACGACAGAGCATCGAGTTATTCAAAAATAAGCCCTCTGTTATTTTAAGTTGAATTTATTCTTAAAATTATTTATATAAATTGTTTTTGTCATTATGAGAAATGCACGGTAAATATAGTAGGCGATATAGTATTTATATTCAAAAGCAAGGCTGATAAAGATGCAATTACGATTTTGTTTTCTCATTCAAAACAAATACTGACCAAATATCGTATATAAGTAAATAGAAACGGTAGTCAAAATCTCATTTTTTATTTATTTACGGTATTATACGATGTATCGAGTCAGTTTAAAAACATTGAGAGGTTCAGAATTTTAAATAATCGAGACATCGACTAAAACATCTCGCAATCGAGCATCACTACTTTACAAGTGTGTAATTTTTAATAAAATAGGGTAAGATGGGTAGGTGTGGCTCCGTAAATTGTTCAAATCACTCGATGAATAAACATAGAATGTTTAGATTTGCAACAGATCCAGTGAGATGTAGTAAATGAATTCTTAGTTTTCTCATAGTAAACGTTGCGTTATGAAACCGGAAGTGTACAACAAAATGGCGTCTGAGGCGTCGGCCTAGAATTCTAGGGGCTCTAGTTTTAGCCTGAAATATGTTAAGAGGGCGGAGGGCGGAGTGTATCGTATTTTTTAACTTTTCGATTGTTGCAAGATGTATTGAGGTATCGATTTTCTTACGGGGGACGGGACGCACGGACCTTTCGCCTAGAGCGACAAACTTGCTTGCGCCGGCCCTGATTCTAACAAACGCAGCAATACGTAAGTTAGACAATCTAAAGGAGCATGAAGAGGTGCATACTTAGAATAACTAGGAGGGATCGTAAAAAAACAACGCTTGGGTGAGAGAACAGTAGCGTAACGGAAAATCTCGGAGCCCTACCTACAATTTTTTGGGGGCCCCCTGTTACGAAAATTAATTTGTATATGCATATATGAAAGTAAGTAAATAAATAAATAATAGTGCTATAAGAAATTAACCGGCGACGCATTCCAATATTTTAAACAGAACACATGTCGATTAGTCACCGTTTCACGAAGTAAGGTTCTGATGCAAAGCGTATACTATAGCTTCAAAACTCGTCCAGACTTCATAATTTTCGGATGTTGAGTTCAATTTTAAAGGCAATAAAATCAGCTAAAGTAAATACGCGTAATAAGTTTGCCACAGTTGGAAACCGTTTATTTTATTTTATATTTTACCTAAAGATTAAAAAAAATCCTTATTAACTAAAAAATATAATTTTTTTTTTTACTCATAAATTTTATGAAAAGTAAAAGAAGACAAAAGTGTCCCCGTTTATCGTGGGGGTTATGAGTACGTCACTGGTGAGAGCAAACAGGAGTAGAGGACATCATTGTTAAAGTAAAAGGGCTGAAATGGCGATGGGCTGGGCATATCGCAAGAAGAAATGATCAACGACGGACATCTGAAATTCTTAACTGGATTCCAAAAGATCACCTAAGACCTAGGAAATGTCCTCAAACTAGATGGGTGAAATAAGAAAACAGGTTGGGGTGACATGGAAGCGAATTACTCAAGATAGACTTGTGTGGAAAACATTTGGAGAAACCTTCATCTAGCAGTGGATGCGTAATGATTGAATATGATGATGATATTACGTATATGTGTCATTACCCCCCCCCCCACCCTTTTGATAGTCCAAATTTTGAAGGAGCGATAAATTAGTCTGGCATACCGGTGGCAAATATCCCCGTCGCGGCTCTGATCATACTGAAATTACATAGGCTTAAATTATATTTCCAGAGGCCCGGGAAAAAATTATCTAGAGCTCTACGAAAGCTTAGCCTCTCTGGCAGTTGTGTTATTATTTCTGCTATTTGAAATTACCACACTCTAATCCAGTGAAGTTGCAACTGGATAGAGTGCGTACCAGATCAGTCACAGCGTTGTTCCGATGGTTGAAGTCATTTAAAATATCAAATATATATAATTATCTTTAAAACAAATAAGTGGCAACTATTAAACCTAGCTCATATCTTTATAATTTACGTTTTGTAATCTTCCTCATTCCATTTAAAAGATATATTTTTATTCACATGTGCTTTGAAAGGGAAACGCTTTGGTTTTGAAAATTGTCAAATATTAAAATTAACATGCTAGAGCGCCATCTATTGCGAAATAAGAAACAAGATAAACCTGTAATATAAACACTTTTCTTAATTCTGCAGTTTTTTGGTGTCACATGACAGCAAAAGGAAATTATGTTTTCAGATAGGCAAATACATTAATTAATACCTGGTGATTGAAGGCCTGTGCATAGGATGTTAATAAAAGGGGGAGATTTTGATCAAAAAAAATTGTTCTCTTATAATTAAAATTAAACTGTGAAAAAGTTTCTGGGGGGAGGGCAGTCAGATTTCTTGGGGCTTCCGTCCCTTCCCGGCCCCCACTTAGTTACGCCTATGCCCCCCCCTCCATCCGATCCATCAGTGCACTTTTGTAAATGTAAGTTAAAAAAACTTTCATGTGTACATAGAAAAACATAGTTTAAATATTTATTCATAGATGGCGCCACGCAAAAGAAACTTAAATATCTTCTGAAATAAAAATTCTACCTCAATTTTTATTATAACTTTGCCTTTTTTGTGACAAGAATAAATCATATAGCTCATGTTCTTTTTATTCTTTCAAGTACACAAGTGAATACTTAATTTTGAAAACTTCCATAAACCTTGAATGAGCTATATTATTTATTGTTTGTGCCTGTAGATGGCGCGCAAGCGAAGGCAATCTTTATTTATTTATTTATTTATTTATTTATTTATTTATTGGCATTAAGTGTTTTACCATATCTTATATGATACCTTTAACATGGTAAGGATATATTATTTATGCTTATTTTTTGTTAATTTGAATGTGCCATAATTAGGCACGATTTGTATGCACTTGCATGTTTTTGCGTATTTCTTCATATTTCTCCTTTGTGCTATTTTGGCATATTTCTGCAAAATTTTCAAAAAGTGTATATTTTTCTAATCCGCTTGTAATTCAATCAATTATATTAATTCTATGTTTCTTTTTTTTAATCAGGCCTTTCTTTTTTTTTTTTTAACTTTTTTAAATAAGAATAAAAAAAATGCTACAAAATATGTTTCAAGTGTAAATGATATAATTAGATAATATTAAAGTTAGAAAAAAATAATTTTATGAGTCTTCACATTTCTGTGATGATGTTTCGCAATATGCGTAATACTTTCCAAGTCAAGACCAAGTGTAATATTTTCCAATCTAAGCCCTGTGCGTCGGTAGGTATAGGCAAGAGAGGGTCATTGCCTCTTCCCCTATATTTCTATTTCTTTGAAAAAAAAGTAAATTTAAAAAGCTGAGGTAGAAAATTTTCATTTTTTAAGGCCTTTGCCCCCCAACCTTTAGATTTAACTTTGTCAGTGCCCTTCCAAGCCAATGCTTGTGATGCCATATTTTCAAACATATCTCCGTACGTATTTCATACATTTTGGTATGTATTTTGTATTAATTTTGTAAGTAAACATATTCAAGGATATAACATTGATATTTTTTATGCATTTCAGTATATATGTTATGCAATAATTTCAAGAACATTTGCACTGTTTCAATAAATTGTCATTTTATACATTTCGAAACATCGCTTATGAGTAGGGTCCAAATTTCTATGCACTTGCATATTTTGTAATAATTTGGAGAATATTTGCGTATTATTTGGGCTAAATTTTATGCATGAAAATCCGGGCCTTGGTAATAATAGATAATGCGTAGAAACAACAGACGGACAGCGCAGCACGTGTGCTGACTTTCGATTGCAATTGAACATCTCGTTTTTTAAATTCAAGAGCGAATGAATTGTTAACTCAATTGCAAAATTTCTTCGATTCCGATTTTTTCGATGTTAAAAATATTTTTCAATTGCCCATCACTAGTTCCCTGTGGGCACAACTGCGTGAGAATTTTATTGCTATTGTATTTTCATTTGCTATATAATCGTGTTTTCTGCTTGAAATCTCTGAGATTCTCGAATATTAAATTTACAAGTAATGATAATTTTAAATTTTAGGCAGCAAAAGCGCAAAATAATTTTAATCTGAGAAATAACTGCAGAATCGCTTACGACAGCGATAATTCTGCCATCTAGTAGCAGCAATATGAACTTTTGCGGCATTTTGGACAGTTTAGGATCAAGACCCTTTAATAAATGACGCTTTCAAGGAAAGCTAGACATAAAAATAAATATATCGTTTGCCTAAAAAAACTTATCGCTCGCCGCTGCTGCAACAACCCCCACAATGTTTTGGAGAGAATGTGTAATGCCAGAGAAAATTAAGATGAGAGGTGACGAAAATATGCGCTAAAAACAGTGCTGTAACGTGCCTTCAAAAGTGAGCCATCTCCGACTGTTCGCCATCCCACCCATCTCCTTGAATAAAAGTTGTTGAGTTGGCAATTAGAAGTAAATATCATCTAAAGCAACACTCACTAACTGACAGACAGATAAACAAAACAACAGCAGATTCAACGTTACTTGAAATCCGCCAAATTTAAATATCGACTGTGGTCGTTTTTTGTGTTTAGCATTGCCTATTTCCAATGCAACTAGAGAAAGATCGTTTTCAGTATTACAACGAGTAAAAAAGGTTATCTACGGAAGTCCTTGAGCTGTATGAAATTAAGTTGTTTATCTGTATTATGCGTAGGAAACGCTGTTGTATATAATATTAATGATATAAAATTAATTGATAATTTAGCTAAAGAAAGAGCAAGCAAAAAAAGTGTTAATATAAATTTTATAACCTGTGTAATATATAAACGAAATTTTTAAATTATCATTTATTTATGTTTTAATTTTTTGGGAAGGGTATAGGATTAACTGAGGTGAACATAGTGAAACAAACCTTCCAGCATTTAAAATTGGAGAATTTCCAAGAACTCTCTTTTTTTTTTCAGAGTATATAATAGGGAGTTTTCGATAAACGCTTTCTTGAGTGAGACAATGAATTACACTGATGAATGTGTATTTTACGACGACAATGAAATGAATATGAATACTGCAATATGAACCAAACAATTATAGGTTTTTTTTTAGGTATTCGCAAATAAAGTTTATATGTTTTGGGAAAATTTAGTTTTGTAAGTTTTTTGAAGGGCTTGGGACCAACGAAAATGCTCGCTAAATCCATTCTGGAATTTAAAATTTCATGTAACATATTTGCGCATGCAGCATACATACAAGACTTAAAAGTGCTCGATACTTCCTTATTATAGCGGTGTCGGATACATATCGTCAAGATAGTGAGTAATTTTTGCAGAAATCACGCCAAGACTTGTTTATTAAGAGTTTCGAATTTGTACTGGTTTTTTTTTAAATTATTATTTTTTTTTTAAATATGCGGTTAATAATCTTTAATATACACTGTACATGAAGGTACTGATTCAACAGATACTGATTCAGGCAGCGCACATCCAGATGTGATCGAAACGTGAGTCGCGGAGCGACCAGGGGGTCTGGGGGGTCTCCTCCCCAGTTCGGTCTCTGTGATTCAGGTAAGTACTGATTTATTTATAAAAATACTAATTCATAATCAAAATACTATATTAGCGGGGATACAAATACGGAGTTATATCATCGTTCGATACATTATATCTGCGATCTTGGCTTAATTTAAAAGTCGCCAAGTAAGAACGGACGTTGCTATAATAAGGAAGTACCAAGTGCTTTATTTAGCATCCGAATTTTTGGACAAGCAAGTGCATAAAATGTTATCTTTTATGAACGACAATAATCCAAAAAACGCATTTAAAGAGGTATACAAGCTAGCCGAACTTATCTCAACCATACCAAGTATAGTTACTGCCTCAGTAGGACGTTCGTTTTCTATAATCAAAAGAATAAAGACTCGTTACCGAGGTACGCAAACTCGAGGAAGATTGTGGTTGCCTTAGTTTATTCGCTATAGAGCGATTTATTGCTAGAGTTTAAGAAAAACAACTCATTCTATGATGATGCTTCACCCTCGCGACGGAAGTGTTACAACTCAAAATTCGGTGAAAATGGGTTAATGTTACAACTAGATGTAGATAGAAAACAGTGC
>QLNU02015360.1:270230314-270254038 GCA_006491805.2 Dysdera silvatica
AACATAAAAAATTTTACATTGAATATACGCCAAAAAATTTTGTATTGACAGTAAAAATGTTGAAAAACAAACTCATAAATTGAAACATAAATATTAAACAATATTAACTTATATTGAAGTATTATTCGTTTTAGGTATATCATAAATAAAATTCAATTTTATTGAAATAAATTTTAATTTTAGAAAAAAAAAAAAATATATTGAATGCTGGTATTTAAATAGAAAGCATGACGTCTAGCTTTCTTCTCGGCAAAACGTCTGATTATATCATCGTATGGTATTTTGTTATATCAGACTCAATACACAAAATTTTGCCGTCCTAGTCTATAGCCTATTGGAAAATGCAGCACTGCTGAGGGCGTGAGCTGCAATTTTTTGAAAAATCCAAACGTCTGTGCCAAGGGAACCACACCCTGGACTACGATAGGCAGAAAAACGGCACTCGTTCCACTGCACCACCTGGAGTCAAACTCGGGTTAACAGACGATAAACGAATGCATTTCCACTACGCCACGGTAAGGTCGTATAGCTACAGTTTCCAGAGGAATCTGAACCACTTAAGACTAAGGAACCAACCCCGGGATCACAGTAAGCAGCTAAACAGCATTTTTGGTTTTGTTTACAGGGAGGGGCAAAGTTGGGTGTCAAACCCGGATTAACAGTGTGCCAGATGAAGGTTTTAGCACTGCTCTACAGCAGGGCCATTTAATTAGTTCTTGTGGGTATTGACACATTTTCATTTTAACTAAATTTAATGACACTTCTTTTTATACAGGGTGTCTCAGCACCAGGGTTACAAACATCTAGGAGGGGTAGGGTACACTTAGACGAACAATATTTGTCATAGAACCTAGGGTCGCAAACCACTCACAGCGCTAGTTCTAAAACCGTCCAGCATGCACAAATATTTACAACCACTGCGTGAAAAGCGCCAGATAAAACTCAGGTCAGCTGCTCAATTGCATAGATGATTAGGACATCGCATTTTGCGCTTCTCATGCACTGGTTGTCACTATTTGTGCATGCTGGACGGTTTTAGAACTGGCGCTGTGAGTGGTTTGCGACCCTAGGTTCTATGACAAATATTGTTCGTCTAGGTATACCCTACCCCTTCTAGATGTTTGCAACCCTGGTGCTGAGACATCCTGTATGCTGTTTATCACATATGGTATTGTAGGTTTTCCTTTATTTCTTAAAACTGGTGCAGAGGTCGGCGGACTTTTAGAGTTTGTTTGCATTTGACGGCGCAAGGATGGCTGGGGTTATGCTGCACCGGGACATTCAATTTTTAGGATGAATTCGAACCTCTGTTTCTCAAGGAACTAAACCCCCCACCACGGCGAGTAGAATAAAGGCACGCGTCATAGGATATTATAGGAATCGAACCCACGTAAGAACTACGCCACCGCAAGGTTGAAACCTTCTAAGGCTGCTGCATCCAAATAATGCCGTACTTACACCACAATGACAACCTACACCCATAAATTTGTGTATTATAAAAATACGTTACTGTCAAACTATTAATGAAAATTAAGTGGATCTTTTATTATGTTCTTGATACATTAAAAGGATTTTTTTTTTAATGTATTTGTACATTTGGCGAATGATGTACAACAGTTTAACAATACAAAGCTTAAACACCGTGATTTTTTTTTATTGTATCGATGAGTATTCACATGTCCAAGGATTTCAGTAATAACAAATATCAAGCTTTTGCTAGTTTGCAGCAGGCATTTTTACGATATTAATAATTTACAGCCAGAGCCGTAGCCAGCCTGGGGCAAGAGGGAGCTGAGCCCCCCCCCCTGAAAACGTGGTTAGCCCCCACTCTGGAAAATAGTTTTTCAAAATAAATTATTTTAAATTTTATTTTAAATTTTTTGTTTTGTATAAAATTGTACATGACAGTGGAAATTGTTCTTTGACGTTAAAAATATATATTCAAAATAGATTTCTACGGTAGATCCTGTGTACATCATGTATGTTTGCTTGTTTTTTTTACAAAGATTTGAGTCTTTATGTACTCTATAATAAAGATAAGGGAAATTCTAAATTTTAGTATACCTCTCTAAATTTTCAATGCAAAATTTAGGTTAAGAAATTTATTCATTAATGTTAAATATATTAGTCTACTTAGATATTTAGTATTATTAAATATATTAATAAAATACATTAAAATATTAAAGAATTTTAAGCCCCCTGTAATTTTCAAGTCCCCCACCTGTAACAAGCTGGGCTATTCCCTTACGAACCTTATACGAGCACTGCTTAATTGATGGAAATAGAACTAATGGTTACTAAAGGGCCACTGAATGCAGATTTACTGTTTTGCCAACTTTTCTCACCAGTATCTAACGATATTTCTCTTTAAGTAACATGAAAACAGATATGTGTTTTATTAAAAAAATACAATAGTTCGACTTTTAGCAGCATTATTTGTAATCATATTATTTTTGCTGTAATTCACTTCGTGTTCCACATAAACCACGCGTACCGTAGGTTGCTAACCTTTGTTATAGAGTAATATCTATATATAGGCATATACCTAGAAAGTTCATAAGGGGGGTTATAGTCTCAATGTGGGGTTATAGAGCTACAACTCATATATTCCTATGTTAAATATACAAAATTTCATTGCAATGGGGGGTTACAACCCCCATCAACACCCCCTGCGTACGCCAATGTATCTATACATTTTGTTTCAATAATATTTCTGACGGCGATTTTAAAAAGAAAATGGTGAGAAATTTTATCTTTCTATTTTGGTCAATCAATGGAAAATACCCCAAGGCAAATTATGAATTTTTGGGAGTTGCATATGGCCTAATATCTATCAATTTCCACACAAACACACATAAAAGCTATTTTTGCGAGCGTAGTTGCATTACTAGACAATTTAAGAGGATTTATACGTCATTTAATTATTACATTTAACGTTCATGTGGTAAAAGCCTTTGCTAATAAAACTAAACGTAATTTAAAAAAAAAATTGAAAACAATAGATTAACAACCTCATTAGAAAGAGTAAGTCGTTTTAATTATAATACTTGCAAATTTTCTGACTCTATATTTTAATTTATGACGATTTTCTTTTGATAAAGAACACTTATTGAAACATATGACCGAATCAACAGCGCCATTATTTAAAAGAACACTAATTTAATTCCCCACTTGCCTGAAAAAACTCATAAATTATTTAAATTAATGAAAGAAATTCGTAGTAATTATTTCCAGATTTTTATGGTAACCCTTTTCAGTTAAGTGATACCGTACTTGGCAGTTCTTCACAAAATTTTTCGGTTAACGACTCCATTGTGTACCCATGTTTGTAAAAATTGCAACACCATGAAGGACTCGTCCGAATTGAATGAAATTTAATGTACAAACGACCTGTGTTGATACAAATAAACGATTAAAATTACAAAGCAAAAAAACAATATTACATGTCGAAAATCAGTATTTGGTGAAGCCACCACGCGCTGCAATAAGTGATGCTATACGACGTGGCATGGAATCAAACAGATGTTGAATGTGTGCCTGAGGAAGAGCATTCCAGATTGCTTGTATGCGACCCCAAAGTTCATCTGTAGTAGCTATGGGACGAGGATCACGAGCGAGACGCCGACCAACGAAATCCCACACATGTTCAATCGGCGACATATCCGGCGAATAGGCAGGCCAAGGAAGAAGCTGTATCTGTTGTGATGAAAAGAAGTCTTGAACATTCCTGGCAATATGTGGGCGGGCATTGTCCTGTTGAAATACAGCTCCGGGAATGCCTTGAAGGAAGGGAACAACTTCGGGCTCCAGAACTTCATTGATGTACCGGTTGCTGTTAAGATTACCCACAATTCGTAGCAGCTGAGATCGTCCATGATACGCAATCGCACCCCAGACTATAACGCTGGGGGTTCGTCCACTATGACGTTGGATAACGCACTCCGGAAGGTGGCGTTCACCGGTATAGCGTCTAACACGGATGCGGCCATCACTGTACCCCAAATTAAAGCGGGATTCATCAGAAAACACCACTTGTTGCCAATCAGCACGCCAGTCTCTATGTCCATGAGCCCATTGTAGCCGCAGGCGCCGATGGTTTTGCGTCAGGAGGATCCTGTATAAAGGAACTCTTGCACGCAGTCCACGGTGCAGTAGACGCCGACGAATTGATGAAGCACACAATGATACACCTGTAGCAGTGCACCAACGTTCTGCCAACTGTCCAGATGAAGCAAAACGGTCCGTCACCGCCATGCGGACCAGGTGTCTATCATCCCGTGCTGACGTCACCTTTCGGCGTCCACTCCCGGATTTCCGAGTTGTCTGGTTCTCTTGAACCCACTGCTTCCACACTCGCATCACTGTGCTGCTGTTACGCCCCATACGAGCTGCTATTGCACGATAAGAAAACCCTCCTTCACGAAGGCCGATCATTCGTCCCCGTTCAAACTCCGTAACTTGCTGAAATGTCGCCCTCTTTCGTCGTAGAGGCATAGTGACGTCTCATGTAACGTTTACCACTAGCAGATAGCCATACACGCCCCGCTACAGCCCTCTATTTATACGGATCCATCAGCAGTTCAGAGGGCGCTGCTCAGCCCACGCATGCGCGATGACTCTGAAATTCTAATCATTTGAATAGCATACCCTAATTTGCATTTCCTGAAAGTTTCAGCTCAATCAAGTGATTCCTTCATGGTGTTGCAATTTTTACAAACATGAGTTTATAAAAAATTAATCTAAGAATTCTAACAGACTTGAAGGCACTACTAAAATACCTGAAATTAGTGGCATCCTGCTTGTTACCATTTTAAAATGTATTTTATTTATGTATTATTCAATTGCAAAATAACATTCAGTTTAAATGCTTCTAAAAATTTCGAAAGGACTCTTGATTTTGTCTTTTTTAATTATACTTTACGATTGTAGTAATGGCTGCATATTTACACATGTTCACGCGTATATTTTTTGACGCGATAAAACAACTGTGATTTAACAAACCGATATTTAGTTTAAGACCTTCTAATTTTAAAATCTACGTCCATTATTTTGTCGTTGGAAGTGCCAGTGACAGAAATGAATCAAATCACTAGTGATCATCAACGAAACAAATCATTAGTGATCATCAACGAATCAAATCATTAATGATCATCAACGAAACAAATCATTAATGATCATCAACGAAACAAATCACTAGTGATCATCTACGAAACAACTCATTAAAAATGAATCAAATCATCGAGTAATTTTAAAACGAAAGACAATTGTGTGATTTATCCCAATGCCGAATTAAAGTTTTTGTGAAGCCTTAGGTTAAAAGTGTAGAATGGGGATCTAACCGCCAGAGTTCTTGAGAAAAATTTTAAAAATATAGAATTTTAGCATTTCTAGTGAAGTTTCAAGCTTACGATAGAGCTGTTTGATGTTATAAATTGTCAAAATTTTAAAAGGAAAAAAAAATCAAGTAGAAAACAGAAAGCGTTTTCACTGTTATCGCCCGCAGGTTTTCAAAGCTCATGCATGTGACTATATTATACACCCATGTTCAGAATTAAGAGAATTTTCACTTTTGGTCGATTATCTCCACAACTACTGGATATATTTTAATGAAATCAGGTATGTGCATTGATTATTATTTTTTGTGTATTATATCAACCTTACAACAGTTATGGTGCACATGCGTGATTATGCATAAGACTCATAAAGCTCCGGAAGATTTAAAACAGAGGTTACAATATCGAACAAAAAAAGGTGGCATGGTCTCCTCTTAGAGTCGTACATCTGTCACAACGTGAATTCATACTGGAAAGAAGGCAGTTTATGAGTCCCTGTGCCAGTCGGTCCAACTCTTCCAGCAACACTGTTTTCAGGCCCTGGATAGTTCTGGGAGGTGGAAGGCGCCTTGCATTTGCCCTCTCAAGAGCGTCCCAGACATGCTGTACGGAATTAAGGTCTGGAGATCTAGTTTGCCTATCCATCTGGCGAGTATTCTCACTTTCCCGGAATTTGTCAACTAGTTGATCCCTATGTGGACACGAGTTGTTGTCCATTAAAATAAAATCAAGGCCAACTGCACCCCGGGAAAGGCAAACATAGGGCTCCAAGCTGTCATCCCCATATCTCACAGTATCCGCAAAGCCTCTATCAAAAACATGGAGGTCTGTGCACCCATCCAACATGATGCTTGCCCAGACCGTCAAATCTCCGCTGCCATAGTGGTCTCTTTTCGGATGTTAGAGGACAGGTAGCGGGTCCCTAGGTCTCTCCAGATGAACGTATAGTGCGTCCGCGCTCAGTTGTCGCCCGATACTCTTACCATACGGGTTGTTCCATTGCAGTTTAGAGAAGGCCGTCTTGGAGGAACTGGTTTTTCCCACATGAAAAACCAGTTTCGGCAAGATGCCCTTCCCTAAACTGCAATGGAACAACCCGTCTGCTAACGGTTATCAGGCGTCAGGTCTGCGCGAACGCACAATACGTCGAAAATCAGCGGTTAGGCTGCACCAGGACTCATCAGTGAATAGAACGGTCCCCCACTGATTCATGGTCCAAAGTCAATTATCTCTGCACCATGCTAAATCGGCTCTCCTGTGTACAGAAGTAAGCGAGACGCAAACAGTAGGTCTTCTTGCAAACAGACCTCTCTCATGTAGCTTTCTGAAACGATAACACTTGAAACTCGGGTTTCTGTAGCCGCATGGAAGTCAACAGCTTCTTAGCTTTTACACTCACGTTACACCTAGTTGTAATGGACAAATATCTATCTTCATTGGCCGTCGTGGCTCTTGGACAACCTTGACCCAGGCTTTGATGGACACGACGCTGGGCGTTACATTCAATTATCTAGCGATCTGCACTTAAGACTGCCCTGCTTCCAATCTCTCCACGATTTGCCACCTCATTCCATCATCCAAACGTTAGTGTTCACTCATCTTAACTGTTTGCTTTCGTGTTTCATCCAGTGTTGCAAATAAACGCCAGAAATTCGCCGAGGTGTGCGTGGGAACGAAGCTTGGAAATTGCCACATACGCTTATAAAGCCTGTTACTCTACATGTACCGCCCCTCCCTCCACCGGCACATTTAGGCTTACGTAATCAACGCTAAAGATTTGCAGCTTTGTTTGAAAGCATTAGTTTTACCTTTTGTTTGGTTCTTTTCATGGAATGCGACAAAATATCCAAGTTCTCTTAATTTTGAACACTACAGTGTATCTGTAGCAGTATGGACTAAATTTGAAAATAGGATCCACAAGCCGAAATCGTAACATTTATACAATAGAGGATCATCAGATGGTATGACGAATGATAATCCAACTATGGATATGCAATATAGAAATACAAATATTTCGAGCCTAAAATTAAGATTAAAATACCCAAAATTTAGATAAAAAGTACCACTTAAATTGAATAGTACAAGGCTCCTTCAAGATCTCTGCACGGCCCCAAACCCGAGTCTACTTGGCTTATATGTGAATTTGATGCTGATTTATCTCTTGGTTTTTAAGGGTTATTTGCATTCTAAGATACATTTTTTTTTTTTTTTTTGAAAATTTGGACATCTACGTACGTATTTTACCTGGTAATCCTTTTTAAACATCCATCGTCGCTAGTTTGAGATTATTTAATGTGAGCAGATATTTTTTTGTTTCCGGTTTATAAAATGTTTCGCAATTTTCTGAAAACTAACTCTGAGAAGAAAAAAAAAATAGCACTTGTTTTGAGGGACGAGGGAGAATGAAATACACGACACTGACACAACTTGGATTTCCCGTCAGTATTGTATTTAATGTCGTAGTACACATAGGAACAATTGTATTTATTTTAAATAAAATTATCGGAATGTTTCCCGGCCCTGTTTCGAAAAAGGCTTTGGTACAAACAAAATGTGTTCAAATATTCTACTCAAATGATTCATTTATCCGATAGTTTTGATTCATTTATGCAATGGTTTTGATTTGTTTGTATGTGGGTCTCACCAGGCTCTCAGATATCCTTCTGGCTAGCATTCTGATAAACAGATAATTTCACAAAAATTATCCAGGTGTGCATCGCAATTTTCTCAAATGAGGCCCATGAAAATCCCAAAAAATAATAATACTTCTTGCTCATTAATTTGTAAAAACGACGCTCAGTCTGTTTTTTAAATTATTACAATGGTTTTCACGTCCCTCTGCTAAAGATATACAACAACTGAACTCTTTAAAATAAGCATAATTCAAAACCATAAAAATCTATCTTTTCTTCTGTCAACATCACCGCATTCTGGAGGAGAATCCCGTAACAAGCTTCGGCTTTATATTCTCTTCCATTTCTAACCCAAAGCCTAAAAATAATTTAATATAGATCTTCTCTTACATTTCTATAATTTTTATACTGCTCAAGCTATGTATAAAAAATGTTGACCATCGGGTTGAATAAAATTATTATTATTATTATTATTACCTGCTAGAATAAATAAGCAGCTGATGCGGTTAAGCAGTGATGTAAAAAAGCAGCGGCTACTGCGTTTACAGTCATACTATCTAGCATCATCTTTATACATAAGATTTGTCCATTTAGGGTGCAATTTTAAATTTTAGAACTCCATCCTCTCGTTTTTTCATCGGATGCAGGACCAAGGGCCAAACGTGATCGACGAATCATTATGCATTTAAAAATGTTCATGTTTATTTGAATTTAAACTAATCATTAATAATAGATATTAAAACACATATATGCTTCAAAAGAACACCTTATTTGTAAAGAGAAGGAAAAAAAGCGCACCACATAGGGTAGAGTAAAATATGGAAATTTATCTAACTCACACAGAATTAAAAAGGTATAGAAAACGAGACATCAGCTAAAAAAAAATAAATGAATAAAACTAAAACGGAAAAAATTAACAGCTAAACAAGAGAAAAGTGAAAGAATTTGATTTATTAAACTTTTACCTCCATGCGTGTCTCGGTCACCGCAGTCACATCCGACAGCATAAAGGGTCACCAGTAAAAGTACCCCCCATCGTGCACCATCTCCGGGCCCCCCTCCACATTGACAGGGCCCCACGGGGGTCACCGTACCAGAATCTTGTCCCACCACTGGCTTCATTAGATTAAGCAACCACGGCTTTCCCCGTTCCTCAGGCGAAGTATTTGTTCAGGCAGGAAGGCATTTCGTGCGCATGCGCTACGGATGCTGGATGAAATCATTCTCACGCGGCAGGGTAGGCCCCTCATCGCCTCATCTTCGGCATCTCTTGTACTATCCCTGGAGATTACAACTATGGATAAGCTCATGTTCGTCGTTTTTAATTTGATGTCTTCATTGGCACCTGTCCCCTATTAGGTGACGGAGCGAAACATCGTTTTAATGGTTAATTTCCTTCGGCAATATTTATAATGAATGAATTGCAAGGTTGACTTATTCGAAGGAAAGGTAGACTTTGAAGTGTAAGATCTCATATCTATGGACTATTCAATTCCATAGTTAGTAAATTTGGTGTTTGTAAAAATGAAACCTTATAAAAATAGAGAAAAAATAATGGTTAACTCTGTTGGCGTAAACAAATTTAAATAATTCTAAAAGCAATTCAGAGCATGCTTCAAAAAACAGAAATGTGGGTTTGATTGGAAATTTAAGGCATTTTTTAAAACATTTAATGACTTTTCATTCAATAATAATAATAATAATACCACAGTTTAATTTTAATACCTTCATGTCTCATGTAACTATTCAATTCTCCGTTTTATCTGACATTTTTAAGTTTGGTCTATTTCTTCTTGCTCTTAGTCTATTTTCTGATAAAAAAAACTTCTTAAAAATTTTAAAATTGTCACAGTCGAAGTCGTTTATAACAAACATGAAAGGGGACCGGCAGGCTTTCTTGTTATTTCCTGTTCTCGTTAAAACCGGGTTACCATGAAAATAAAATCATTAAAAAAACCTTCTGGAAAAGTAAAAAGAAATATATATAATCCCTGACATATACAATTATCCCTCCCATTAACGAATCTCAAGGAGCTGATTAAAAAGGACGTTAATCAGGAAGCCTCAGTAATCGAAATTATATATTAAATAAAAACTGACTTTTTAATAATTTATTTGATTTCCTATCGCCATCGCAGGCTTAGGAATGCTAATACGTTTGATAACTACATTTGTGTGTTTAGAAATCGCTGTTATCATTGCTATTTTAATTACACCTTGCAAGTTAATTAAGTTATATCAGTGCAATAATAATAATACAGTATATTGCAGCAATGAAGTGATGAGATATAACTTGCAATTTTTTTTCCCAAATTTAGTTGCTAGATGTAAAGCTTTTTCTTTCATAATAATACGTTAGCAACTGGAATGTTGAATGCATTTACTTTATTAAACTATTGTAGAAAAGATTTTTCAAATTCCTCTGTTTAAGAAAATGCATTTTCAGACTTTATTCTATGACGGTCAGCATTTTTTTGTTTAGCCTTTAATATCTTTCCGTTGCTTGCTAAAATGTCTTGAAGAGTAGACTTGGGCAGATGAGAACGTTAGCTAGCTCTAATTTTTCCAAAACCTTTTTCCATTCTTTAATAATTTTTACTTTATGCTAAAGCTTGATACACTTTCCTATCACGACCACTTCCATGGGTGCCGACGGCATAAAAATAGTGGTGGGGGGGGGCGGTATACCAATAGAAAGCAGCTTGTTGTCAAACAGGGCCAGAGACAGAGGGTGGTCCCAAAGGCCCGTCCCCCCTTCCGTAATGTTTTTGCTACCAATACTTATTCATTAGCGAGGTTGTAAACATTTTTTGCCTCCCCGAAATAATTTCTGGTTAAGGCCTTGTTGTTAACAACTCTTTACAGAGATAACAGACACCCACAAAGCAGTGTTTAATTTAAATGTGCTTCTGCTTGATGACGTTCACTTTACCATAAAATTAATATTCTAGTTACATTTCCAATTTCATTTTCACATGCAATGCTCCTTACTAAATTTTGTATTTATTATGCTAATAGTGATGGTGTAGACAGTCCCTTTAATTTATGTCGTTGATAATGAGCGTAGAGGGCCAAAAATTTCCTTGAGCTTGCGAAATTAAAATTGGGAAAATGTAGTTGTAACGTTATTAAAAACGTTCCGTTTGAAAGTTGAAATAATAACACGTCAATGAAAACGCTGCCATGCAGAAAAGAGAGCTATATAATACAATCTAACAAAAGGTATAATTACATCAAATAAATGACAAAGTGCATTTTTTTTATTTCGCACTAAATACACTACGCCGAAAAATATAACCGCATTCCTTAGATTAAAAAAAAAAGAAAAGAAAGAGAAAATATTTTAAACTTTGAACGTTACCTATTATGAAATTTTTGTTTGAACTTGGGAGGAGCTCATGGAACCCTAATACCAACATTGGGAGACGGATCTCCCTGTCCCCCCCGCTAACGGCGCCCATGGCCATTTCTCAACTAGAGTTACTAATATGAGCCTCTTACTTTATATACAAAGGAAACCTTAGCAGTTCAGACAATCAATTGGTGTACTTGCATTCAACGACAGACAATGGTCGGTGACAGGAAATGGAAATTGCTAGAAAAGAAAGGCAATGCTAAACGTCGGCAAAAAAAAATGGGGTCGTTAATCAGAAATACATTAATACCATGAAACATTTTCCTGGCCCACAAAATACAGTCGTTAAACGGAAAGAGCCGTTAATTACAGAAACGTTATACAGATAACTTACTGTTTCATATATCATACATTTAAATATCAGAATTTTACATATCTTCGCCACCACTCTAAATCTAAAATTAATATCCACGGGTATCCGTGAGTCTACGGGTAAGTCTTCATTGCTACAGCTGTCCGATTCAAAATTGCTTGCAGCTTATATCCCAGCGTCAGTATCTTCAAGGGTAGGGAAATCGGATATCATAACTTCAGAAAAAAAGAAAATTTCTCCCTTTTTCTTTGTAAAAAGGGAAAAATCAATTTGTAGACTCGACCTACACAAATTAAGTGGGGGGGAATGTAGTGAACTGATGCTCGCTACAACAGGGTTTCTCTTGTAATAAAGGGTTTTGTCCTATATATTTTGAATTTAGCTGACGAAAAGTCTTATTTCTTCCCATTATAACTGAATTCGACTGTGTTTAATTTGGTATCAAAGGGACCACTGAATTTATTTTTTCCCCATCTCAGAATTGCCAAATTGATATCAGACAAATTTAAGTTATATTAAATTCACATAATTAAAATTTACAACCTGCGCGTGCTACAAGCACCTAATTCTGCACTGCACAAAAAAAGTCACAAAACTATGTATTTAAAACTAACGAACAAAACACGAAATATTCATTAAATTCAATTGATACAGTTAAATATGTCTACAGTGATACTCGGAAGACCGGGGAAAACGTGTCATTAAACAAGATTCGTTTAACAAGAATCCTTTATTTAACATTCATTTCGTGCATTTAACAAGAATCATTAACAAGATTGAACAAAATACACTTTATATCTGTTGGGACCGAGGGAAAATTATAATTATAGATATTATCTTTATAGGCATATTTCACTGTATAACACATATATTATTTGATACGCTAAGCAGTGGGGAGAATTTGATATAAAGAAATTAACTGAATATAAAGATTGCTTTCTTTAGCAAAGGGAAGACGTAGAAAGGACTAATTTCGAAATTTTACATTAAAATAGCAACGTGAAATTGATTACTGATCAGTTTCGATAATGATTAAAGACCAAAGCGCTGTCGATTGCAATTTAAGCGTACTCTATTCAGGCCCGGGATAATCTTGCTTATGGTTAATGGACTGAGGATAAGACTAGGGCTCGGAAAAGTTGGTTAATGGTTGCTCTCCTTTGGCAGAAATTCTCTGAGGATAAGGTTAGTTTGATACTTTCGGGAAAAAGGGATTTAGAACTTGAAGGGTATTGGATATCGATCTCAGATGGGCTTAAAGCCTGTGCTCGGTCTGTTTTTTTCACGTTTATGTTTAGTAAAGAACAAAAAACGGCAACAACAACAAAAATGTTAAAAATAAATATGTAAAATTAGCTCAAAAACATGTTTATAAGAGTATTTGGTTATATCCCGTAAACTTAATTATGCGTATTTGCCTTAGGTTGGAGGTCACATTCAGTGCCGTCTTAATAGGTGAGCCAACGGGGCTTGGACTCACGGCCCCCAAATGGTCAAGGCGGTCTTTGTCATGTTGAGCTATGTGTCCCTCCTCCAACGACACTATCTTGAGACGTAAAACTATATACGTTTCTTTCTAAAGTTATTTTTCAATGATAGTATTATTCTCCTGTGGGTATGTTTTCACTATATATTGAAACATTGATAAATTTTTAAATTTATTTTATTCATTATTCGTTCTGTGTTAGGTTCATTTCTTCTCTGTTCATGTTTTAAATTACAAGTGATTAAGTTCGTTAGAGTATTTCAATATTTTGAGGATGTGTTGCATAATATGAAATATTTTAAGTCTTTATTCATACACAGAGTCATTATAGATTAGAAGACGCTTCAAGGATGCGCTCATTTTTGTAACGCCAATTTGCCCATTTAGTTTTAATTTTGTACTCAATTATCACTGATGTAGAAACAGCCCTTTTGTACGGAATGATGATGTCTTTAAAATAATGGTAAGATTTAGGAAACTTCGAATTAAGAACTCTGGAAGCAGGGCCTGATCACCGCAAAGGCGTCCAAAGCCCGGGCTTTGGGACTAGACTTTAGCGGGAGTGGGAACTGCACGGTGAACAATCCTTCTGCGCATGTGCGTGGTCCACGCACATGCTCAGAATAGAATCCAGTCCCAAAGCCCGGACTTCACCCTTTGCGGTGATCAGGTCCTGTCTGGAGGTTAACTTTTATGTCGAATTGTTTTTAATTCATGGTAAGAAGCTTAAAGCAAAATTTAATCTCGTAAGTTGAGCATTATTATACATTTAACAGTTTCATGAAGATAAATGTCACCGTTTTTAAAATCATTCGTTTGTATTTTATGATCTAAGACCGCACAAGAGGTATCTCTGATTGGATCAACGGCTGAATGCGACCTCCAAAGCACAGGATGTTTATATAGAGCCAGGTTTGCTGAGATTTGAATCCAAAGCCCTGGTCATATCGTCATTTATATTGTTTGAAAAACAGCCACTCTCCTGTCTCTCAACGCCATATAATTGATGTTAGTGATTCACAGGGGCATTATATAAAATTTGAAAACCTATCAAGCATTCTGACGAACAGAAAGGCAAGATTGATGTGGGCCATAATCCTCTTATTATTCCTATTCTCTCGTTCAATCCTATTATTACGATACAATTTTGTAGATACACATATGAATATTGTAACGGTATTTTTCACTACTTTGAGTGAGATGCCTGACCAACAAAGCCATAGCAGGTTTAGCGTGATGGGGCGGTTCCCGTAGGCGTGGTTGATTTATGACGTCCACAGGTTATAGCTATGTATAATTTGGCAAATAGTACAAGTAGTTTGGATAAAAGCAAAGCGTGCAATAATAGGAACGATAATAGGGTTGGCAGTAATAATGAAATACGTATCGAGGGCCAGTAACGGCGAAAGTTTTGCGGACGTTGTGTGCAAATATGTAAACCATGATAACTACCTGGTGAAGTAGTAGTAGTATACTACTACTTTACTGGGTATACTTCATCTGAGTATACTTAATTCCATGTTCCGAGGTTTAGCTGAGTAGACAAAGTGACGTTGAATTGAATGCCTGTCAGCTCCGATGGTTGTGCTGGACATATTGCATTGAAGTAGCTGCGTGGTCCTTGCGTCATAGCGACAACAGACATGTAGACCAAGGTTGAAGTCACGGTCACTTTTTTCGCAAAATGTGACAAATTAATCTAAAATGCGAGAAAGAAAATTGTGTCCATCACAAAATAGCAACAGTTGTTTAATATCCTGTCAACAAACTTTGCTCTTTTTTTTTAATAACTTTGCTTTGCGTTTCATTGTTATTTCTTTAAACCTTAGAGTATGTTTCTTATAGTAACCCTTATTAATTGAAAATATTGTTGATATAAATAATTTTATTGATACGATTTTTCGAGCAACGAAAGCAACTAATATTTTTTAGCATTTTGCTACAACTTTTTTTCCCATTTTAGCATTTTTGCGACAGCATGTTTTGAGCCAGCTTAAACCCTGGCGTAGTCCATGAGAATATCCGAACGAGCTATGGGAAGAAACTTCGATTCGCCATAAAAAGACGTTCAAGTATTGCGCAAACGCATTTCTAGCCATCTTATGAGAGGTCTTCCCTCAATCATGTTTTACTTTAATTTTCTAATGTGCATTATGTGCAGTTTTATTGATTTGCAGTGCAACAGTGATTTTAAAACAAAATTCAACTTACCACTCAATGAATTCTATTCTAAATGTGTCGATAAGATCTTTCCAAGCATCTGGCTGCATGTTCTTAAAATGTTACTATTCAGGAGTATTTATTTGCATCTGTGCATAGGCGTAAACAAGAGTTCATAAGCGGGGGAGTTACAGGCCTATAAGTGGGAGTTACAGAGTTACAAATCCATATATTTATATGTATAGGTACAAAATTCCAGCACAATGGGGCGTTGCAACCCCATGAGCCCCATGCGAAAAGCTCTTTTCTTCCAGAATGAAGTTGGTAAAATCAAAAGTTAGGACCGGAACAGCTGACTCCTACCTTGAAAACAATCTTAGGAGTGCAACATCATAAATAAGACCGGATATTGACAGGCTTGTTAAAAATAAGCAGTGCTAAAAATCTCACTAAAAGGTGTGATTTCGCTTTATATATTAATAACAAAGTATTGTGAATGTTTTTTACTCCCATACGTATTTTATATTACAATATATATTCAGTCTGAGAGGCAGATCCAGAAAATATTTTCGGGTGGGCGCAACCAATAAAGAGAGCTAAGAAAAAAATAGAAACAACGCTGATGGGGGGGGGCACAAGAGGCACTCCCCCAATTTCCCTTTGTTCAGTCTTAATAGTGCTCGTACAGTAGTACGGCCCGCGGACCAACAGGAATAAGTAAAATTGGCCTTTGGAATGAAAAGTGTTGAAGACCCTGTCCTGCCATAAATTTTGTTTCGGGGAGGGACCGTCCCTAAGATCCCTCTAGATACGGGCATGATGCGCCCTTAAGAATTTTGCGAGGCTTTCTGCCTGTGCCCCCCACCTAGCTGTAGCCAGGGGGCGGTTTTTGGGGTTGTAACCCCCCATCGCAATGAAATTTTGTATATTTAACATAGGAATATATGAGTTGTAGCTCTGTAACCCCTCCCATTAAGCCTATAACCCCCTTATGAACTTTCTGCCTACGCCACTGCACCCTCCACGTTACGCCACTGGCTGGAGTCGAATCGGGTACTATTTAGCTGGAACCGAAACGTCTTTTCAACTAAACTTTCGAGACCCAAGAGACGATGTCTTCCTATTTTTATTTTTTATCATATTACCCTTGACAAGGATAGCATAATTACCAAGGAAAACTGTGTTAACACACAAGGCTACCAGGGAAGTACTTCTAACATATGGGGCGATTTTATTGGTTTCTTGCCTCCCCTTGTAATTTTGTACATGGGCCTGTATTCAACATACAGTGGAATTCAAATTACCCCAATCGCTTACCCTTTCATCAGTGGCGTAGGTATAGGGGGACTCAATACCCTCCTATTGGATAACAAGGTACCTTTTTCTCGTTAACGCTGAATCACTGTCCGACCTCTTGGATCCGTTTGGATCTTTCCGTCTCTGCACCGCATTCATGACGGCGCTCCGCACCTTCCTTTCCGGGATTGGCCGGCTCCTGTAAGATCCGCGGCGGTCACTACGGCAGCTGGTTTTGGTTCACGTTAGATAACGATACCTATGCGAACGTGCATCTTTGTGCGCTGTATATGGTCGACTACCGATTATTCCATAGCTGCAAGTAGAATTTCAGTTAAAAGATTGTTTAAATAATATCATGATTAATATAAGGAAGAGCCGCCTTATACGGCTCACCATTCCCAAACACGAGAAAAATACTGTCTTCACAAAATTAACTTCCATTGAGTTCACTTAGTTGAAGCGAATTCAAGTTTACAGTGTGTAAAGAATTTACTGCGTTTTGACGTCAACAATGATCTTGTCGATGTACAGTAAAACCTTTAACGGTCACCTCCGAATACCGGCCACATATCAATGGCACCGAACGTGTTCCATAGGATTAACATGTAAGGTATGTGCACGTGGCGAAATACGTCCCTACTGGACCACTTACTGTTACTTCAGGTATTTGCTTATCCTTAGACCATATAATGATCTAAGTGCTTATCGGCGTTACGTAGATTTGACGTTTCTTCGTCGTATGTTATGGTAATCCTTGTATCTTGCTGCCGGCCAGGATCCAACTATGAATATTGTGGCCTCCTTGACGCACATATTGGATATACGTCTAAAATATGTACGCATCCTTATTCACATTTTAAAATGTAGGTAATTTTCCATTTAAAAATGCTTTTTGATCCCACTTTTACGTGAACGTCGGATATCAAAGGATGCCAGTGCAGAGCTGAAGCTGTAAAAGTTTTGGTAAAAGTAGCGAATGATGTGTAACATTAGCGAACCGGTTTTGTGTTTTTGAAAACTCTGCTCTTTTATTATCCAATTCTCAAAGCTGTGGTTATAGTAGTTGTAATTAGCTAGATATCAGTTATGATAAAGAATCATAACTAATAGACTCTAAACAAGATATCGGGACAAGGCGACGGACTAATATGCCCGGGTCGGTAACATTCCTAGATATCTGTAATATGGTACTGCTTTGATGACCTGCACTTACCCCTTTAGCTAACGAGCTCTTATTTTTCTAGTCTCAGAGGCTCGAACGCCAGGGTTGGATCACCAGTATAGCTGGACATTTTCTTGTTAGCATCCTCTGGAATTGCTCTTGAGTCACACACGTTGCGATTATGCGAAAGAAGCCTAATATGCTATTACTATAATTGCCTGTAAACATTGTTATCAACTGGAATGTTGAATAAATATCTGGCTTAATCAAGTACTGCTTATTTTAGTAAGAAGGACACCCATCCGGACTTTAACGATGGTTCAATTTAAAGTAATAATAAGCGCTTTAATTGCTACAAACAGTATCAGAAATCGTTACAAACATCAGTGCTAACCTATAAACGACGGCCATCCGGTGGGCATCATGAAAAAAAATTTTTTTTGTTCAAATTTTTCAAATATGTCTGCAACAAAAATTGTCAACAATGTAAAGTAAAATTTACTTGACGGTACGTTCTTTCAAAGTACTTCATTGAAACATATATTCATTTTGTAGCTTTACACCTCTTTTTTGTGAATACGGTGTCACTATTTATGATCGACTATCCCAATATTTCATCTATGTAAACAACCACTGTCCACTGAAATTTGGTTTTTGACAGATCTGGTTCTAATTAAAACAATTAAAATATTTTTTTTAACTGCAGAATTGTACCTCATCTGATGCACACGAAAATATAGGTGGAGATGATGATGTTAAAAGGTTGGACGGCGTTCTCAGATTAGTAGGAATGACAAATATGAAAGCTAGCGAGTTTGTTTTGCGTGGACGAAGATTTAGAAATTCATGCTACATTTGCTACTATTCAGGAATTGTTATAACATATGATAGAAGGGGGAAAAAGTGATAAGGAAATGGAAGAGGAAGAGAGCATGGAACTACCCAGGGCCGTTTCTACCATTAGGCCAGAGTAGGCGACCGCCTAGGGCGGCAAAATGGCGTAAAAAAATTAATTTTAAATCAAACAAAAAAAAACTGATAACACACAATACCCTAATGTTACAAAATAACTAATATAAGTTTAAAATATAAATATAATTAACGGGTTTAATGATTAAAAGCATAATAGAACATTTACATTGTTGTACCGCTGGATGTTGGTGGGGGCAGAGAGGGAGATCTAGTCGAAAGAGTAATGGTAGCAAAAGGGTGGGGGCGGCATTTTTTAATTCTCGCCTAGGGCGGCAAAGCACCTAGAAACGGTTCGGGAACTGCCACAAAGTTCTAACATCGAAACATGTTCTTACGTTTTGGCAAATTTGTGGGAGATCTAAAATTTGCTCTGAACAAAAATGGTAACTGCAGACAGAGGCGAATCCAGAGAGGAATTTGGAGAGGGATGTAAAATACAGTAGACCCACTCACAATGAGCCCGCATTTAGCGAGTTTCTGGATACAGCGAGGAAAATATGGATTTTGTTTGGTATAATGATTAAGCGCAATACAATTTAACTGCTTTTAGCGAACAAGTCTTCTTTAGACCCCGGATTTAACAGAGCCATTAAAAAAATAGGAAATCAAATTTATGAAAATTCCGTCATATGTAGCTGGTCGTTATAATCAGTGCTCGTTATAATCAGTTTATTATCTGACAACAAATCTACACATATATGAAGCATTATTTTATTTATAAAGAATTATATATTTATATGAACCTAACACATGTTTTAAGTTAAACATAAACGTTTAAAATTACGTATTGCGTATTTAAAAAAAAAATTAATTGGGAGGTATTAACACCAAACCAACTGTGCATTTTCTGTCCACCATAAACTCCGTGGACCATTCGATTATTTATTTTTTAAATCCTAGATGGCAGCAGTAACATCATGCTCTGTGCTATGCAGTAAAATAGATGAGTAGCATTGTGTTTTATACTTTCTTGTCTTAAAAAATGGATTACCATTGGAATAAATTTGAATTTGGATGAACAATGAGGTAAGTGTTTTTATTCAGCGTCACCTCCATGCCCTCCATAATGTTAGTTAAAATGAAAACTGCATTATATTGTATATTTCAGTCAGAAAGCTGTTTGTGTATTATTAATATTCTACTACTAACCATAAGCCTAATTTCAGAACTGTTGTTGGAGCACGTGGTATTTATAAAAATTCGTCAACTCCATGGACATCAGCTCTGTGGCCATTCCTGTTCACGGAGTTGATACGAGTTACATGTAGTAGATGAAATTATTGTGCTTTTGTATTTGGCTTGATGATTTA
This sequence comes from Dysdera silvatica, assembly GCA_006491805.2. Classification (NCBI taxonomy): domain Eukaryota; kingdom Metazoa; phylum Arthropoda; class Arachnida; order Araneae; family Dysderidae; genus Dysdera; species Dysdera silvatica. Next base: position 270,250,398 of record QLNU02015360.1, read on the forward strand.
ATTATTTTTATATAAAATAATTATAATGGGCTAATAAATATAATGTTATAATATTCACATGCGAATCAATTAAATTAAACAATTGTTATTTTTTACCAAAGTTAAGACCAGGCTAGGCCCGACCCAGCCCGTTCAATTAATTACGAATTGAACAGTGCACCCGTTTCGGCCTGCTTGAAATTATAGACTTTATAACGCCACTTACAAGCTTCATCGCAAGGCTGCTTGAGGTGATGTAGAGATGCATTCTACCATATTAGTAAGAAGTCTAAAGAAGCATGTCCCAGAGAAAAATGAATGTAGCAGGCTTTGTCCTGGAAAAAATGACACAGTTACTCATAATAAATGCAAGAGGCTACTGAATGATTCACTGTTAAATCTGCACAACAAGTTCATTTCTGTTCATCCGCAGTATCAACATTTGAACTTTTCAATATTCTGCAAGTTAAGACCCTTTTAGATTGTGTTTCCAAAAGCAAATAAGAGAGACACGTGTCTCCGTTGAGTTCATGGAAACATAGACCTGATAGTGATCAAACTTAAGTCTTTGGGCATTATACAGCAGAATAGCTCAAACAAAGTTGCCTAAGTTCTATGCTGTTGCGCTGACCTTAAAAAAAAGTGCTTAGAACGATTGTGCAGTGTCTGCAAAAGTAAAGAGGTTGACATCACTTACCTAGAAGAAGATAAATTGGTCTTCTACTACAAATGGCAAGTTAATAGTGTCAAACTAACTATCAAGGGAAAGGAAAAGATTTTCAAGAAAATAGCCAAAGAAGAGATTAAATGCACTACAGAACAGTTAATTGAGGAGTTCAACACATCAACTGTGAAATACATGGCTCACGTTTGTAACATGAGACACCAGTACCGTACAATGGACAAGCTTAAGAAGAATTTGGGAGATGACGAGGTCCTAATTCACATGGACTTCTCTAAAAATTATACTTGTAAATATATCCGGGAAGTTCAGTCGGTGCACTTCGGAAGTTCTAAGCAACAAATTACCCTGCACATAGTAGTTTAGTACCACAAAACTGCAGTCAGTGGCCAAGTAAAACCTTCCTCATTTTGCACTGTATCAAGTAGCTTAAGGCATGATCTCGTAGCAATTGTTACGCATTTGGATCCACTAATTGCAGAAATTAAAGCCACTTTGCCTCGCGTATCGAAAGTTCATTTTTTGAGTGATGGTCCATCAACTCAGTACAGAAATAGAAACACGTTCTATCTCCTAGCCACCTACCTGTCAGATGCTTTTAACACACAAAGCATGTCTTGGAATTATAACGAAAGCGGTCATGGAAAAGGTGCTCCTGACTGTATTAGGGGCTGCTTGAAGAAAATGGCTGACGATTTGGTAGCTCATGGTATAGATATTCGAGATATTACCGTTTTAACCTCTGCATTGCAGGAAAGCTGTTCTGGAGTGTAATCAAACTTGTCACAGAAAAGGATATTTCTGCGAAAGATCATCGACTCTCTAAAAGTACGGTTACCTTCAAGAGAGCAATGAAGGTGCACCAAATCACTTGGGCACGAACTAATCCCCAAGTCTTGCATGCCAAAAGATTAAGTTGCTTCCGCTGTCCTCTAGGTCGAGGGTGTCTCCATTACAGCATTGGATCAATCACTATGCCTCAAGTCACGGAACAACCGATTGCAACAACTTCAAAGACTGTAAGAACAGCCTCATGTGCATTACCTATGCGAAAACTGCAAATTGATGACGTTTACAGCTATTCTGACGATGAAAGTGAATCAAGCTGTACACCTTAGTATTCTGCTGGAGATTTCGTACTAGTGGTGTACCCACAGAATTCCAGCATTCATTACATGGGGAAAGTAAGAGAAATAACTTCCACAGACCAAGTAAAGGTAGATTTCATGAGTCGAGTTAGATCCAAAAATGAAGAGCAATTTATTTTCATTTGGCCAGACAACCCTGACTCTGAAATTATTTCAACGCAGACGATAATACAAGCTGTCGATGACCCAAATCACAGCCAATCTGCATACTGACCCAAGTGATCTTTGCCAAAAACAGGATCACGTGATTGGTTGCAGGCGGATGTTTTCGCTGGAGTTGCCTTGCAGAAGACATGTTTACGAAGAAAGCTGTGCTGGTTGACGTCTCGTAGGATTGTAAGGATCGATTTTTATTTTTATTTATTTAATTTTTTTTTATTAAATCACGCAAGAAATCTTTCTCTTTGGTAAGTTATTCATAAATATATATTTTTTTTAATATTAATATTGCATCGAAGTATTTGCTGTGGATTATAGGCCTAAAATACAGTATATCTACAACGTGGTATCAGGTGATTCTTGTATGGGTTATAGTATAGTGTGCTACATAATGATTAATAAGATAATATTTAACAATTCTACAGGGTAACGCGGTTAATTCGAAAAGCTCAAACATTCTTATAGCCATTACTGGCAAAACCTGTGAAAGGAAGGAAAATTGTAAAACACAATAACACCACATTATAATTCTTAGTTTCTGTAATTTTCTCCATGGTAAACTCCATTTTTTTAAAAAGTAATAAATGTGAAATTTTCAATCTTGCCTATGTGAATTTAATTTCCCTAATAAGTAAACAAATGCACATACTATAGGTGAAATCTAATTTAATCAATCGATTGGCCCATTCTGCAGAGTGTTGAACTCAAGGGAGGATACGAGGGGGTCACAGGGGTCATGACCCCCAAAATATATTTTTTCACTGTAAAAAATTTCAACTTCATGGTAAATGAAGGGTGTTATTCCAAGACCATGGGAAATTCTGTCCATGACCCCCCAAAATGGAAGTCTGCATCCGCTCCTGGCTGAGTTAACTAAACTTACATTCCACCTTATAATATGCTAATTTCATCAGTAACCTTATAAATAAACTAGTTAATTCACATTTGTGAGAAATTTTTCTCATTTTCTAAGACGAGCATCTGAGGAAGCATGAATCAGCTATCTATGTATGGAAATTTGCACTACAGTGAACGGAGATTTCCTCTCATATTGGTTAAGATAAGTCTTTGCCGCTTATAAAACTCTTTGAGCACTTAGATGCATGTCCATATTTAATACAGTCGAACCTCGTTAAGACGAACACGCTTAAGACGAATTACTTTTAATACGAACCGTTTTCTGAAGTCCCGTCAGATTGTGCTGTGTATTACCCTTTCTGGATAAGCCGAATTATTGTTAATTCGGTGCCCTGCGGTGGCGCAGTGTGGTAACGCGTTCGCCTAGTGCGCCGTTAATCCGGGTTCGACTCCCAACAGTGCAAAGAACGCTTACTCAGAGATCTCATAAAGATCGCACTGCTCACTGTAGTCTGGGGTTTGGTTCCCTAGGCCTTAAGAGGTTCAGATTCCTCGGAAAACAGTAGGTCCGGGCGCAGCATGACCGTCGTCGTAGTCTTTGAACCGTAAAACCACAAACAAACAAGATAAACTAACTATTAATTCGAACAGATTTTCTGTTCGTCTTAACGAGGTTTGACTGTATATGTTTTATTTTTTATCCTACGATCTTCTGAAATGTATTAACATATCATTTTCAATGATTTTAGGTTCATAAAATGCCTTTCAAATGCAGCGTGCGTGGATGCAAATCCTACTACAAGGCACCTTTCATC
>QLNU02015360.1:270254138-270266550 GCA_006491805.2 Dysdera silvatica
AAATTAAATGTAGAATATGTTCTATTAGGAAAATTTCAAACGGATCCTTTAGAGCAAAGGTTTAGTTTCTACAGACAATTATCTGGCAGTAACTATTTCGTTTTACTTCAGCAGCTGTACGAAAGTGAAAAAAGATAAGAATCCAAAATTTACTTTCATTTTCTTTTAAAAATTCTGAACTTGTTATTAGAGATTTAAGAGAAAATAATGATTTAAATACCACAGAACTATCTCTAGAGCCATTTTCTGATTTTGAAATTGATCCGCTAGATTCAATAGAAAATGAAATGATTCCTATAGTACATTACATTTCTGGATATGCAGCCTTAAAAATCAGTAAAAACATCCAATGTAATTTTTGCACTGAAACTTTAATCCGTAAGGATACTGTTCAGTATGAATATCACGAAGCATCGAAGTTAATAGATGCATTAAATAAAGGTGCCCTGAGAAAACCAACCATGTTTACTGTTAAGGTGGCCTGTATCTGCATAAACGTATTTAATGCCTTGTTAGAAGATTATTACAAATCATTTATTGAATGTAACAGTCATTTCAATTTAATGATCAAACTCTGCAATCCCTATATTTGTAATATTGTGAGGGAATTGGATGACAGTTGATGTGCAAAACCTTGCACACATGATTGTACAAAAATTTAGAGAATGTTTCTATTGTAATTTGTAAAATTCTCTTAAATAATTACTCTAAAATAGCAACAGAAAAAAAATAGGGTGCTAAATATGGATAAAAGAAAAATAAAGTTAACCAGTTGTAAATAATATTCCCATCACTTATTCCTGTGTATGTTTCGGTTTGTATATATCAGGGAAGGGGATCCTGCAACTTTTTGGATGAATCCAAATTATCGAATGTATGCCTAATTTTTCCTAGTTGTCATGACTTTCTATATACGATTTTCTTAGGAACGTATCTACCTCATAAAAAGAGATCCGATTGTATTTGTATATATAATAAATGTATGGGTATTACATATTAAGTGTTCGAAATTCTTTCATTTTGTACATAGAGATTTTTAAAGTACAGTGTGTTTTAAAAATCACAAAGCAAAATATCTATTTTCTTGTTAAAATAACATTCAATCATGCTTAAAATTCGGATATAAGTGTATATCTGTACATATCATATTTATTGTGAGTGTTCTCTATTATCTATATATGTTCTGATCAATACATTTTTTGTTTCATGATTTGTCAGTTACAATAATTATTATTCGTAGAACTGAAACCTTGTGTAATTACTTCATGATTTTAAGTTTTCGAAAGCTTGTTTAATAAAAGTGTCATATGAAAGGAAGTGACAAAAATTATTTTTTCGTTGTTTATACATTACGTTTTATTTATTTTGTAATGTTTAATTTTTATAAAAAGTAGAAAATGAAATTCTGGCAAGAAACAGCTTACCCTTACATACTAAATAAAAGCTCATATGTTCAAGCTTTCTTAAAATATCATTTTTAAAATTTGTCACTTTAGTTCAGGTAAGTAAAATGAACACCTTATTTCAATTTCGTTTTTTATTATTTAATTGCTATTTTTCTATTTATTCAAAAAAAAAGGAAATTGTATAATAAAATTGAAGTAGCACCAAAAAGTGACATTCAAATATTAAAATTATCCTAGAATCTGCATATTCAAACATAAAAATAATGGGTAAGTAGTAAAGTGATTCTTATCAAACATTTTTAAGCAAAAAAATTTACGCTAATTCGTAAACACGATTAGAAAAAGCATTGTTAAATGGGGAAAAAACGTTTGCGTTAACAAAAGCATTCGGTAGAACTGGGTAAACAACCGCCTTCGGCTGCCGCCATTTTGAATCAGCGCGCAGGCCCGTATATGAATCGGCTTTGTCCAAATTCTCTACTGCGTAATAAGAAGTTTTATTCAACGTAACCGGACTACCTAATGTCATCATTTTCTCATATAAGTAAATTATAAGAATAAACCTTAAAGTACAATAATAACGTAACACATGCTACAAAGAAATATTCTAAACAAAAATATATTTAAGATGTATTATAAAATTTATAAATTTTAAATTTAAATATATTTCTTATATATTACTTTAAAGTAGTAACATTGTACAATAACGCAAAGGTGCAAAAAATCCTGAAGTGAAAAAAATTTCCTCAGAACGAAAAAACAAATTCAAATAAAATTTCCCAAAAAATTACAGTACAAAATTTTGGCAATATTTTTTATTTTTGCGATTGTGGTGATTCTTCAAACCCAGAGGAACAATCATCCTTAAAATAGGCTTAATGTAAATAAATTTCTGGTGTTGTTGTTTTTTATTATTTTATTTAAAAAAAAATCCCTTATATATGTAAAAATTTCCTTCGAACATCGTTCGAGCGTTTGGACATATTATGCACCTCTGCAATAAAATAGTTATAATTTTGCATTATTATTAAGCACTGTTTTTCATTTTGTCTAAAATTGTTTTAAAATGCTAATTAACCTTTAATAAGGAAAAATATTAAACAATATTTGTTATATAGTATAGTTATTAAACTTCATCACTTATTGTTTTTGCTTTAAATGACGCTTATTTATAAAATAGGCACAGTATGGCCTAGATGCCCTTGCGCCAAAAAAATGAAAACAATAAATCAATCGTTTATAAAATGAACGTACATGTGTAATACACAAATAAAGTTAAAATGCAGAGTTAAGTCATCTCCGTGTCTTGTCAATCAGCTCCGTGTCATATCCGTCAATTCCATGGCTTAGATAAATTTTTAAACTGCAAAAAAATCTTAAAATTTGAAGAACGATTTCAGAATGAACTTGTGCTGTATTTCTACATTCATATTTAACTAAAATATATGCATGGTTCTAAAAAAAAAAAAGAGAAAAAAATTCAAGAAAAAGTGTAGAAAACATCCCGTACTTGGAGAATGACCCAATTACGAATCCGAAATCCTTTTTTGTGAAATCCACATTAATTTTTAATTAACGAATGAAGTTTTCAAAATTGGCACAAATTTCAGCTATTTGGCAAAGTCCTTGTAAGATTCCGTGCAATTATGACGATAATCGAGGTATGGCGAGAATTTCAGGGTTGTCAGTTGGTATGCTTTTAACTTGGTTTAATCAGAAGTTTATTTAATGCCAGACTGAAATTATTAGTTGTTCGTTTTCTAGCGAAGTATCACATTATAAAAACCGCCCACATTTCATTTTTGATTTTCTGTTTAAAAACAATGAATTCCGTGAAAATCATTCTATCTATCTTAAATTTATCAATAAAAAATACAAGATAGATACAACCTTCAATAATTACAGCTGCAGAATTAGACGAAAGTAAACGTTTGTTTGCAAAAATTGAAGTATTAGTTTTATTAATAATGTGATTGAAGATGTTACTTCGGATTTTCATGACTTTAATGAAAATTGACCGATTACGGTGCGCGTATCGCGGGCATCATTAGTGCGGGGGGGGGGACGGGTCCCCCCCTCAATGTTGGTATTAGGGTTCCATGTGTCCCACCAATATCAAATAAAAATTTTATAATAGGTAACGTCCTTTAATTTTTTTTTTTTTTAAGAAGTGCGGTTATATTTTTCGGTGTAGTGCATTTAGTGCAAAATAAAAAAATGCACATTGTTATATAGTTGATGTAATTATACCTTTTGTTGGGTTATATTATATAGTGCTTTTACCTGCCTGGCAGCGTTTTCATTGACGTGTTATTATTTCGACTTTCAAACGGAACCTTTTTACTAATGTTACAACTACAACTATAGTTTCTCTATTTTAATTTTGCAAGTTTAAGGATCTTTTTGGCACAGTAAACTCATTCTCAGTGACATAAATTGAAGGGATTGTTTACACCATAACCATAACAAATACGAAGTTTATTAAGGAGCATTGCATGTAAAAATGAAACTGGAAATGTAACTAGAGTATTGATTTTACGGTAAAGTGAACGTCATCAAACAGCAGCACATTTAAATTAAGTACTGCTTCGTTGGTGTCTATTAGCCTTGTAAAGAGTTTCTAATAACAAGGCCTTAACCAGACATTTTTTCGGGGAAGGAAAAAAAAATTACAACCTCGCTAATGAATAAATATTGGTAGCAAAAAAATTTTCGAAAAGGGGGGGGGGGGCGCCTTGGGACCACCCACTGGCCATGGCCCTGTTTAACAACAAGCTGCCTTCTACTGGTATACTGACCCCCCCAATATTTTATGCTGTCGGCGCCCATGGCGCGTATGAATCTGATTATAGTAATGATGATTTTGTAATGATGTTTGGTAAACGAATTTACTTTGAAAAGTATATAAAAACTTTTGATTATTATGATTCTTATAAAAACAAAATTTCTTCAAACCAAAGCTCGTATCTTAAAGTTAAACAACCGAGTTATATAATTAAATTAAAAAAATATATATTAGGACGAATAATAAAAATTATGAAATAATTAAGGCTCTGGTGATTCAAAAATTTAAGAATATCCAGAAATCTTCATTTGCCAGTCCATGACATGGATTTAAAACGCTGTACTTCACTATAGCTAAAGAATTAAATTTAATAAATTTCAAAAGCAGTTATCATTTCACCCAAAATTTTAAAAAGACAGCTGGAATCGTTTCTCGAAAAACCACAAAATACTCGTCCACCTCACGTATCCATAATATTAAGGAAATTAAAAATACTGCTGTGGAATTTATAATAAAAATGTGAGATTCGACATTAACTCTTGATCCTGGTCAAATATTGAATTCCGATCACAGTGGATTTCATTATTTCATAGAAAATAGAAGGTTATTGTCTTTTAAAGGAGAACAACAAACAATTTCAGCAATTCCATCAGAGTTTTCATTATCAAAGTACGGCGAAGAAATGTATGAATGCACGCGATAATGGCGCCAAAAATTGTAATCCATCTCCAACCGTCGACAAGCGCTCCCTGCCGATGGGAAACAAGATGGCGACAATAGTTCAGCCTGAGCTTTAGGAGCTCAAGGTAAACAGAAGAGTGGGTTGATTTTAGAATTCGTAAAACAATTACACACAATCTTACCAAATATTAAAAGTAAAATTGTAATTATACAATATTTGAAAAATATGAAATAAAAGTAAACGATTTGGCATGGTGCCAATTTTAGAAATTGAACTTTTTAAGTTTATTTTCTTGCTTTTCTAAGTGGCAACAGTTAAGAAAGCCTGCGAAGCGAACATTTATATTGTGGGAACATACGTGGTATATATATTATTTGGAAAATAACGTCATAATTGTGTGTTTAAAATTTGATTAAAGAAATTCTAAATATTTAAAACGCAAGAACAGCTTTCAATTATATGAAGAGGCGAAAAACTATAAGGGTAAAAGCAATATTTTTTTGCTAAACTGAATTACGTGAAAAATTAAGATCTTAAAAAGCTATCTATCGGTTTTATAAGGCTACTTTAAAATGTTATAAAATTCACTTATGTTCTTAATATTTTCACCCCTTCATATAATCTAAAAATTTTCCTACCTCCTAATAGTTGTTAGCATTGGAGCAACAAGCCTCGAAATGTACGGGGTTAATTTTTTTTTCGACGGGGGTGATGGCCAGCACATATTACTTATTACATTGAGTCAGAAATTTTCTAGCGGGGTGATATTTTTCTAGTAGGGGATACACCCCCGAACCCCAGTTGTTATGTCAATGGTTGTAAGATAAGTAGGGACAGGAAAGGCCGCAAAGGAAATATTTAGGAGTGGGACCTCCAAATTAAATTGCGACTGGGGTCTCTCAAAGTACTAAAACCGTCACTGTATCTTGATAAGTGTTAAAATGAACATATGCTTAACCTAGAATTCATAAGCACACTTTAGGTTAGCAATATAATAAATAAAGTTGAAAACCGTCGCGTGTAGGACAGAAAAAGAATTATTAAAATCTCATGATGTTTACATTAATTAACTGTATTTTCATAATTTATAGGCGTATTATAATCTAATACATACTCCCATAATAAAACAAATATAACCTATAAATTAGTTTTATCACGAAATAAACTTTACCTTTTGCTGCCACGGGTGTGACACTGAAACAGCATCCCATCCAATAAGAAGAATAAAATTGAAAAGGCTTAACTATTTAAAATTCTTTAAGTCCAATGTGTAGACAAAGTTCTTCACTTTAATAACACCACCAACAATAACTACAATTTTTGTTCTGAGTTTTAAATGTAATACTTATTAACCTAATTGACAAATTAAGGTATACAACCAGGAAAGTGATACTGAAATTTCTCTTGAAAAAAATTTCCCCTTTTTTTTAATATTGAAATTTAATATGTTTAGGTAATGAAACTAAAGTAAAATGAGTATATTTTAAAAATATTTTTTTCTTATTAGGGTCATTTTTCATGGAATGACCCATAGGCTCATAATAAAACCTGTAGTCAAGGCATCTGTTTAATTATGAGATTCTCTTTGATGTCTCAGATGCATTGTTATCACATAAACTGTATTCTGACTTTAAAAAAATAGCAGTGTAAATTACTTATTTTTACATCCATGGAAAAATCGTTAAAGTTAGCATAATAGACTGGAGTTTCTTTTCTCTTTTTTAAATCTTCCTTATGTGAGTGATTCAAAACTGCAATAATTTACTTAACTCACTTGTTTACATGTGACTTGAAATTTACATAGCACCATGACAAAATTTACATAGTGTGGCATTTTCTGTTACAAGTAGTGTATATTATTATATAGAATTTTTGTTAGTATGTGTTTGCTCTTAATTTTTTATTATTTATTGTTTGTATAGGTGACTGCACGTAAGTAGATGAATATGATAATGCTCCATTGAATTCCGTGTGAAAACGTAAACTAAATTACGTGAATCTGCATCTAAAGACAGTGAACTAATTCAGTCTGTAAAGTATGAATGCACGCTACATGTAATTAAAGTATTATTGAAACATGGTAAAGATGTGAAAGCGGCTACTAAAAGTGGCGATACTGCTTGAATTTTAACTACAAAGTATGGCAGAAATTTGGTCACTACTACAGAATTAATAAAACATGGAGCTAATGTTAATGTGCAAAATAATGTAGATAATACACCACTACTTCTGGCTGCAAAGTATGGTAGAAAGCTAGAAATATTTAAAACGCATGGAGCACAAGTTAACGTAAACAGTGAGTTGAGGGATACTGCACTGAACCTGGCTGTAACTTTTGGTAGAAAGGTAGAAATAATAAAAGAACTACTGGAGTCCAATGCTGATGTCAATATAGCCAATAAGAAAGGTGGTAGTCCATTGATTCAGGCTTCAAAATATGGTAGAAATTGGTATTCATATTATACAGTGTACGTGATTTTATGTTTCTTGCAATTAAGTTAGATATTATAAAATTTACTATATAACATAATCCTGTAGTTTATTCTAACAATAAGGTATTTTTTGTACTAAAGGGTAAAAGTCATAATAACAGTGGGTTTTGGTAAAAAAAAAAAAAAGTGTTTTTAATGGTATGGGTGGGGAAGGAAGTGGGTATTTATAGAACACCGGCCTATCAGGCTTTATTGTTATCCGGCCTGCCCTTCCACCACATTAAGCTGGAGAGTCAAGAGTCTACTGTACACAATATTGTTTGTGCACAGGTAATGCTCAGTTTGCAGCTATGTGAATTTCAACAACTTTAAAAGACAACGATAACAAATATAGCATTACTTTGAAATAGTCAATGATTTTACTGACATTTCAATCAACGTAAATTTGACACAATACATCACAAAAAAATTTATTCGAGTTTTATAGCACAAGAACAAGGGTCATGCTGCACCAAGATCTACAATTTAAGGAACACAAACATTTTAAGACTTGGGGAATCAACTTCCGAATTTCAATGAGCAGTTAGTCTATAAGCGTTATTTTTTCAGTACAGGTGGGAGTCAAACCCGGGATAACCACATGCTAGGCGAATACACTACCACTACAGGGCATCATTACAGGAAAACGTATGCGAGTGTTTATATATTTTACACTGTGATAATAATTTTGAGTAACTGAAGCACAAAGAAACATTTATGAAAACAATATTCAGCTTTATTTACAATAAGAGTCATCCTTTTTAAACTTCAGTAAAAATTCAAATCACGTGATTTTTTATTTTACCACTTCTATAGGTCTACTATTTCCAATAAATGCAATGGTGAATAAATTAATGAGATTCAACCTCTTCTCTGAAAATTTAAACACAGTAATACACAAAGCTTCCAAAACAAATATTACGAGGAACATATTTTTTTTTTGTCAGATATAGTATAAGTTAATTTTTGTGTCCATTGGGAAGCAGCACTGTCATCACCAAAATAAATATTACGTTGAATCCATCACGAATACTTGATCATGAAGAACAATTGAGTAATCTCACAAATTATCTTCATGGAGTACCAAAGGAGGTCCATCCACTGCCCGATGGTAAATTTTACATATGCATAGAGACATTTGTCGACTGCAAGATAGTCTTCTTGTTCTAAAACTAAGCATGTTATGATCTAGTTCATCTGAATTTGTAGAACTTAGCCGACGAAATTCCTCCTCGGTTAAATCCAAAGATTGGGCACTCAGGTTTTCAATGAAAGACACTACAGAACACTAAAAGAAATTGAGCGAAAATGAAATAAAGCTTGTGAAATGATGAGATGAGTACACATCTACATATTAAACAATAGTGCAGGCACACAACCAAGAAAAGGCTGAATAGGCTCAAGCTCACAAGGTGTATTGAAGCGCCCTTTCAGACCTCCAATTTTTAAATTTAACAAACAAAAAATTTACGTATATCCCAATAACTGTGATTTCTCATAAATTTTTAAAAATCCAAGGTGGTTCATGCCCTTAAAATAAATAAATAAATATATATATATATATTTTTTTTGTATGTGTGATTTATTGAATTGAACTTAAGGAAAAGTATATTGTGCTCTTCTGACAGCAAGCCTCTCCCAGTAGAAAGTTCTGGCTGCACAGTAAGTACATAAAACAAATTGACCATCAGATTCAAGTTGATATTAATTAGAACATTGTTTTATATTCCTTTTTACATAACCAAATATTTTATTATGCATAAAAAATAAATTAATAGAGGCTAGTTTCTCTTCAAAACCTTACTCCCAAGCAAATAAAATATAGTGTACTTAAAAGACTTTTTATATATACAGTAACCCCCCGACTTACATAAATGCACAGATATGCAATAGATCTCGAAAATTACAACTCCAATGAAAATCGTTTATAACGACCAACCGCATATAACGATGGAATTTTTACAAGAAGTTTGATTTGCTATTCTACTCCATACTAAATATATCGGTTATAACGACATCGTATATAACGACGAAACCTGCTATAACGACAGCGATTTTGTAATCTACGTAGATTCTAAGTAGGGAAATTCGTATCGGATATAACGACGCGACTTGACAGTCATAAGTCGGAACAATGTGGGTTAGTTATTAAAATTTAAAATTAGTTATCAAAATTAAAGCGTTATTTTAATCTTGTTTATTTACAAATATCCGAGAAATTTTTATTACTGCTAAACCTGAATATTAAAGATAGTGAACTTAAAAAGTGATTTATTAATTGAATATCACGAGGGTCATATTCTTTAGGAGTCCATTCTATTTTTTCAGAGTAGGACCCACAAAACTCTTAAACCGGCACTGTTCGGAAGTCATTAGTATAATATAATAAATATTATTCATTACATTTGTTTTCTACATTATATACTTTAGTGTTTTATAGAATTTTTTCAATTTAAAAAAATATAAAGTGTTATGTATTTAGTGTGGCTATAAATATAATTTAATATAGACGGAAATTCAATTCATTATAATTAAATATATTTTTATTTAATTTTGAAACCAAAAAGTTTAATACTTTTTACTATCAAAATAATTTATAAAACTCTAGAGTGTATTATACTATAGGCTACTGTGATTTTAAAAAGATATCGTTTATAACGACCAAATTTGCGCGGTCCCTTGAAGGTCGTTATATCAGATTTCCACTGTACTAGCGTGGAAGTACTTCTAGTCACAGCAAATGTGACGAATGGTAACAGGAAGTGATGCGGTAACAGGCAGTGAGTTTTGGGCAAGTGCTCGAAAGCCGTAACGTTCAAACTGAAACTCAGGCATGCATTTAGAGGTGTGAACGCCCCCTCCTTGAATGAAAATTTAACATTGAAAAGATACAAGGTAAAGGTCCAATGAGGTATCATTTCCAAAAATCAAGTCATTAATCGCCCCCCACCTTGAATGACCTCTAAATCCGTCTCTGCTAAAAGCTACTAATTAGAAAATTAGAAGTTAGGACTCAGTAAACAAACCCTCTTTTCCCGGACTGATACTTTTATATTCAAACAACGTTCATGATTGTCAAGTCTAGTATGTAATAGTATGTCATTGGCAATAGTAGCCCATGCCTGGCACAAATATCACCGTTAGTGTTCGTTGTTTATTTACCGTTAAATTGGATTCAAAAAGCAAAACCGAATGCACTAGTAATAATTCCAAAAAACAAAGGTCTGCAATATATACACTCATCAGCCAAAACATTAAAACCACCTTACTAATATAATGCACGTTCTCCTCTCACCTACAAAAGAGCTCTCAACCTGACAAATCATGATTCAACAAGATGGTGTCTTTTGACATTTGATATCATGATTGCAACAGAAAATCTCTAAATTCCTATAAATTATGCAGTACTTTATTTTTTTGGGGGGGGAGGGGGAGCACAGTTGGGAATCAAACCCAGGGTAACTATACGTTAAGCAAACGCATTACCTTTTGCCACTGCTGACAAAATGGGATATAGCTTGCACTCACCTTTGGCATAGATAAGGCCTTGCTGGTTCACACTTTGTTCACAGCTCAAAATGTTACCTATCTTCTATCAGACTATCTTTGATAAATATTAACTACTGCATAGTCAGCAGCCTATCATCACTGTTGTTTTGGGAATGCTTTTGCCATAATGATCTATCCTTCGTTGAAATTAAGTTCTTTATTTTTCTCATGTTGGGACAAAACTAAACACTGAGTATCTAACTGAGAGCTCTGACCTAAGACCTTATTCATGATTTTGGCACAAGATACTTGCAGGTGCACTAATTTGTGTAATATGTAAATGGTTTTAATATTCTGTGGCTGATAAGTGCATATTCCTAGAAAAGTACTTACTAAATGAGTAAAATAATATCCTTCTTCGTCTCTCATGATCTGATCACAGTTTCCAAACTGAAGTACATATCGAATGTTAGAATGCAGGCGTGCAGGATTAGATTGCAAAACAACGAATACTAAAATAGAAAGAAAGTCGTCTGCCATTTCAGATGAATCAGGCCAAGTCTTCAAAATTTCATATATTCGTCCGCTACAGCTCATAATGCACTGTAGTTTTGCAGGCGGAGATTCCTTAAAATTTAAAGTGGCAATATCTATAAAGGAAATAAAAAAAAGTAATGATATGTTTATTTTAACTCCAACATTTTGAAATACAATTTTAATTGAATCTGACAAGACATAAATGCATGCACGGCTTTTCAATAACGTAAGTATCCTTACACTTGCAGTCAATTGTGCAGTAATATTTTCAACATCATAGTTTTATATTTTCTAGTTATAATTCAACAAAATGTTCTTCTGTCCCTTACTTCGACCACAGTTGATTCAGCCTGCAGATGTTCTGTCGGTCTTTGCATGGTGAGGTGTGATTGAGAAAATATGCTCATCAACACAGGCCATGTATGTTCTCATTAAACATGCACTAAAAATCATTCCTCTTTGAAAGTCTCATTAGATCTGAGATATCACCCCAGTAGCAGAAATTTAATTTTTTGCCAGTGTGCGACATTGATTTTGGTATTTGAAAATAATCTACAGCCATGGGTGCCCGTACGAGTACTTCTAAATGGGGGGTGACCGAGAACATTAAGAGTACTTCTGGGGGGAGGGGGCTGAGAAAAAATATTACCTCCTTCTCAAAGCTGTCAAGAATTTTAGTGAATGTACAAGATACCAAAACGCTACAAAAATAATTGATACTGCTTGACAATTAGTAATGAGCTAAAAAGTACTTTATTTTAAAATGTGACTAATTTGTTTTTAAAGTGCATAGCAGAATCGGGGAAATCGAATTTTTGAACTGCTAGGTGGGGGCTCGAGCTCCCCCTGCCTATATAGGCACCCGTGTCTGCAGTATAATTTAACTTTTTTTTTAAGTTTGCATAAAAAACATAGGCACCTTATGCTTCATTTTGTCAAAAAGTTTAGTTTTTCATAAACGTGGAAATTTGAAAAAATATAATAAATATTAAAACTAAAATATTTAATATTGTATTTTAATTTCATGTTATTTAAAAAAAAA
>QLNU02015360.1:270266650-270280013 GCA_006491805.2 Dysdera silvatica
TGGGCGTTCCACAACAAATCAAATGCCATTCGACGCGTCTCACTGAGTAGATAAAAAATGTCAATGGGCGCAAAGCTGTCAGATCATGCAGTCACGAGTTAGAGGTCATAGAAGGTCACCCTATGAGGAGGATCTCCTTTATTAGGATTTTGTCTATCAGTGTTCCACAACAAATCAGACGCCATTCGACGCGTCTCACTGAGTAGATAAAAAATATCAATGGGAGCAAAGCTGTCAGATCAAAACTTTTGAACAGCAATAAGCCTAATGGTTGGTTAGTGCTTTAATTTACAGTCATATGGTATATTGTAATTGCATATGGGGTAATCTGGATAAAGTACAAAATAACTTTTTGGACAACATGCAGAAAAGAATAATAAAACTCATCTTCAGGGATAATAGTTTAAACTGGAAATCAACAATGATTAAAAATAATATTCTACCAGTAAATGAAATACACATAGTGTCTTAATAAAGATGTTTGAGAGAATAAAGGGGTGCAGGTATGGGGAATTGATTGTGCTGCGGAGGAATGAGAGTAATAAAGGTAGATATCTGGAAAATAGGAAATACTGTCTGCCAAAGGTAAGAACTCAAAGTGGTCGTGATACTATAAATTACAAGGGACCTTGATCTACTCATAGAAGTAAGATTACTAAATAATCTGAAGTTATTTAAGAAAAATATGAAGAATACAATATTAATAGATATTGATAATACTATCTCAGGTGTTTCTTATACATTTGTTAACGATTATGTTGTGATATAGCTATTATAGATTTATACTGCATACTGATATTGTGAAAAAGGTTTTTTTTTATTTAATTTGATAATATGATTAATAATCCTGGTGGGCTTTCATAATTGTTTGCTATATGTATTTTTTCTCCTGGTTTTTCTTACTCTTGACAGATCTATAGTTCGTTATGCCATTTTTATGGTATTTTCTATGGACCTGCCACAAAATAGTGTAATAATATATGTATAAGTAGGAATAAAATATTATGTATTATTAATTTTAAGAGCACAAAGACAGCAAAGATCATTCTGCGCCAAACAAGATTAGGTTAAACACACAGTAGAACTAACGTTTATCAACAATAATACAAGCTATGTGACTGATAATGAAAGGGGACTACCACTCATGCTGCAGGCACCAGGAACCATTCAAATGAGGGTGTTTAAATTATTTTGACCAACCCCTGTAATTATGTATACATTAAATTGGTTTTGCATAAAAATAAATTACATTTTTATACTAACCTAACATTGCTTTGTCAAACGCCTGAGACGTTTCTTTGTTTGAATCGTCAAGTTTTGCTAACAAGTGTGCCGGGGTTACCCAAGAAAGGTCTTCTATCATACTGCTTAATTTACGGTCATTCTCTGATTCTTCAGCAATTATTTTTTCAAAAACATTGTCATGTATACCTCTCATCAGTCTATCTTCGAATTTGGTGAGTACCCTTCGGCCATTTTCTGTTGTCATTTCTAAAAAAAAAATATTATCAACTCATGAATGACATACTTCGTTCATAGGATAAGTAATAAATTTGATGGAAAACAGTTCACTACTATTTTCAGAGACCTACCATTTTCAAACACTTTTCTTCGAACCTTTAAATCTGCTATTTTGTAAATGGTTTGAACAAGTTCAGAGAGTTCTGTCGCTGACATATCTTGTATTAATGACTTGATGTTTACCATGTCACACACTTTAGCTATGTTTCGAAACGATGATACATCCATCCTTTCTACAAGCATACCAAGATCATCTTCTGATTTCCAGAACTTGAAAAGTATGTTTAACCCAATGTGATCTTCGGACTTGTTACATTCATCTAGGAACAAATATAATAAATATGTTACGAATGTTTTTAGCTGACAAAAATAGATTTTTTAAAAGTGTGGCTCATTTATGACTTTTGTTTCGAGTTTCATATCCAAATAATGTTGAGGAAATTTTAGGCTTAATGTAATCTCTGAATATTATAATCAACTATTCCCTTTTGAGAAATGAACTCAAAACTATAATAAAGGTGCAAAATCATTTGCTAACCATCTAATATATGAAGGTTGTTCAGAATAAAAAGTAACATTTATTTGTTCATAGCACCCAAGTGGTTTATGAACCCAGCCAATTCAAGATAAGACAATCTCTGTCGCTTTTTTGTCATACTTTGTGGCAGTTTCATTGCATTATTAGCATCTTTGTTGTTTCTGTGAGTGTTTAAAAGGAACAAAGATACACAATCCCACCATGTGAAATATACCATTTTAATTTCTAACACAAAAAATGTGTGACCATATGGATATTCTTCGCCAAATCAAAGAAGTTTGTAATGGTATTATGTAAAAATCAATAATGCAATGCTAGCATTGAATTTTTTTATAGCAGCAGGTCATTCAGGATTGTAGAAAAGGCCTACTGTCTATGTAATCCTCCTTCATGACAATGCTCAGCCCCATAACAGTGAGAGAAAAAAAGCAACTCGTTAAAAGTTTCAACTGAGAAGTTTTGGACCATCCATTTTACAACTTTGGCCCCTAATGACTGCCATCTTTTCACGAAACTAAAGGATTTTTTGACAGGAAAACCTTTTGTGGAGTGATAAAAAGCTTAAGGGAACATTTATTACATTTTTAAATGGACTGGTGACATAGGTGTATGATTAGAAAAATACAGAAACTTGTCATATGGTACGATGCCTAAAAATCTTAGGTAACTATGTAGAAAAATAGCTTAAAGGGCATAGATATAAAATAAAAAGTTTCATTCAAAAAACTTCACTGAATATTCTTTTAATTCTAAAATGGGTGTTACTTTTCGTACAGTCTTAATAGATGGAGAAAAAAAGTTTGTTCACTAATAAAGCAGTGTGGATTTTATGCATCTTTAATTTACAGGGTACAATATTAAATGGGTTATACACCATATTTATGTTTAAATTTGCTTTATGTTTTATGGCACAAGGACAGCAAAGGTCATGTTGATTTTATGCCATAACTGTTGCTTCATGAAACTGAAGGTTCTGTTCAAAATGGCTTGTGTTTTATGGTGCAAGGACAGTTACAGTCATGCTGTGTTCTAAGGACCTATTTTTGTTGCCCAGGGAACCATACCCTAAATTATGGTTGGCAGAAAAATGAAAAGTAGGACATCCTAAGTCAGTAGTTCACAACCTGGGGGTCGTGACCCTATAAGGGATCATGAACAGATTTCTGGGGGTCACCACAACTACTTTTAGTTGCAATTATTTTTATAAGGACTTTCATGTACTGTATTGGCCCATATGACTGCAACAATAAACATGATAATGTACATAGGCTCCTGATGCTAACGCATTCGACTTATAACACATGTATTTATTTCGACCACCATTTAGAGGTTGCATTATGGGAAGTATGACGTCACACACAAAAGGTGAGTTGACCAAATACTCTGTCGAAAGTATATGGGGCCGCTAAAAACTGATTTCTTGGTACTTACACTACACTTTTTCGGCAGCCCTAAATTTTAGCGGTCCTGGGTAGCCGTCTAGCTCACACACCTCCTAAGCACGGCCCTGAATAAAGTTAAAATAATTTTCTTAAATTCATCAAAAGTAATGGTATAAGAGAAGAGAGCCAAGTATAAGCATAGAGAACAAAATAGGGTGATCACTTTAATGGTACAATGAAGATAAAAAACATTAATTTGCCTGAAATAATGATATAAAAAAGGCAAGAAAAAGCATATAATACCAGTGTGAAAATACTAGGGCGGTAGCCAAATGGGGGCTAGAGTTTTTTTCGATTTCTGTCTCAGCATATCAATAATTTAGTTTAAATTTATGATAATCATGCAAAATACCTCAACTGGGCAGCTCCATCAAGTATCAGATGACAACTTTAAAGTTTAAAAACCATTTTCGTTTCGTGAAGAGATACCTGAGCAGAGAAAAAAAAAAAAAACAGCTCCAAAACTGGAGAGGAGGCAAAAATATTATTTTGCCCTTGCTCTATAAAAACTAGAGGGGCACAAGCCCCCTTTCCCTCACTAAATTACACTTATGTGTACTAGTGTATTTTCTCCCACCCTTCTACCTTATGTTCGTATAATGATAAAGTGTGCTGTTGTGTGGATTAGTGTATTCATATACAGTGTCAATATTCATTTTACTAATTGTAAACGGTGTAGAAAAGTATTGTGCTCAAGCAGTAAATAATAATAGCCTTTTATGTTTTCCTTAAATAATGTTTATAGAGGGTTTCTGTGGCTAAGCATATGTTAAAAAAAGGGTTCCGTAAGTAGCGTAGTTAAGGAGGGGCAAGGGGTGTGACACCCTGGGCACCACAATTTGGGGGGCAGCAATTAGCCTTTAAAAACCAATAATAGGCACAAAAATTACAGCAATGACAGTCATACCCCTGGCAAAAAAATATCTACGTCACTGGTTCCATAAAATAAAAGGTTTAAGAACCACTACTCTGTGCCACCGTAAGGCTTCCATTGAAAATGGAAATGGATCTACTTAATTATAATGCAAACAGCTTCAAATAGTCTTGAAGAGTTCTATAAGAGCTCAATGACTCCCAAATCTCTCTCTCCTCAGATTTTTTCAGGGAGTGCCTAAATTATGTAGCTTGTTTATGCTTTTAATTTTTAATAAATTTATAAAAAAATCACTATAGGAGTTAAAGGATTCTGCAGAGATTTTAATAAATCATATTACATTTTCCCTGATTTTCTTATATTTTTTATTTCAAAACGAAGTTTTAACCTAGTGAGTTCACAACACATATATTAGACAAATATACAATTTTTTTTATTAAATTACACATTTTCATGCAAGAAGCATCTTACATGTGTACAGTGAGTAAAGTATTTTTTAAAAACAAAGTCATATCTCACATGCAGCTTATCATACAACCTTAAATTAACATATAAACTAAAAATATATAACAAACAAGTTTTTTCATATATCTAAAGTCAATATTTAATGTTAATTTGAATGCAAATGCTGAACTAACTTCCTTCATTCTGTACAGGAGTTGTCAATTCACATTTCGGTTTATTATTTTGTTTAGGTTTTAACAGTGGCAATGTCATTCGTCTTTCTACATAGCTACTGCAAATGAATAGAAAAAAAAATATTATCTTCATACATTCATAAAAGAAAGATTTACAAAACTTCTAGATATGAAAGTTTCTATACAGATCATTTTAATATAAACTTACTTCTTGTTGGTTTCTGTTAAATACGTTTTTCCAATAGACCATTTACGTTTGGAAAATGAACGGTTGCTTTTCTTTTCAAATGATGACACCGATTCTTTTGGTTCTTCACCCCTATAAATATTATGAGACAAGACAGCAGAAACGCTGGACTCGTTAGGCATCACGTAACACAGCAGCAAGTGTCTACCTATAACTATAAAACAGTGGTAAATCATGTTTTATGCATGTGTATATATGTATATACATTGGTGTGCAAAAATTAAGGATAAGATGGAAAAAGTAACGTAACAGCGGAACGAACAGGCAGAACCGACCGAAAGACTCAGGAGATGGCCTAGAGCATGTAGGGACTCATGAATCAACGGTCATTGATACATGAACCCACATTTCCAAAAGGTTTAATCATGATTTAATGTTCACCATTTTGTTTCCCTCGCACATACGCTTTTCCCATCCAGAATCCAGATGGACCGACTCATCAGCGGTTCGCTCTGTTTCCGGCGACGGAAAAGACATTGGCTGCAGGCGACGATTGAGTTTAGTGTACAACACGGTACAGCGAAAAGATTACTTAATCGTATTTCATCAAACTCCTTGATAAGCATTTCCTGCTTATAAGTACCCCTACTGGACATGATGATTACGACCCTCCGAGTGTGACACCACGAACCCTTGAGTGGAACAGCAAATCATCAATTAGTGTTAAAGGGGTAACCAATGAACATTTGCGTATGAAAAGGGTGAACAGCCAATAAGATCATTGCGAGTGTAGAGACGATGAGGCGAACACCAGGCAATGGTACTCTTTCATTTGGACTCCCAACAAGATGGTCACGCTACTCATGAGTGACGTTCTATTGTCACATAATGATAATGTTATTTCTTAATCATAACAATTTAACTTATATTTCTACTTGATTGTGAATAAATTGTTTAACCCAGAGTGACAATGCTGTCTACATAGTTCATTCGATTCTTGGTATCCCTGACTTAACTGAGATAAGGTTCCAGGGTAACATTCCACGTGAGTTGTCGCAGGAGCTAAAACCCTTCTGATATAACTTATAAGCTATCGGCGATATTATGGAGTCTATCGCCACCCCATCGTTCTTCAATCTATCAAAGAACGATAACCAATCATATTTGTAGAGGTCCCGCATATTATCGGTCCCATAACAGCCGACATCCACATTGGTGGCGATGGCCCTGTTACCGTATGGTAATACTATTACAATCGGAGACTTCCACAAGTGGCAACCCAGTCACCACCTCTATAATTGCAGAGACCACCACAATTGGTAACGCAACAATTGGCTTTACACATTTACTGAACATTACGTGTCACTGTTGCTGAGGGTGAAAGATCATTTTCGAAATTGAAAATTATTACAAATTACTTAAGATCAAGCATGACACAAGAGAGGTTTTCAACTCTAGCTATAATAAGTATTGAAAACGACATTGATATGGGTATAAATGATGTTGTAAAAGAATTTGCAATAAAAAAAAAAGAAAAAAAAAAGTTGGTTTTGGTTGCTAAAAGTAAATATTATTTTCAGTATTGCAATTGATATTCTGATGTTATCAGATTGCTATTAATAAATAATAATAAATGTTTGATTTATAATAAGAATGCTTCTCTCTCTCTATTAATTTTCACTCAGCTCAAATCACAAACCACCCCTAACCTTTTTTTTATTTTTGGCTTCAGGTACCTCCCATACCCCAGTGGGGGCGGCACAGAATATTTTGCAGCCTGGTGGCAGGTAACCTTGAGACACCCCTGTCACTAGCGATTCCGGATATCCATACTACTGGAGAGAGAGTGGAGAAACACGTAATCATCCCTCCAACATAGACAAAAGGAATCACTTTGGAGGAGGCAGAGTTCTTGTTTAGGGGGGCATAATGCTTGATGGCTATATGGAATTCTACATCTTTCAAGGAAGGTTGGTAACTGTTATTGTACCGAGGTTCTCCTTCCTTACATCCATCTTTTCCCCGAGTACTGTGGGCCAGGAGTTCCTCTTCATGGATTATAATGCTGTGCTTCATAGTAGAGTGACTATCGCTGAACTGTTGGAGAGTGAAGATACTCACCGCATGAAGTGGCTTACCCAGTCCCCAGACCTATAAATCTAATAGCACAAACATATATGTAAGATATTCTCGGGAGACACCTAGAACACGTTTCTATCTGCCAGCAACAATTACATAGCTGTGATCGATGCAACAAGATGAATGGACCCACAATGCATCAAGAGCTCGTTGACAACCTCTTACTGAACATGAACAGATGGTGTACATCCTGCATCGTATAGCCAGGAGTAATTATATCCCCTATTGAAGATTGTGTTTTTCTTGCCTGCCACCTGTCACATGGATGTTTCTATCTTCTTTCTTTTTGTCTTTGGAACTCACTTTTAAATAAAGGCCCTTTCCCTCCTGTGGATTCCTTTCTTAGTCAGTCTTTTACACCTTTCCCATATTCTTAGATCTTAATGATGTTATGGAATGCTTTGTACCCATTTTGAACACTGTATCGTGTCATTACGTATGAAGACCTGCTCAGTCTT
This sequence comes from Dysdera silvatica, assembly GCA_006491805.2. Classification (NCBI taxonomy): domain Eukaryota; kingdom Metazoa; phylum Arthropoda; class Arachnida; order Araneae; family Dysderidae; genus Dysdera; species Dysdera silvatica. The sequence continues at coordinate 270,274,448 of QLNU02015360.1, forward strand.
TAATTTTTGCATGCCAGTGTACATAATTATCATCAACCATAAAACCATTATCTACCCATTGTATGGCATAGAAGCCCCCTATCACAGTGCAATGGCATTTAGGACATTATGGTCGGGCATGTTCGAAAGCTGGATTTACAGTTTGACTAGAAATATGAATCTTGATTTCATAGTATAAGATCTGTTATATGTGATCACCCACCTGAAAATGGGTTGCTCCTCAAGTTGCTTAACTTAGGTGATCCAATGGTAACTACTGTTTCCAATACGGAACAGGCTACTGGTGGATCCAAGGGGAGCGATGGGGTGATTGCCCCTCCCCCTCCTTGGGCTGGGATTATATCCATAGGCATATGAAGAAATTTCATAAGGTGGGGGTTATAGGCTCAATGGGGGGTTACAGAGCTACAACTCACATATTCCTATGTTAAATATACAAAATTTCATTGCAATGGGGGTTACAACCCCCATCAAATAACATATGCCAATGATTATGTCATAGAAATTAAATGAAAAGTACCACACACTTGACTAAAAATAGGAATTGAAAACAAATTGTCCCCCCACTTAAAAAAGTTCTATATCTGCCCTCGACACAAGCAGATACAAGGAAAGTTGCAAGAGACACACGCCCCACCCCAAAATAAATTTATACTGTGCGTTACCCATCCAAACTTGACAACAAATTTTACAGAATAGGTCCATATTACTTTTCAAGTTTGCTTGATTTTTTACATTTGGGGAGGGGGCGAGAAAGGGTATAATGAACAAAATTGGCAATTATCCATTGTCTGAAATCACGCTACATCACTACTCATCTGGAAAAGAGCTTTATAACAAAAAAAGCCATTGCTCTTTCTGTTCTCCTTTATTTCTGACGTAACTATTGGATTTCACTACCTTAATCCAAATACACCAATAATTGATTTAAAATTATGTACCAGATATATTGACAAAAGTTTTACATAGGTTGAATAAAATTTACGTTGTTTACAAAGGGCCCGACTTAGAAATTCTGGGGCCCAAGGCAGACACACATGAAGGGGCCCCAACCCCTCCTGTACCCACGACAGATTTCTGATTGCTATGTTTATTATAGGTATGAGCGAATGACTTTTATTTATAAGACCAAGGTAATTATAATACATTGCCTAGCCAGGTAAGCTTTCCTCGTCTTAAAGGAAAAGAGCTAGTAAAGAGGATTTTTTAAAATCCTGAAAATCTGGGCTTCCCCACAAAACAAATATTAGAATACAAAAATTCAGAAACGACATCAATAGATTAACCAAAAAAATTTCATCACTTCCGTGGTGTACTTTTTACGAGTATCTTGAACTAAATTTAGAATTTAGGGGCCCCTTCAAATTGAGGGCCTGTGGCAGCTGCCCTGCATGCCCCTGCGTAAATCAGGCACTATGTTTACATAAGTGTTCTTACCTTGTACCAGTATTGTAGGAAAGGGAGGGCTCAAGCTCCCCCCATTGGATATCAAAGCACATTTTCTCCAAGGCTACATCACATAATCTTCTTTAAAGCCACTTCAGTGCTCCCCCATCCCCCTTCGAAGTTTGAATTGCTACACTACTGCCTTGTAGAGGTTTTTAATTTTAAAATATCTCTCAGTTCAACTGAATTACCATAGAGAAAGGATCTTTAAGTCATATAGTTTAAGAATTTTCTAATAAACTACAACTTATACTCCATATTTTTAATTGTGTTAAAAGAAGGCATAAGTTATGAAGGGGCATTTGCAAAAACTATTCCATTTTTTTCTCAGTTACATACCAAAGACAAGAGCACCAACTCTATGGGGATCAGGCCCCATCAGCTCTTCCCCAAATATATTTGTGGGGGGAGGCCCTCCCAGAATTGATAAACAATAAACAAATCAGAATATAATTGAGGGTGACAGACATAACATATAAAATATATTGACTCTTGTGAGTTTTACTGCGCAAGAACAGTAAAGGTCATGCTGAGCCAGGAACTACAGTTTTCCCAAGAATCCGAACCTCTCATGGGTCAATCAACTCGTCAAATCACTCGTTTCATGCAGGGCTCGATTAAGAAATATGGGGGCTATAGGTGCATTACCAGATGGGGACCCCCCCTTTACACAATTTATAACAGATTTAAACTCTTCAAATTTTGGGGTGAACTTTCAAAATATCCCAAAAGTAAGCTTTTACTACAAATTCTTCCAGATACTGATCAAAAGTGGATAACCAAAAGTCAACAAAAAAAAAAAAGAAAAGAATTTGGGGACCAAGGCCTAGTCAGTAATCAGTCCCTTGTTCCATTCAAAGTCGAAACCAAATTAATGGCAGGATAGAGGAACACATTAACCTACACCACGGCAAGGGATGATCCATGGTTTTAGTATGAAGTGGGCTGTTTTGGAGGGCCCTCACTGGGAAAATTTTTAGTTTTGAGATATTGGATAGATTAGGTAAATGTTCTCAAATTATATTACTAGCCTTCCTTTAAACTCCCCAAAATATGCAATTTACGACGAAGAATTAAAGTTGGGCTTATCTTTAATTAACCTATATGGTTTAGGGTAGACTCTACAGTTAAATATGACAAACTAATAGATGGGACATATACAATAACCAAAACGATAATTTACAATGTAATTAATAGAACAAGTTTAAATTTAAACTTCAAAAACTTTGTAATTATTTTACTTTTTTTATAACAAGCAACTTTTTAAAAAACTAAGTTTCTGGTGAAAAGTCATCAAGCAAACATGCGTTAAGACGTGTTAAACAACGAAATAAATGGATTTGCGATTTTACGACGCAAAAACATTCAATGTCATGCTGCATCCGGAGCTATACCTTTTCAAAGAACTTATATTACCACAAGCAGCAAACCACAGACTAAGATAAACGGAAAAGACGGCAGGTGCTTTGCGGTACCGTTGGAATTGAAACCGGGTTAACGGCGCGACAGGCGACGAACCCGTTATCAGATTAACGGCGCGACAGCCGACGAACCCGTTATCTCTACGCCACCGTAGCTGGTGAAACCTTAGCAAATCTAAACACCTTAGGAAAGGCACCGTTTGAAAACTTCCGCCGTAGAGAGTTACAATAAACATGAAGCCATGTGACACTATCAATAGAGCCCAACTGTTGAACTGAATTCACCAAACTTTCCTTATAAAAACCGTTACTCCTTTGTTAGAGGAGCCTCCAGAGGATAAATCGCCAAGTGACCGCGATGTATCGCCAAGGTAAGCTGCTTCTCGTTTGAAGTCCTAAAGAAACAGCCCGTGTGTTCATTCTCGTTATGTCGCTTTTGCGTTAAAGTTTTTATTTTCGCATTCTGGATAGTAATGTAGCAATGTCCGGTTTGTAATGTAGAGCGAAAAAAAAAAAAACTTGTTTATTGTCTTATTTATAAAAAACGAATTTTCAGAAAACCTTTCAACCCTTCCAACACTCAGGCACAACTCGAAGACAACCTTAAGTAGGGGGTGTGGGGGGGCACCCCCCACAGGTATGTACTGATTCAGAAAAATTACTGGGTTACAAAAACGTCTGGAAAATAATATTCCATTATGTAAGATGGTTGCTATAGCCGATGTCGAGTTTGGAGGACTCGCGAGCTTAGTGACGACCTTGGCGAGATTGTAATCTCGGGAGGGGGGGGCTATAACAAACAAGTGCCAAATTAAAATTTTTTTACAAAATAAATGAGAAGTCCAAAAAATAAAACTATTCAAGGATTTATTTATTTTTTTGAGAGGGTACGATATGCTTTGTGCAACGGGAAATAAAATTACATTTATGGCTTATGAATGCAAAAAATAAACACGAAAGGTAAATGTGAATGTAAAAATATTAGAAAGAAAATTTTATATACAGTGAAAATCTGTCTATAAAAACATTTTCTGCTGTCCTGGCACACATAGAGAATATCAGGTTCAATCGATATCGAACGATATCTTTCCCGGTCTATAGAACAGCATTATAGACAGATTTCACTCCATATACTATCATTTTAGTAGTCACTAAGGTGCCATCCAAATCCTATAACGATTCGGGCCTCACACTAAGCCGTTGATCCCGTCAACACTCCGAAAACACCTCATTAGAAGATGTTATAAAACTAATCCAACTTAAAAATAAATTAATTTAGAAGCCATACGTTTACAAATGTAACTCCCTTCGTTTTACTGACGAAAACGGCTCAAAGTTTGCGATCCAAATTTTAAGATAGCAGAAAGGTAAAAAGATAATGGAATTTGTGTCGTGCATTAAGAAACCATGTTTTTTTGGTTTTTTTTTAATTTCCACATAAAATAAAAGTGAAAGAAAAAAGGGGCGAGACAAGGGTGGTGAAAGTATAACTAATATATAGTTGTTTTTTCCAAGTAAAATTGCTTCACTACGTCTCATTTTATGTAGAATAAAGAATGAAAAAATGCCCAAAAACAAAGTTCATTCACTGCAAGCTTAACAACGTCATACATCATATAGATAAAGTTTCAACAGAGTACACCGCCAGAAGTTAACGGAATTATCTACGAAATTACCTTTATCTCCACGCTAGCTGCCGCGTAGTTGAGCTTTCAGTGCATTGCGTATTGAAAACGGATATAATGTTTACATGATGACGATAGTTTGCGTAATTAGATTTGGCAGGCGCCGATTGTCTTTTGTGTATTCATTTCATATATTATAAAAAGATAAGAAATCATAAGCAAGCTGGAAAATAACCAGTTAATCAAAATTATTTACCACAAGTGAATATGCGTATTAAAATTATTTTAAATGATAGGCTACGTTATTAAAAATTATAGTGAACCCTTGTTTTTACGGTCTCAATTCAAGCCCGTAGCTAGACACTTTAATACGTGGGGAGGGAGGGGGAAGGGCTGAAACTACAGGGGGTTAAAATTTGTAAATATTTTGTAGTAGTATTTATTAATATATTTAATAATGATAAATATACATATGAGCAGACTAAGAAATTTAACGTCAACAAATAAATTTCGTAAAGTAAATTTTGCATTGAAAACTTGTAAATTTTAGTATATCTTACAATAATTTCCCTTATCCTTATCATAAAGTAGATGAAAACTAAAACCAAGGGCATCGTTAAGGCAAATTACGGGGGGGGGACTCAGCCCACCTCTAGTCCCAGCCTGGCTACAGCTCTGCTACAATTTACGAAGTTTCGTGCTGGTGCAGAAAAGCATACCATGGAAGAAATGTTAATTCATATTCACAAACGTTTTATGCTTTTTCTTTTAGTCCGTATGAATTCCTAAAATCAAGATTCCGCTGTAGTTTAAACTTAGGGGATTGCCATCACACACGTGAGAACAAATTTCTATCAAAAAGTGCAATTAACCCTAGACGGGTAAACGTAAATTTATAACGAATAATGGTAGACGCTTGTACAAATTACGACTATCGAAATTATTTCGTGGGTGGTGAAAATCAAAATTCTAATTATTTTGAAAATTTTTATTGTCATCTCAATACAATAAAATTACTTTTAGAAAAGATTTCAGCTTTCCCCCTACGGCCAATACCCGTACACCGTTGTTCAA
>QLNU02015360.1:270280113-270302913 GCA_006491805.2 Dysdera silvatica
TGACATTGTTATTTTTTCAACGAACCCATCAGAACTCCAAGACATGGTACAGGAGCTCTCAACTAGAAGTAAAGAAGTTGGACTCAAGATGAACCTACAAAAAACTAAGATCATGTTCAATAATTTCGTAGAGGAAACAAAAATACAAGTTGACAACATTGAGCTAGAAATTGCTGATTCATATATTTACCTTGGCCAGCTGATTTCAATGGATGGCAACATTATGAAAGAACTCAACAGACGTATTAAACTTGGCTGGAGTGCATTTGGAAGAAACAGTTTTATCCTGAAGGGGAAATTGCCTTTGTGTCTAAAAAGAAAGGTCTTCAACCAGTGTGTATTGCCAGTCCTCTCTTATGGATCAGAGACATGGAGTCTAACAGTTGGAGCAATACGAAAGTTACAGACAACGCAAAGGAGCATGGAGAGGTGCATGCTTGGAATAACTAGGAGAGATCGAAAAAGAAACACTTGGGTGAGAGAGCAAACTAGAGTAGAGGACATCATTGTTAAAGTAAAAGGGCTGAAATGGCGATGGGCTGGGCATATTGCAAGAAGAACTGATCAACGATGGACAACAGAAATTCTGAACTGGATTCCAAGAGACCACCGAAGACCTAGAAAACGTCCTCAAACTAGATGGGTGGATGAAATAAGAAAACAGGTTGGGGTGACGTGGAAGCGAATTGCTCAGGATAGACTTGTGTGGAAAGCATTTGGAGAGACCTTCATCCAGCAGTGGATAGATAATGGTTGAATATGATGATGATGATATATACGTGTGTGTGCGCGCGCGTACATAAAAGTGTTAGTAGTATTTGGTAAGTTTCAAGTTTTGTAAAATAACAAATAATAAAAATTTAAATTTGTAATAAAAAAATAGTCATATTTTATTGAATCATAAGGCAACGTTTCAATATATTAACAGCAAAAAGCGAAAGCAAAATTATCTTAAAAAATAAATCAAAATTGCATTTTAAATTTTGTCCTGTGTGTGTGTGTGTAAAAAAAGAATAAGAAAAGAAATAAAAGGAAGCCCTCCTTTACATATAAAAAAGAAAGAAAAAAAGAAAAAAAGAAAAAAGAAAAGAAAAAAAGAAGGGGTCAAAATTATCAACTCAAAGTTCAGCATATATCAGATGAGGTCATGTACGAGTCATTCAAGATAATTCTGAATAGTCGACTTCTTGACTTAAGAGGCGCGCTGAAGTGGTCATGTCCATCACCTCGAGGCGTGCTGGGTTTGGGTTCGACTGTCGAATAAGCTTGGTTAGATGTAAATATATCGTAAGGTGAGATCAATTGCCTGTCATAATGCCCCGACACAGAGATGGATATATAACCAAAATTTATAAGTGTCGAGGGGGGGTGGGTGGTACAGTAGCTGATAGTAAACGTTTTCTACGTGCTTAGATAATTCATCATCATCATCGACAACCATTTTCAATCCACTGCAGGATGGGGGTCTTTCTCTTATCGCACATATACGTAGTACGGTGAGAGAAGAAGTACAGAGGAAGCGGACTTAAGCTCACCACGTTGGCCAGACGGGTTGGCAAGCTACACCTACAGTTTTACGAAGAATTGGAACTTCGGCCACCACAGCTGAAGTTCTGCGCTAAGACATTGTCTCCACTTACCCTTTAAATCCAGGTAGGGCGAAAGATTTGTTCTGCCAGCTCCTCCCCCACTAATGGAGGACCCACACCATGACGCCATGGCATTTATTTATGCAGGTACTCCCAGCAGATAAGCGGCTGTGGGACGCTTAGATAACCCATTAGAGCCTGAATTAATTTTCTCCCACCAAAGATTTTTTTTAACCTTATTATGGATAGATACAATAAAAGATATACAAATTTAATGAAAAATATTCTGTAATCTTTATAAAATAATTTAAATAAAAAAAAATTGTCATTATGTTCATAAATGCATGTTTTAGACTAGTTTTTATGACTACATGTTTTGCGTAACCATATGGTTACGCTGTTAGGCTTTAACGGGTTAATTAAGACCTGTTAATTTCAAGACGACGTCGTAGAGTTTAGATAGTGTTAAATTTTGTACGTTGAGACGCTATTAGCGAGATAATTTTATTAGAGATAATTTTATTATCTCGATTACGAAAATTTTCCTAATAAGTTAGTACGCAATATTTTAAAAGAAGATAAAAGGAAGAGAGCAAAAATGTTGAGGAGGTTATCGTCGTTCGTTCGTCAGTGTTTGCTTTATGGTGCAAGGACATCTAAAATCATATTGCGTTATGAGTTTATCGTCGCCATTGTAATACATTTCATTGTCGCTTTCTAAATAGAAATATTATCTAGAATTTATTTTCTTGCTTCATTTGCCTGCGCACTTAAATCGAATTTTATGAGAGAACACCTATAGGCGCCCATATTAAGGTGAACTCAAATATTAATTTATATATTTACTTATTTTTTTTACTAAGTACATCCAGTTCTGGGCAGGACGTGCTTTGTCAGGCCCCATAGTCTTTTGCTCTCTTTGATGTCCGCCCCCGAAGCATGGCCGGATTTAGGTACGAGGCGCCCCCATTCACTGGCAGAATTAGCGGGGCTAACCCCCTGAAAATGCTCCTCAATCATTGAAGTATAAGGTTTAGTCCCCCCCCCCTGGAAAAAGTTAGCCGCCTAGACTTCGAAGCTAGTCACGTGCCCATGACACCTCCCCACCCCCCGGACTAGCAGAAACAAATAAAACTCTGTCCTTCCGCCCCCTCAAATTCGACGAAAAATCGCAGACGATAGGGAAGGAGCGACATTTATGGTTAGCCTACCTTATATGCATTATTATAAGATATAATAATGATATTTTTATAAATAAATTTAGTTTATTTGACGACGATTTTTTTAGATATTGTGGGAGGAGGCAAGGCGTATGCCGAACAAAATTTGAGAGAGGGCGAAAAGCTTGAACATTTCACTTGTAAGTTTAGTTTTAAATATTTTTTACTTGAAAATCATTTTTAATGCAAATTTGTTATTCTCGGGGGGGAGGGCGCACACCCCCCTGCCTGGATCCGGTCTTGGGGAGGCAGGGGTTGTTTCAGGCAATTTTTCAGAATTTCAGATTTAGAAAAAAAGGTAGAGGGCGCCTTCTCGGGGAAAGTTGATAGACAAAATTCTGGGCTAAATAAATTGCAGTTAAAAACCAAACAAACCTCTGTCTCTTACGCCCTGGGCAAGTGCCCAACTTGCCCATTTATAAATCCGGCACTCCCCCGACGGATCAGCTTATAAATTAATTTTACGTATTAACAAATAAATTGTAAAGCATTATCACTTCGTGTAAATAATTGTATCCGTTTTAATCAAGTTTGATTTGATGATCAAATTTCATGCTCTCCGCAGAATTTGGATGGAATCCGCAATTACTTTTTTGTTTAATATTCGTTCATAACTGAAGTTATGAGTACATAATTCACAATTGCTAAGTGTTACGTGGACAGAAATAAATAGGCGCAAGAAAATGCCTAGGATAAATATGGTAATGATTCTGGCGCCGACTGGCTCGCTTTGCCCTACCCTCCTGGCAGTGGCGGACTTAACAATAGGTTAAGTAGGTTGAAGCCTGCGGCGGCAAATTTTCGATGAAAAATTGCCGCCGAGCAGTTTGTTTGCAAAGGCGGGGCTGACTTTTTTTAGTGGCCAAATAAATTATTAATTTTTAATTTCTATGTTCGGAGGCGTAACTAAGCATTGGCAAACGGAGAGCTGCCATGGTCGGCACCTTGAGAAAGAGAAAGAAAGGTTTAAAGGGCGCCAAATTCAGGATAGGTACGAAAAGACGAATTTGAAATAACCACCGGGGCCTCAAATTAAGAACTTGACAAAAGCGCCGAAGTCTCTCTTACGTCTCTAGTTACGTTTGGTAAGATCCCTTATGAAATGGTCTATAGAGTTTCAGTGACTTCTGTAGAATTCTATAGACAGACGTATAGAATAGGCTCTATAGAAAGGTATTTCTATAGAATTCTATAGAGGAATGTATAGAATGCAAATGACCATATTCTATAGAAAACATTTCTATAGAATTCTATAGGACATGCATATAGAATGTAAATAACCATATTCTCTAGAAAATATTTCTATAGAACTCTATGTAAACTCTATTGCCCTCTCTAAGATATGTCTAGAATTCAATCTATAGAAAGTACTTTTTATATATTCTATAGATTATATTGTATATACTGAGTCTATATTGTTCTATAAATGTATTCTACAAATTTTTCAAAATTCATAAAATTCCTTTAATAATTATAAAAGAATTTTATGATGAGGAGATATATTATCTGCTTAAAATAGTTTCAAATTTCATTCTTTTGTAGAAGTGGTAAGTTTTCTGACATGTTGTTTTTTATATTTTATTAGGAAAATTAAGATTTCAGAAAAAAAACTTTTATATTAAAATAAGCCTTAAAAAATATTATTTTTTACCAGGTGGCGAGTCGCGAATTAGAGGGTCGCTCATTAGAGAGTCGCGAATCAGAGGGTCGTGCATCAAAGAGTCGCGCATCAGAGGGTCGCAAATCAGAGAGTTGCGAATTAATGTTAATTGAAACCCGCTAAATTTAAATATCGACCTTAGGCGATTTTCTTTCACTGGCTTGTTACAATTTTAATAAATGCATCACAAAAAAAGTGTGCGTCCCCCACCCCCCAAGATAGCGCAAATTTCGTTTCAGATAATTAGACCCCCACCTCAAAACCTACACAAATCATGGGGCTATTATACTACGTTGCAATTTACGAAGAACCATTAGCTCTAAGCTATTAATAAGGGCCGGAGTACCGAAAATACATCCGTGCTAAAAAATTTCTAGCCAAATATATAGCGCGAAATTGCGCCAATAAAAGCTCATGAATAACGAAGAATGACGTGTAAAAAAAAAAAAGCGCATTATATTGTTTTTATTACAAAATAAATGTTGACAAACTTTCAAACTTTTTACCTTTCACAAAAAAATAACTAAAATATTTGGGTGGGCCAAGGCCCACCCACTAAAACCGCCACTGAATAGGGACGGTATTTTTGTGTGAAACAATTTGTATTTTTTCATGAGCTGGCGGGCCGCATGTGGCCCGCGGGCTGAAGACCCCCTGCTGTAAGCTGATATATTTGTCAGCTTACAGGCGGCAAAATTGCAAATCCGCCTCTGTTTACTGGACTTGCCAAATGGCCCACTTTTTAAACACTGGAGAAATTACTGATTGCAATTCAATTTAGGATCCTGCGATGAGAATACTTGACGCTCAATAGTGCCTATTTTATAGGGTCCTTCCCCCTTTAGATGCAGTTTTTTTGGGTTTTTTTTCTTTTAATTGTTACTTCTTTTGGTTTGGCCTACTATATAATTTATTTTCGATATAGCCCACCCAGCTATCGCAGGGTGGTCTGTCCACTCCTGCACAGCTGTAGCCAGACTAGGCTAGAGCAACGCCACCTGGAGGACATGAGCCGCCTCCAGGTGGCGTAGCTTGAAGGGGCTGCGCCCATCCCCCCATGAAAATATTTTTTTCTCAAATTAAATTATTGTAGAATTATATTTTATATTTTTTTTGTATAAAATTGTACATGAAAATGGAAATTGTTCTTAACGTTAAAAATGTATTCAAAATAGATTTTTGAGGTAGATCTTGTATACATCACGTATTTTGCAGAGGTTTGAATCTTCCATTACTCTATAATAATTATATAGAAAATTATAAAGTTTTAGTATACCTATATAAGTTTTCAATGCGAAATTCACGTTAAGAAATTTATCCATTAATGTAAAATATATTAGTCTAATTAGATATTTAGTATTATTAAATACATTAATAAAATTCATCAAAAAGTTAACGAATTTTAAGCCCCCTGTGGCTTTGAGCCCCCCTACCCATATAACAAACGTCTGAAGCAGCCTGAGTTAAAAGTAGCTGGCATCAGATTTTTATATCCAAATACAGGGTTCTTAAATTACTTAAACATCCGTGAAGATGTCACTTTTCGAAATTTAATTACTCACATCGAAATTTTACTCGTAGCGGAGGTACATTTTCCTAGCTGTGATGTTAGATGACTCATTTCATTATATTTTTATTGAAAATTTTCCTGAGGATTCTACTGACAACACTTTGTTAATTACTCCAGGTAATATTAATTATGAGGAAATAATTTACAATTTTGCCGAAAAAGAGCAAAGAAAGGGGATTTTAATGTAAATTTCATTAATAAAAGTGTCATAATGCCGTTTATTTATTTATTTATTTTTTAATTTATGGAAGCACACATGTGTAGTTTATTTTAAGTAAAACTCAATCGAATAAAAGATTAATAAATAAATAAAAAAGTCTTTTTCCTTATCCCTTGAAAAGAAATAATACACGGTATTAATTTATGCTACGATGGGTCCCGGAAAAAAAAAAAAATGTTTAGGACCCCACAAAATCTAAATCTGGCTTTGTATGCGTTTCAAAAACTAGATTTAATTTTCAAACGTGGTGATGTTACTTTAACAAAGGATGCGAAGCATTAATCGAATATTTCTTAAAGATTTGGGACATAGGAAAAGTTCAGAGCTCCTCCTTTAGGAAAATGAGAGTGCTCCTTTAAAATCTTAAAATATATTGTAAAGACGTCACCCTACGTGCCTCGGTAGCGCAGTAGGCAGCGCGTCAGTCTCATAATCCGCATGAAAGGAGAAATCTGAAGGTCGTGAGTTCGATCCTCACCCGGGCGCGAAATCTACTTTTTGCACACACCTAAACGTCTTTCAATTACTACTTGTGATACGTGATTATACATTTTGAATACTTCGTGTACAAAGAGAACAATCAAAACAGTATGTAAAAATAAAGGTCTAAACCAGGTGCCGGCAACTTACGGCACATGTGCCACACAGAGCCATAGCTAAGTTTGGGCTGCAGTGAGCTGAGCCCCCACCCTGAAAAATACTTTTTCTCAAAATAAGTTATTGTACAAATTTGCTTTAAATTTTTTGTGTTGAATAAAATTGTACATGACAATGGAAATTGTTCTTTGACGTTAAAAATATATTCAAAATATATTTCTACGGTAAATCTTCTGTGCATTATGCTTTTTTCGGAAGTTTGAGTCTTCCTCGGCTCTATAAAAAGGATAAGGAAAATTTAAAATATTTAGTACATCGCTATTGATTTTCAATGCAAAATTTACGTTAAGAAATTTATTTATTAATATTAAATATATTAGTCTACTTACATATTTAGTATTATTAAATATATTAATAAATATATCGAAATATTCATATTTTAAGCTCCCCTTCCTGTAATAAGCGCCTGTTTAAGGGCCTGCACTCCTGTAATAATTGGAAAATGAAGAAAGTATGGTAAAATAAAATATTCTGCAATTGGAATCGTTTATTCCTTGGAGGGGAAAACTGTTGTAGAACCGATCGATATGTAAAATTCTTTTATCTCCATTAGTGTTCGAAAAGAACCATTAAAGATTACCATCTCGTGGAATTTTACTTCATAATATCACAATCTCATATTCATTATCCATATTTAGAAATAAAACACTTTCATAATTAACATTGTTACTGCTTAATGACGATGAATGCAATTATTAAAATACAGAAAATAGTTTTGATGATGGTTTTCAAAAACTATTTGTCGCAAGAATCTTTAGAACTAGCTACAACTCAGGAGAGTACTGGCGAATACAGGGGGGGGGGGTTTGATGGGAATTGTAACTCCCCCATTGAGATGAAATCTTGTATTTAGTGAAACCTCGATGCATCGTTCTCGTTTCTATCGTTTTCTGGCATATATCGTTTGCCATTTTTGGTCCCGGTATTCTCCCCATGCGATTAACACTAATATTTCCCAGTTCTATCGTTCCCTGATTTATCGTTTTATCGTATGGATCGTTGGATAAATAGCGGTCCCGCCGGAATGTTTTTCCCACGTAGATTTTTCCACTAGAAACGTCTGAGATTTTGGTGGTTAATAAAGGATTTTAAGTGTCGACGCCAAGAAAGCACCCCCGTCGTAACAAACAATTCCGATGTTCGAAACTCGGAATTCTGTAGAAACTGGGAGTAGAACTGATGCAGAGTTATTATGTTGTGTGCCGTAGAGATAAGACGGGCTCTATGTTTCATACTGATTTCGGGCTCGTCAGACGGATGCATTTGAAGCCGAAAACTGAGTTTTCGATGTCGAAATTCTCCAAGAAATGCAATTATATGATTCGTTTTCGAAAATTGTAGAAACACATGTAGGCCTGTATAAAAATTCGAAGGAAATTAAATGGTGTAGTTTAGCAAATTGTTTAAAATTTAAATGGTACTTCAAGAGGTTAAAGTTACGTTTGAGGTTTAGGGCTCGGGTATTTGGTTTTTATTTTATTTCCTTTTGTTGTTGTTGTAAATACGCAAGAACTTCATATTTGAATTCATCATAAGTATATAATTAAAAAATATTTGCTTACTACCTCTGTGCTGATTTTATATGAGAACCATAGAAATGATATAAATTATGGTATATACATCACTTCGAGTGATTCAAAAATAAACCCTCTAGTATTTTAAGCTGCATTTAGTCTTAAAGTTATTTATAAAAATATTTAAATTGTTTTTGTCGTTATAAGAAAAGCACGGTATATATGACATAGTATTTATATTCAAAAACATGGCTGATAAAGATACAATAACAATTTTGTTTTATCATTCAAAACAAACAGTGGCCAAAGATCGTATATAAGTAAATAGAAATGGTAGTGGAAATTTTATATATATATATTTTTTTTTTTTATTTACGGTTACGCGATGTATCCAGGGGCGGCCCCGTTTGGATGAGGGAGCCAAACTGAAGTCAAGTTAAAATTTTTTTAATTGACCCAATAGTAGAAAATCTCTTTAAAAAGAGACAAGTTTAGAGAAATTCTTTCAGTGACTTTTGGCCACTCTTGTGGCTTACTGTGCATCTTTGAAAATCTTCTGTTTTCGCCGGAAGGGGCGCTTAAAGCAATCCATGCCAAGCCGCTCGTGTTCAAAATCAACCTCGAGCCGCCCCTGGGTGTATCCAATCAGGTTTAAAAACCATCGAAAGGTTTTAAGATATTTAAATAATCGAAACAATCAACTACAACATCTCGCAATCGCGCATCACTACTATAGGTCCCCCCACCCCCACCATTATAAGCCTGAATTCCCCACCCCGTATCAACTTACTGGGTACGCCTATAATCAGGAGTTAACCAAGCCTATTTTAAAAAAAGAAAGAAAACAGAGGAAAATGTCTGCCTTTACATTCATTTTAATGTTAGCGTTAACTTTTCTTTCTACGAAAAAAGCTGGTTTTAATGATGCCTTGGGTTTGCAAACAAAAAACAGGCAAGCGTACGACGAACTAATATCACGTGACGTCCAATTCAGCATACGTTTGTCACGTGGAAGGCGGTCACAATGTCTACAACACGGAAAGCAAAGGTCCTCGATAGAATGAGAGTATTCAGAAGTCACGTGGTCGTCATTGAAGAATTTTATCTTCTGGAGATTTCTTTCTTTTGCCATGGCGCCAACGATTTATTAGCAGAAAGGGAGAATTTCCATATCACAGCGAGAGAGAGAATAGCTTAGCTTAGTTTGTATAAAACCTTGCTGTTACTGGGATAAAGAGGCAAGTTGGGACGAGAGATAACAAAGCCATCTGGATTTACTTTTTTTAGGTCTAGGTGGCGTTAGCGATAATCCATGAAGTATTAATTCCAGAGGCGGATTGGGTCATCTCAAATGGCGCTAGAATAATGCAACGCAGACATGTTGAAACATAAAAGCGTTGGAAACATTTGGCATGAAATTTGTTATAATTGCAACTAAAAATAGTTGCGAAGACCTTCCAGAAATCAGTTCGGACCCCCAAGTTGGGAACCACTGGTATAGACGTATGCAAAGCAGGAAGGACTAATGCCGTTAATTCTATATTGCGTCCATATTAGAAATTCGGCACTCCAATATTTTGTTGTAACCCATCCCACATCCGCGATCCGGGCTACACCTATTTATCTAGAAGTGTTTGCCAGAAATTGAAAATTGAAGGGGTACAAAGGACGTTTTGATGCGTCGAGAGACAGCAAATTATTCGGGGATGGACGACCAGGGCTGTTTTCAGAGGCTCGACCATGGACGACTCTATAGCCCTGCTAAGCGAGAAAAGCCGATAGTAAATAAAAATGCAGACGTGGTCCTTTTTAGTTGGTCGTCTAGGTTGACCTATCGATGAAGTCGGCCTTGTCCATTTCTTTAATGAAAAGTATTCACTGTATGAAAGCGACACTTCTACTTTCTCTTTTCAAATTTGTTGTTTAAAATTTCTACATTTTACTGTAAAAAATTCGCCATTTTTCATTTGTTAAATCCGGTGTCCGCAAAACGTTCGTTCGCTAAAACGGATTAAATTGCATTGCACTTTATCATTATGCCAAACAAAATTCATATTTCCCCTCTCTAAATCTTGAAACTTATAAAACGCGGGCCCGTGATAAGTGGGCTCTACTGTATTTGTATCATCTGGCTTCAATGTGTGTGTGTGTGAGGTCCTGTCTGGGATTACAGCGCCGCCTCCGGCGGCCACCCTTCCCAATGAAACCCTTGCACAATTCTCCTCCTCCTCCTGGCTTCAATGTGCGGCATGGGCGTCCATATAAGTGGTCAGGGAGGGCTCGAGTCCTCCTAGCCATCCAAAATTTTGATTTGCCCGATTCTGCTATGCATTTACTTTAAAAATGTTGGGGTGCCTTGCGGTGGCGCAGTGTGGTAACGCGTTCTCCTATTGCGCGGCTAATCCGGGTTCCCCCGTGCAATAAAGAACGCTTACTCAGAGATCTCATAAAAGATCGCACTGCTCACTGTAGTCCGGGGTTTGGTTCCCCAGGCCTTAAGAGGTTCGGATTCCTCGGAAAACTGTAGGTCCCGGCGCAGCATGACCACTGTAGTCTTTGAGCCGTAAAACCAAAAAACAAACAAACAAACAAACAATAAAAATGTTGGCAGTCACATTTTAAAATAAGGTACTTTTTAGCTCATTGCTAATTGTTAAGCAGTATCAATTATTTTTGTAGCATTTTAGTATCTTGTATAATCACTAAAATGTGTGACAGCCTTGAGAAGGAGGTAATAATTTTTCTCAGCCACTCCCCCATAGACGTACTCATATGGACGCCCATGATATGTGGCGATACCAAGACAAAACAGTTTTGCCTTTGTGGCATCTTTCTCGGTAGCAGACAGACAAAACAGCCATCAGATTTTTTTTTGCCCTTAGGGTGCGGTAACTCTAATAGCCAACCATTCGTGATGCGCAACTACGTTTTTTCAACAATCAATGAGCTTGCTTTTTTTTTAATTTGTTTGAGCGAGTTTTAATCACGGACAAATGAACTGTATACTGTATATTCGTTTCCAAGTATAACTAATTGAACGATACTTTAATTTGTATTCAATACCATGAAAACCACGTCACTAACGCAGCAATTCAAAAATTACGGTGGGGAGGGCCTCAGGTAACTTCAACGGAAAGCATGTGATGCATGGTTACAGAAAATATGTTTTGATATCCACTGGGTTTACTACAGTCTTTGATTTTACCATGTTTGGCGCAGTATAGCCCAGATGCTCTTGCGCCATAAAAAAGCCAAACAATCAATCAATCAATCAATCAATCAATCCACTGGGCTCATCCTTCCCACAATCCTGCTCACCGCTATTCCAGATCTGGTTTACAATACCGCTGCTTATCCAGAGCTAAAGAACATTATTTTCAAGCGCTAGATCTAGTCAGGGCCGGATTATAGCATAGACAAACAAGATAAATGTCTAAAGACCGCTTTTTTGAGGGGCCCGACGCGGTGAATATTTAACGCTACTTTAAAATCGCTGCTAGTCAAACGTTATCGCTATAGGTAATTTTACCGCGGCATGAAGTTTAGAGGGTTTTTTTTATATGTACGTTAAATGTAAATAAGTTACCTGTACAAACTTCATTTTCAAAGTGTGAAAATTTAAAGTCCAGAACGGATTTAGCGAGCATTTTCGTTGGTTCCAAGATCGTTATATATATATGGGTCCTACGCAGGGCTAGATTAAGGTTTCGTGGAGCCCCTAGACAATTTTTTTTCCGGGGCCCCTCGTACCATCAATTAACGCTTCGTATTAGATCCGTATATAACGAGGATCCGGGGACCAACGAAATTGTTCGTTATATCCAAGACTGCTCGCTAACCAGCCCTTGAATTTAAATTTTGAACTTTAAGAATAAGGTCGGTGTAGGCAGTGTTGATTAAAGTTTTGAGGCCCCTGGGAGCTACAGCCCTAAAGCCTATGCGCTAATACGGCACTGGGTACAGTAACATATTTACGGCACGTACAGACAAAATCAGCAAAATTCGCGCTTAGTGAGTTGCTATCTATCAGCAACTATTTTGAGTCGAATTAAGTCTTCATTGCGTCGGACCCCTTTAAAACAAGAGGGCCCTAGATATTTGTCTTGTTTGTTCATGCTAGGGTTTCTTAATTTTTGCCACGGAACCTTTTAAATCCAAAACTATATGACGGAGCCCCAAATTCTATCACGTAAACCTTAAAAAGTTAGTAAATTCACGGTGTATACAAAGGCGTTAAGCATTTTAGGAGGGGATGGGGTGTTTGAACTTTGCTTTTTTTTTTTATTTTGAGACGGCAGGTGGGGTGGGGTTTGGCTGAACCATGTTACGTAAGCTTGCAAGCATAGTTCGTTTTAGATATTTTCGCATTTTACGTAAGCATGGGGTGGGTCAGCTATTTGCATTATTTTGCTTATATGTAGGAGGGTATAAAATAGCTCAAAATATATGCTTAAATTTAAATAATACTTGAACGGCCTTTAAACAGTGTAAGCTAATAAAATGCCTACCCTAATAAATAGCCATTTTGGAGCTAAAAAACTAAATTAATAAATTTAATTAAGAAGCCAGGATTTTTCCAATTATTGAATATTTGAATACCAATATCCTTCGCGGAGACCGAGGGCTACGTGGGGAGTACAGTTTAAAAACCATTTGTCTATGGGATAATCCGGCCCTAGTCATACGATAATTACGTAGGCTTAATTTATATTACAAGGGGCCCCGGGAAAAAATATTTAGGGCCCTCCACAAAACCTTAATCCGACCCTACTATCAACCAAACATAATATATCTGAATAGACGATGCGAAGGATAATTACTCTATCAATTTTTCGATAGTTCTTCCCTAACGCTCTCCTCTCCTGCAGCTGAATTCATTTAAATATGACGTCTTAACCAAAGAGACGTGGTAATAAGCTAAACATAGCAACACTATTTACCCGACAAACTATTACATCATCCTAATACGATGTTGTTGTTTTTCTTTCTAGTTTCATACTATTTACAGACTGCGCTTTAACCAAATTCTGCTGCGGAGATTTCGGACTACACAACGCACTGGTGATGTAACAACGCAGACCAGTCTACGTAAACAATTCCGTTTCCGCTTCGTGATAAAAAGAAGTCTGAAATTTTTTTCGTTATATAGTGCGTTCGGTTACCACGTTTACAGACTTTAAAGGTTTTATAGGGTATACCAAAATAAGCAACACTTGTTTTCTCTTTTTTTCGGAAGAGGTTTCCTTACCGAGTTAGGACCCAAAAATTATTTGATGGATGGAAATTGGAAATGTTGATGCTACTACCAATCTGTACATGTGGGCTGTATTTTTCCGAATATGTGTTCTACCATACTGAATATTAAAGAAAATGTCTTGTATTTTTTTTTTATTGTTGTTTAGGACCCCACAAAATCTAAATCTGGCGTTGTATGCGTTTTAAAAACTAGATTTAATTTTTAAACGTGGAGATAGTACTTTAACAAAGGATGCGAAGCATGAATCAAATATTTTTTAAAGATGTGGGACACAGATAAAGTTCAAAACTCCTCCTTTAGGAAAATGAAATTGCTCCTTTAAAATCTTTAAATATATTGCAAACACTAGTTCACATGTGCCTCGGTAGCGCAGCGCGTCAGTCTCATAATCTCGTACGAGAAATCTGAAGGTCGTGAGTTCAATCCTCACCCGGGGCATGGGGGTATTTTTTTTTTACACACCTAAACGTACGTGATTAGATGTTTCGAATACTTCGTATACAAAGAGAACAATCAAAACAGTATGCAAAAATAAAAGTCGAAACCAATGATAATATTGTTATGATAATTCGTTTTCTAGTAGCGAAGAAAAAACTCGAGAAAACAGACATGGTTTATGTACGATAAAGCATCAGCACAATTCAGTCGATAAACAGCAGCCTCCATAAGATGTATGCATCGAGCTTGATGGAGAAATCGATGGAAACGAATAAAAAAAGACATTTTCTTTAATATTCAGTGTGGTAGAACACGTAATCGAAAAAATACAGCCCACATGCAGAGATTGGCGCCAGCATCAACATTTCCAGTTTTCCATCCACCAAACGATTTTTGGGTCGTAACTCGGTAACAAAACCTCTTCCGAAAAAAAGAAAAAACACATGTTGCTTATTTTGGTATACCCTACCACCCCTTAAAGTCTGTACACGCGGTAATCGAACACCCTGTATATAAATAACAACGAATCTTTAACACGACAATAGTGATTTTAACTGAACATTTTTAGGTCTATAATGAATTAGTTATAATCAAGAGCGGACACAGGGGTGGGGGTAGTCACAGGGGTCATGACCCCCAAATATATTTTTTCACTGTAAAATATTCCAACTTTCATGATAAATGAAGGGTGTTCTTCCAAGACCATAGGGGTCCACTTCGATATATTTCTATATTTTGAAGATGTCCTATAATTGTTCTCATATATATATATATATATTTAAAGTTAACTGCATACAGTTAACTTTTAAAATAACTAAAAAAAAATATAGAACAGTACCTAAAAATATAGGACATGTTTCAAAAATATAGGAAATATAGGACGAGTGGGACCCCTGCTAATGTCTCCCGTCACTTGTTTTGTGTTTTTGCCAGATTTGGAGCACCTGATACACAAAAATAATGTTAAATAAATATTTATTTATGGTGGAACGTTGTAGTACTGGATGGATTCTTTCTGCATATAAAATAAATCAGCTTGTATCTCCTAACTGGTTAGATTCGGGAGTGTATTTCCATTTGATTTTTTGTTCCTCATGGTAAGAGGTTTCCATCAATATCACTCTCGACCAAATCGAGAACTCACACCTCAGGTGCTTTCCTATTGAGTTGGGTAATGCTCCTTTCTCCGCTGTATGTCTTTTCCACAGTTGAGATTAATATGCGAACTTAGCGATTCTTGCATTACAGAGGTGACGTTTGGTCAGTATGGAAAATCTCAGTAGAAATTAGCTACCTTTTTCAAAGCGATCTTTTCTTCAGAAGAGTGGCTGGTGTGAGGTACGATCACTCATAAGTTAAATTCAAAATGCCTTCAGAGAGCCTTTCTTTTAAATATGTTATAACCTGATCCAATAGCAGAATATAAATTGATCTTTTAAAATATTCTTCAGGTGATTCGACTGGTTGGTTTTGGCGCTTTATTTGATGAGAGGTTATCCTTGGCATCTTTATATCAATATCTATTTTTCTGCAAATTCCTTCACTTCAGTGAAAAGATTGCTGAGAATGTAATCAATTTGCATCCGCTTATCTTGTAAAACGCATAAAGTGTCTTGAACTGTATTTGTAGCTTTTTGCAGATCAAGCGTTAGTGTTTGGGGAAGACGACTGAGAGAAACAGTGACATCTAAAATATCACTAAGGTACGTGACGGAGATTATGAATTTAGGGCTGCGTACAGCTTGCAGCAAGCTGAAGTTGTCTTCAGATGTGTTTTTTTTCCAAGTTATCATCTCTGTTAGAACATTGTGAATAGCAAGAATAGAATCCCCTTGGAACTGCAGAAAACCATCATGTCTCTCGATTCAATGAGTTTCATATATGCCCTGGACTGCAATTTTCTTCTGCATCAAAAACATGCCGTTTTGGGGATGCATTTACAACCAAAACAATTTTTTTCATTGATCCGGTGGAGTTATGACATACTTTTGAAGAACTTGCCAATGCATTGTTCAGGATATGGTCGTGCACGAGGTGCCTTTTTCCGAGTTCCTGAACTGTACCTTTTACCTCTGACGCCATCATCAAGCAGCTATCCATACCAAACCCTACACAAAGCCCCAGGTTAAAGTCAAATTTCTTCGCAATGTCTTCCACTACATGACCTACGGCGTCCTCTGTTAATCCTGTTCGCTGGATTTGCTATCAACATCCTCATCCCGAATAAAATAATACGAATTTGCGAATGTGATAGTCTTTTTTTAATGTTTTATTGTATATGTAACGGAACGAGAGGCTCAATTAACATGTATTAGAGATATCTGTGGTTTCATCAAAAATAATTGAAAACACTCCAGCTTCTCTGACTTTGTTGAATATTAGGTTTTGTATTCCTTCTCTGCAGTAATCTATTAATTCATTTTGACTGTGTTTGCTAATGTGACATTACAAGGAGCAGTTTCTAAATGTTTTTGAAGCTCATCTCCGGCATCAATTCTGAATCGCAGAAGCTCCCTAAAATTGCCATCATTATGTACCGGCCCTGATTCCTCTTCAATATTTAGGTCATCATCGTCCCTTTGACCTCTAAAAGGGGTATTTTTCCTGCCACAAAACATGGTAATTTTCACTATAGAAAGTACTATTTACATATTTTTTTAAAATGTATTTTGGAGGCCATGACTCTTGTAACCCCCCGCCCCCTTGTAGTTTATGTATCTTCCTAAATATGATACATGTATGCTGGGAGTATTTCGCGATCAAGCCCCAATAAAGCATATTTAATGAATCATTATGCATTTTTATATATTAATAAACTCTCAATTAACCTTCACACACGGAAAAAAGGGGAAATTAATTTTTTTGAAGCTTATTTTCAAGAAAATGCCAAAAATAAAAATGATGAACCCCATAAATTGGGGAAAAAAAAACAAAAAACTGCAGGCATATTCTCGAGACTTAGACATGTTGTTCCACGCTACGTTCTTGTATTTTACTCAAAGCATACATACATCGTTGAGGTCTGGGGGAATCACATATGCTACCACCCTTCGGCAGTTAATAGCCACGCAAAAAAAAAAAAACCCCACCTCATTCGAATAGTTAACTTCGGAAGCTTCCAGGAACATGCTGGACAATTCTTCAAATTATGGCATATTCTTCCTTTTACTCTCTTAGTTAGATACAAACTTTCGCTTCTCATTTATAAAGTAACCAAAGGATACCTAGTTTTACCCTTCACCATTTCATAAATAACGCACGAATATAACACGCGTCATCACGATAAAATCAGAATTCCACGGCCTCGTACTAACTTCAAATTCATAAAGTTTCTGTTACGGGTTTTAAAATCTGGAATTCGATACAGCAAAATTTTAAGGTTCTGTCTTTTTCCTATTTTAAAGCCAAAATGACTGAGGATAATCAGGTCTGACCATCCTGCTACTTCTGTCCGCCCTCTCTCTCTCCCTCCCTCCCTCTAGCCTTCGGTCTCCGTCCCCTTGTTCTTTCCATCTTTCTCTTGTTTTTCTTTTATCTGCTTCTCCCTCATTATTCTCCTCCACAAGCGCACTTGTAGAGGACAACTGAAATTCGTTTACAATATTTATTCTTTTCATTTTCCTTATCCTCCGGTTTCTGCTAACAAGAAAAAACACTCTCGTATGTTCCCAAAGACTCCACCTTTGGGTCATTCTTCGGTCTTTACCGTGATATTTTCGAGTCAAGACTGTGCTCATAAACTCTGTTATGTGATATCCCAGTTGTGCAAGAATTTTTTTATATTAATGTTGATTTTTTACGCACCGATAAAATTTCATTTGTTGTTCTTACATAATACGAGTAATCCCTTGCTCTTGCCGAAAAGTGAGCTCCATTACTAGCATCGCTACTGCTCTCTTTCCATTTTCCACAACTACATTGTTTTTAAAATTCTCAATGTATAAAACGAGGAATAAATTATTATTATTGTAGCAAATTTTTTGTGCATTAAATTTTAAACTGTAGAGTAGAACGTCCCCCTATCTAAATTTTGGTGAACATATGATTTAAAGTCCTTGTTCACTACGTAGAAAAACTTTCTATATATTGAAATTACTCGTGGAACCTTCAATTTTGATATATGGAGGTCCTGTTTTTGTTTAAAAAAAAATATGATCTCACATAATTGGAAGTCTACAATGTATGTATATGAGTCAACAGAATAACATTAAAAATAATGGAGGGGGTAGTCCCAAACTTGTAAGGTGTATATAATAGCAAACAACTTTCAAAAATGCATATTTAATTTGTACACTGCTTTTTAACAAATTAATTTACATTAGCTAAGATATTATATCTTCTGAAAAAAAAGTAAAAAACAAAAACTACTATTAAGTAAGTACCTTTCAAAACGTTGAAAATAGCAAGATTTGTTTAAACGTTAGAACAGATATATATTTTCGATTTATAGGCATATGTTTTCGATTGATTTTTCATGTAAAACAGTGATTCATAAACTTAATCACGTGCGGAAAATTTTGTTCACGTTATTTAGATGCCTGAAAACTAAACATATTTTATATAACATTTATGCCATTTGTACCTCAGTGGTACAGTAGTTAATTGTATAATAATATGCAAACAGTAATTACTAAATTTGTATTGAAACACTCCAAAACCATCAGGTTTAGAATTATATACATTCTGTTGGGACAATTGGAATTGAAAAACATAAAAACACTACAATACTTTTTCTTTAATTAAAATTTATGGAAATACTAAAATTAAAACTCATGCAAATGTGGAAATTGAATATCATATAAAATGTTGGAATTGTTTCATAATTTGTCTATTTCAATACACTAATCCACATAATGTAATCTATCTTAGTATTAATTACAAGTTACAAAACCCATTCAACCATCAGTATTATAAAAAATGTACGTTAATATTTTAATTTGATACCTAATGTGCGAAAACAGTAAATTTTAAAAGACTCAGTTTCTTAGACACGCTTTTGTGAGATCAATAGTAGATAGTTGAAAATTTTTTGCTTTAATGGTGAAGACCTGATCAGTTTCTGGTAGCCAAGTTTCTAAACTCATGTTTGTAAAAATTGCAACATCATGAAAGACTCGTGTGAATTGAATGAAATTTAATGTACAAACGACCTGTGTTGATACAAATAAACGATTAAAATTACAAAGCAAAAAACAATATTACATGTCGAAAATCAGTATTTGGTGAAGCCACCACGCGCTGCAATAAGTGATGCTATACGACGTGGCATGGAATCAAACAGATGTTGAATGTGTGCCTGAGGAAGAGCATTCCAGATTGCTTGTATGCGACCCCAAAGTTCATCTGTAGTAGCTATGGGACGAGGATCACGAGCGAGACGCCGACCAACGAAATCCCACACATGTTCAATCGGCGACATATCCGGCGAATAGGCAGGCCAAGGAAGAAGCTGTATCTGTTGTGATGAAAAGAAGTCTTTAACATTCCTGGCAATATGTGGGCGGGCATTGTCCCACTGCTTCCACACTCGCATCACTGTGCTGCTGTTACGCCCCATACGAGCTGCTATTGCACGATAAGAAAACCCTCCTTCACGAAGGCCGATCATTCGTCCCCGTTCAAACTCCGTAACTTGCTGAAATGTCGCCCTCTTTCGTCGTAGAGGCATAGTGACGTCTCATGTAACGTTTACCACTAGCAGATAGCCATACACGCCCCGCTACAGCCCTCTATTTATACGGATCCATCAGCAGTTCAGAGGGCGCTGCTCAGCCCACGCATGCGTGATGACTCTGAAATTCTAATCATTTGAATAGCATACCCTAATTTGCATTTCCTGAAAGTTTCAGCTCAATCAAGTGATTCCTTCATGGTGTTGCAATTTTTACAAACATGAGTTTAAATTATACTGGAGAGGAATAAAGTAATAAAATCTGTCGAAAAGTGGGGTTTTTTTTTTTTCCAATTTCTCCATAAAATATGGGGACAGAAGTTTAACGATAAAGCACTACCCTGTAAAATATTCATAGGTTATACAGGTTTACCCCATGCAACCATAAAATGGCATCAAAATGACGGTATGGATGAAATTCTAAATTATGACTAGAAAATGCAAAAGAATTTTACACAGTTCAGTGATCACAGTCTATTTGCTACTAACATCAAATAGGAAAAACAAACACCAGTATATTGCTGCAATGTTTTTAATAAAATCGTTATGAAAGTGTATAGATTTGAAGTACAAATGTAACAGTTACATGGTTAATATTGTAGAAAATACAAAAAGAAGTCTAAAATACAGAAAATTTAAGTATGGCACAAAATCATAGTCAACATATCAGACAAGGTATGAAATTTTTGAGATTGAGACGAGAAAATTCGATGGTTGGTTTTTAAGCACAAGGATAATCTATGCCAAGAAAGATAATGTTATACATATGCTTAGAATAAAAAGTAAATTAGACAAAACAAAGGTAACAAGATCAGAAGAGGAAAATTACCTATCCTTATACTGCAAAGCATAATTTAAAATTGAAAAACACAATATTTGAAGACAATTTCAACATGTGATGCTCAATTCTTAAAAATATGATAGCAAAACAATTTATTCTTATGATATTGAATATACATAACTTAGCATTCATCATAATGTGGTAACACAGTATCATCATATTTCACACTAAGCATTTATCATTATTAACAGTTATCCAATGTTCATTGCATAAATTTTAAACTAAGAAAATTTCCTCGTCACAAACTTAATAAAATACTTCCTTGCAAACAGTAGTTAATACACAGAACAATCTTAAACTTAAAAACAGATCACAGACAACAGTTTTCTTAAAATACCTAAAATTAATTCAACGCACACATTTGGTAGTTTTTTTTATTCATAATGTATATACATACCACAAATGAGAACGAATTTATGTATAAAAAAAATGGCACAAAGTTTGAAGTGATTGGCAGAGATAAATCTACCATTTATCAATTTTTGAAATAAGTTTAACTGGGACTTTCCAATAAATTTTAACTTAAATCAAAAAGCAAAATCATATACTTCAATAGTTATTGTAGCTAAAAAGCAGATACAACCATTGCACAGTGAATGCTCCTTATAATGCAATACTATTACATGTTCCACAACGCACAAAGACATGCAAAAAATATTAATCAACAGTCGTATTTACAGTAAAGAAAATTGCATATAAAAAATAATGCATAAATAAAAAAAATTAAAACAGCAAACATTGGCATTAGAGCCTATAATTGTTTTAAGTTATGCATGTGTTAATAAAATAATTAACTTTTTTTTATATAAATATATTTGTTATCCCAAGACAGAATACAGATATGGCAGGAAACTGGTAACTTAATGTGACTTTTAAATAAGTTTTATGAGGAATCCACACCTATGACGTCTAAGGAATCAAATCTAGAAATGTGGATTGGTAGAAAAAACGGCATGTACTTGTTACAAACAGGGTTACAACCTAGATTCTCAGTATGGTAGACAAACATATCATCTCTAAACAATGGTATCTTCATACACGACCAAGCTTACAGAAAATTAATTCCTGGTCATTGGGTTTGAATGCTTAGTTATTAACCACCAGGTAAAAACTAATACCAGTTTAGGTAGGATGTTTACAAGCCTTTTAGTAGAGGCACTGGGTGCATTAATTGTCCAAGTAAAACTCTTGTAATATTGAAAATAAGGCTATTAAGAAATGATAAAACTTGATTATGTTTTTTAAAATATTGGCTAGAACCTGTTTGAGAAATCACGAAACCACACCATAAGCCACTACAAAACAGGAAGTTATGTACAATTTCATTATATTCATGAGTATAAATGAACATTGTAATTTTTGTTAGTTGGGCCATTTATGCGGCATTTAATACCTCAATATAGGATGTATGTGCATATATATACAGGGCTTGACAAATGGTGAACCACATTTGCATGACAAGAACGGTACTCACCCACCTCAAAAACGAAACATAGTAGAAAAAACATTTCTTACTTGCCAACTGTAAAAATCTAGTTGTCCAATGGTGAACTGATTTACCAAGCCATACATACATATAGCCTGTCCCAAAAGTTTATGAATAATTTTTTTGGAATATAAGATGAAGTACGAAGAGAAATGAATGCAAAATATTTTATGCATACAGCGTATCAAAAGACATATATGTTGCAATATTTAAATATCATTTAACACTCACACATATTTTGTGGAAAAATGAAATTAAAAAAATGCTGCCCCAAAAGTATGTAGACAGCAAATTAAAACCTCGTTTTAATGCACTAATTTAAAAAATTTGCATGTTAATCTGGTTGCTTCATGACGCAATCATGTTTATATGTAATTTCACAAATGTCTTTACTTATGTTAGTTGAAAAAAGTGCCATGGATTTTACGATTTTCTCAAACCAAGATGACCAAAATATGGCATTTAAAAAAGTCCAAGGATTGAAAATTGGTGATATCGTTAAACAAATGCAACAAAGTAGATCTGGTACCTACCTAGTTTTATCAAAAGATGACAATGTGACTGCAAAAAACAATGGTGTGGACAACCGAAAAATTCATCGATGTTTACAGGCAAGTAGAGTTAATATTTACCGCAAAATCCATTGCTCTCCATTTCTAAAAACTACATTACAGAGA
>QLNU02015360.1:270321490-270333591 GCA_006491805.2 Dysdera silvatica
GAAAATTGCTGGGTTACAAAACGGTCTGGAAAATAATATTTCATTATGTAAGATGGTTTCAATAGCTGATGGCGAGTTTGGACGACTTGCAAACTTGGTGATGACCTTGGTGAGATCGCAATCTTGGGAGGCCGCTTTAACAAACAAGTACCAATTTGCATGTATGAAGCTTGTACCTTGGTCTCAAACTCTTTATCTAAATTTATTTCTATTCCCAAGAATTTGGAGATATCATGGTTTGACTATATTTTTGTCACTCTTATTACTGAATACAATCGCAAAATATGGAGAAAGTGGAAAAAAAAACCACCTCTCAAATAAACTAATTTTTTCCATTTTATTTTTAAATTCTCTTAACTTAGAACCAAGTTTATTAAATGATTTTCTTGATATTAAACTATATATTTTGTGTGTATTCCTTATTTAAAATATATGCATTAGATTCTCATTATAATTAGGGCAGTAGTTTTATCGCGGCACGAATTTCTCAATGTTTTCCGTGAGTTTTACGAATTTTAAGGTTTTTCAAAAATTTCAAGGATTTTAATTTTTTCTCCTTTTTGTTACCTAATTTCTGTTACAATTTTTACATTATATCATAATTTACACCCCTGTTACTATTAACTGATCATAGCGACTTACCAAACTTGTAAACAGCATACCACCAGATGTCTCTAGTTGCCTTAGCTTTGAGGCTGTAATATAAAATGTAGTATTCTAGTTTCATAAACGCTTAGCTTAGAAAATTTCTGTCTGTAATATGTGCCTATTCAGTTTAGAAAGTTTCTGGATGTTGTTTGCTAATTTTGAGAAAGATCCACGTCAGTAAAATTAGTGCATCTGAATGATGCAAGTAGTTCAGCAAGGGGACCTTTCATGAAAACAAAACTTTATTATTCTGTTCAACATGTAACATACCAGTAGATTTTTCAAGAAAGGACAGTTGTGAAAATCATTTAGCAGGCAAACTGCATAAAAAAAAAAGATGTGTCTGAATAGTCAACCAAAAATAATGCCAAAACATATTGATAGTTTAAGAAAGGAACTGAACAAAAACAGCATCGCACGAAAGAACTTTCAAAATTAACTGGTGCCTTTTTTGCAGCTAATATCCCACTTTCCAAATTGGATAACCCTATATTAGAAAATTACTTGGAAAGTTCATTAAAGGATATTCGTGGTATTCCAAATGCAAATTGGATGCAGAAGCATTATTTGCCAATCGCACTGCTCACTGTAGTCTGGGGTTTGGTTCCCTGGGCCTTAAGAGGTTCAGATTCCTCGGAAAATTGTAGGTCCAGAGGTTCGGATTCTTCGAAAAACAGTAGGTCCCGATGCAGCATGACCATTGTAGTCCTTGAACTGCAAAACCACAAACGAACGTTGTTTGCCAAAATATATAATATTCCATGGTCCTTGGAAAGTCCTTGAATTTTTTTGCCAAGTCAGGGCCCTTGAAAAGTCCTTGAAAACTGCCAAAAATGTGGTTGGTCCTTGAATTTTTCCCAAAACCTTTTTTCAAGTTTTGGCAAAAGACGAAAAAGGTATTTCGCTTTATGTCCGGAATAAAGCCAATAATGCTTAGCACACATCCCTTCCTCCCCCGTCTGCTGAGCAGGACTGGGTGATGTATCGATAAATCGTGAAATATCGATATAAAATACACATCATGATACTGGTTTCCCGATTTTCCTATACCTATATTTGTGATTTAATAAACCAACTAGTAACCAAATGGGTCTGTTGCAACTACTAGGAGAATTTATCATATTGGAAGATCATATTTTGGATGAGCCAGTGGTGAATCCAAAGAAAAAAGCTGAAGTAGAATTAAATAACTATTTGATAATGCTGAAAGTGAGAAACAAATCCTTTAATATGGTGGAAATGCATGAAAGCTCTTTTCCAGAGTTAAAAACCTTAGCAAAATTTTTTCAGCAATTCAAGGAACAAGTGTTCCTTCAGAATGAATTTTTAGTAGTGATGGTGATAATGTATTATCTAAACACAGAGTATCATTGTTACCAAAAGATGCAAAAATGCAGGTGTTCCTTGCACAAAATAAAAAAAATTAAATATTTAGCATTATATGTTGTGATTTTAGAAGTTCTCTATTATATGCAACAAAAGTTTTACAACGGGCTTTGAGAATTTATATTTAACACACTTTTCAAGTCTGCTGAAATTTACAAAACATCGATTGAAAAGTATAGGGAATTAACAATTAGTTATGCTACATGTAACTATGTGCACCTGTTTTTATTATATGTATTTTTATGTTCAAATTTTATTATATGCACACATTTCATATTCGTAAATTATATTCCATGAAATGGTTTTAATGTGCATAAATTTAAAATCATAAAGCGCACCAAATTAATTTCATGACAGCAATTAAAATAACAGCACGCTAATATTGCGATATATCGTGATATCTGAATTTTAGTTTGACGATATATCGTGATGTGAAAATTCTAATATCACCCAGTCCTACCGCTGAGTGCAACTGATACAAAGGATGCAAAAAAAAATAAAATAAATAAATGTAGCCGTTGCTGGAAGTGCACCCAGTTGAAAAGGAGCAACATAATTAAACACTAATTTCAATATATATATAATGTCCTACATTTTTTAATTATGTATATCATGATTGACAATATAAAGTCCTTGAAAAGAAATGTTGGTCCTCGAAAAGTCCTTAAAAGGTCCTTGAATTTCATCAGGAGAAAATAGTGGGAACCGTGTGTTCATAAGCAACAGATAAAAGGTTTTTTAAAAACAGTATCAGGTGTATCATATCAGATGAAACAACTGATTCAGAAAATAGATACATTTTGAATATTCTTGCCGTTCCATTGGCAGAAACGTCTGTTGAAATCTGTGGTGATGAAACCTTTTTGAATGCAATCTTTCTAGAGTCCACCGCTTTGGAAACTGTGAATTTTAAAACAGTCAGTCATGCAATACTTCAGTGTGTTAATAAATATGAAATACCTTTTGCGAATATAACCGCTTTTGTGACAGACAATGCATTTTACATGTCCAAAGCATGGGAAAAGAGTATGAAAGCAGTGTTTTTGAATTGTGTTCATGTGAATTGCAATGTGCATCTCTTAAATCTTTTGGCCAAAATTTGGCAAAATAAGTTTAAAAGCGCTAATTCTTTAGTAGTTGCAATTAAACATCCCTCCACAGCGTAATCCTCCTGTGAAGGAGTTTTCAAGCATTTTTGCAAGAGAAGGGCAAAATACTTTGCTTACCACCAATACCTGTGCAAACTAGGTGAAACAGTTGGTTTGGAGCCACACTTTTACACTGCAAGCATTTAAAAGGCTATGGAAGGGGGGGTATGAAAAAGAAAAAGGCAATAGTAGTAGTTGTGTATTTTGGATGAAATCATTGGCTGTTGCCAAGATAGAAATTTAAAAGTAAATCTGAAGCAGCTTCAGATTCATACGGACACCATATATTTCTGGACAGCTGACTTTATTTGAAAAATGCTGAATTTCTGCACATAAAATATGTAATGAAATGTCGGACATTTTTCAATCACACACACACACACAAAAAAAAGACTCATTATGAGAATGCAAAAAATGGGTTTTTTTTTTGTTTTTGGGGTGAGAGGGGGATAATCATGAAGAGACAAATGGCATTTGAATTGACTTTTCAGTATGTAAAGGACACACAATTTCAGCATAGTGATGAAAGCAATGATATAAACATTACTGAGGAATCAAAAGTTATTGCCTTGGAAGCACTTTTCATGCTTACAATTTTGACTTCTCAAAATAATGTTCTGGATGATGTATTTTCTCATATTCATTACAAGAACTTTCAGTATCTTCAACTACAAATTCACGTATACAAATAAAAGCAACTGATTTTCCACAGTAACAAAAACAAAGGTTAGTCTTTAATTTTTGAATTTTATTTCACTAAATTATTCTAGGCTAAATCATTTTTCCCATCATTATCATATCAGGTTACTGTGAGAAATGCTTTACATGTTGTCCTT
Source organism: Dysdera silvatica (assembly GCA_006491805.2). Lineage (NCBI taxonomy): Eukaryota > Metazoa > Arthropoda > Arachnida > Araneae > Dysderidae > Dysdera > Dysdera silvatica. The sequence goes on from QLNU02015360.1 coordinate 270,325,509, forward strand.
ACATGAATAGATTATGTAATATTAACCAATATGAATTCGCTGTAATGAAATAATTCAATGGTCTGATGGAGTTCGTTATAACGAGAATCTACTGTACAGCCAAACTTCTATAATGCATTTTACATACTTGCATGATCTCACCACTTCATTATAGAATGTTTGTGATAGTTTGATTTGAATGTGTACAAAATTATGACATTTGCATACTAAATTCTGTGTTTTATTCTAGGCATATGTATGGCAGACTAAAAATTTTTCCTTGAAGCATCAGTTGGAAGGTCACCATCATGACATTGTTGCTTGTGATTTTTCTCCTGATGGTTGCTTAATCGCAACTGCTTCTTGGGACACAAGAGTCATCTTATGGGATACATACTCTGGACTTAAGCTGAAAACATTTGGGTAGGTTATTAATGTGTTTAGTACATCTCTTTAATGTGCTCAAATCAAGTGTATTTAAATTTTAAGTTATTTATAGGAAGAAAAGCCAAACAACAATGCAGCCGACTTCCTTAAAGCACTTGAAATTTCTTTTTTCCAAAATTTTTCAAAATCGAATTTAATACTTTGCGGTGATTTTAATATAATTTCGCTCGAGAACACCCCTATTAACCGTTCTTTATCTAACATCCTCGCTTCCCACGGCTGCATTCCCTTCATTAATAAAGCAACCAGAGTTACAGACGTGTCAAAAACCCTCCTAGATCATATTTATTCCAACATCACCGACTATCCATTTCAGGCAGGCATAATTCAAACGGGAATCTCAGATCATTTTCCGGTATTTATTAAAATATCGAATTTATTACCAAGATGTACTACTGATCGTAAAACCCCGAGAATTTCCTACAACCTAGAAAAAGTTTCCTCACTACTCAACAATGCAAACTGGCTTGACGCGATGTACAACAGTTTCGATCCCAACGAGGCTTACAATATTCTCACAGAAGGGGTAACTGGGGCTTTAAAAAATTCCGAATATTTAACTAATAAGTCTTATAAACGCACTCCAAGAAAGCCTTGGATCACAGGAGGTATCCCGAAATCCATCATCAATAGGGATCGGCTTCATGCTAAATACAGGAACAGTCCTTTTGACCCCCTTTTAAAATCAAAATATGTTTCTTATCGAAATTTGTTAACTACAATCCTGAGAGTAGCCAAAAGGAACTACTTTGATGCGAAGTTTAAAATCTCACTCGGAGACAACAAATCTACGTGGAAAACAATTTACGAGGCCCTAAACCGCAAAAAATCAAATAATCTCCTCCCCACCAAAATCAATGCCTTTGGCACTGAGCTCCACACAACTAATACAATAGCCAACGCCTTCAACGAACTTTTTGCAAACGATCCCCCCCTCCCAACAGTAGTCCCACTCCCCCGCACCACTCAGAAGTTTTTGAACCCTTCCCCGCCGCCGGGTCTTCTTTCTTCCTTAAACCATTGAGCAGAAACGAGGTCAAGCGTTCTATTAATGCTCTTAGTTCCAAGTCCACAGGTCTCGATAATATCCCGCCGCATATTGTTAAAGCCAACCCAGATTTCTTTGCAAATGCTATTGCGCATTTAATCAATATCAGCTTCAATAAGGGTATTTTCCCCTCGAAGCTTAAGATGGCTAAAATTATTCCTATATTTAAAAAAGGCGACCCATCTGACATTCAGAATTATCATCCTATTTCTATCCTTCCAGTTATTAGCAAAATTTTTGAAAAGGCTTTACACAGTAGACTTGAATCATATTTCGAAAGTAAAAACTTACTTTACAAACATCAATTCGGCTTTCGAAAACATAGGTCAACAAATACCGCCCTCCTTAATATCAAAGAGATGATTTCTGACGAAATAGACAAAAGCAATTTTGTAATAGGAATGCAAATAGATCTCCAAAGAGCGTTTGAAAATGTTAAGCATGACATTTTACTGACGAAATTGGAACGGTATGGTATTCGGGGTACACCTCTAAAATTACTGAACAGCTACCTTTTCAATAGGCAACAGCAAGTTTTTATATGTAAAATTCCCTGAACTCGCAAAACTATTTCTGTTGGTTGTACCACAAGGAAGCTGTTTAGCTCCGCTATTCTTCCTTCTTTACATCAACGATTTGCCCCAAGCTGTCCTGAATAGTCAGCTGTTTCTTTATGCTGACGACGCGACACTTCTGGTATCGGGAAAAAATATCGAAGAAACAGTGCAAAAAGTCAACCAAGATTTAGATAACATTTCACGTTGGCTTTACGTTAACAAACTAGAGCTAAACATTGCAAAATCTAACTACGTTATCTTCCATTCCCGGCAAAAAATATTACCTAACAGTTCTCCTATTACTTTCCGCAACTCCATCCTTCAGGAAACGAAATCAGCCAAACTTCTTGGAGTAATTTTCGATTCAAATTTAACCTGGAAAGAACACATTAACGATCTCACCAATTCTCTTAGCAGTCTCCTGGGAATTTTTTCGAAACTCAGACATGTCGTTCCTCAATATATCCTAATGATTCTTTACTATTCTTTATTTTATTCAAAACTTACCTACTGTCTTGAGGTCTGGGGAATCACATATTTTACTTCCCTTAGGCAATTGATAGGAACGCAAAAAAAAAAGCTTATGCGAATAGTTAACTTTGCAGGCTTCCATGAACACGCTGGCCAACTTTTTAAATTATGGCGCATTCTTCCTTTCACTCTCTTAGTAAAATATAAACTTGCACTCCTTATGTACAAAGTCACAAAAGGTGACCTAGTTTTACCTTTCTCCATCTCACAGACGACACATGATTACAATACACGTCACCAGGACGATATCAGGCTACCGCGGACTCGCACAAACTATAAAACACACAGTGTCTCCGTTACGGGTTCTAAAATCTGGAATTCGATTCCCCAAGATTTAAAAGCTCTGTCTTTTCTCACCCTTAAAGCCAAAATCTTTGATTAGTACTTAAATCAAGTATGCTCTGCCTGCTACTTCTGCCTTCCCACTCTTTCCTTTTAGTTTTCAGTTCTTCCCCCTCCTCTGCTCTCCCTGCTCTTCCTTTTCCATTTTTCTTTTGTCTGCCTTTCCTTATAAATGTCCTTTAAAACTGCACCCGCAACGGTCAACTCAAAATTCATTTACATTTTTCTACTATTTTTGTTTCTCCTACTTCTTTTCTCGGTACAGGCTACAAGGAAAAACATTCTTACTCTGCAGCCCACAAAGATTCCACCTTTGGACTTCAACCTTCACTTGTAACGTCTTCGAGTCAAGACTCTGCTCATAAACTCTGTAAATGTGATATACCTGCGAATGTAAATCTCTTAATAACAATGCGGATTTGTACGCGCGAATCGATATCGTTATTGTTTCTTGTTGAATACGAGAAATCCCTTGCTTTTTTTACCGGAAAGAGAGCCCCGTTACTAGCATCGCTACTGCTCTCTTTCCATTTCCCAAGCAAATCGTTTGTATGGTCTCCTGATGTACATAATAATAAGGAATAAAGTATTACTTACTTAAAACACACGTAACCTGCTTTCTTAATGATCTTAACATAAGAGTGAAGTGTTCAGGGAGTATTTAAAAAAGAAAATTTTCCAAAATTCGAAGCGCAATTTAGCACATTAGAGGGTCATTTCTACCAAAATCGCCATTACAAATGTGATTTGATATCTATACATGTAAAGTGCCTTTTCTTGACTCTAGAATTGGGTTAAAAAGTCTTAAAAGTTAGCATTAAAAAAATGCGCATATATATACAAAGGGTATTTACACATATTCATAATGACTAACAGCATAAATAAAATACATACAATAAAAAAATATTTTCTAATGTATTCTATCTGATAGCCCTGTTTTTGAATTATCATATTACATCTAGATTTCTACGATAATAGGACTTTTCGTAAAGTCACAAACGGGATTTTCTCCAATTCCTCCTCCACATCTTTCCACAGTCCATCCAAGGTAGTGGGTCGGCGTTTTGAAAGAACTTGTTTTAAAAGTCCAAATGCACAATAAGCCATCGGTGCTACATCTGGAGACTGGGTAGGAATATGGCTAATTGGTGTTGACTTGATTCCAGTTTCTTGTCTCATTTTTTCTAGAAATGCGGTTGTACTTTTGGAGGTGTGGCTGCTCGCTTTGTCCTGATGGGGTTCAACATTTTGAAAGCCAGTAGGATACATTTTTGGAATATTTTCTTTAAAAATAGGAGTCAGAACATTATTTTGATAATATGTAGAGTTGATTTTTGGATTTTTTCAACTTTTCTTATTTTTTATTTTCCGTTATAAGAGATCTCAACAATAACCATTAATCCTTTACTGAAAATTCCTTTGTTCTCTTTGAACCAAACTTTTAAGTCTCTTGGGTCTCTTTTTTGATAATAAATGGGTCTTTTTTATTACAATCATTTAAATAAATCCCTGCTTCGTTCGTCAATTGTAACAATTTTTTTCCATCTGTTTTCTGAGAAATTACTTTCATATAACAATCTGCATCTAGTCTTCCACTCAGCAACATGCCGAGGTAGCAGACGATAAACTGCACTTTTTTTGCTTTGATTAAATTCAAATCTTTATTAATTTATTTATTTATAGTTGAAGCTGATGCAGAACTTTTTCAATAGTTCTTTGAGGTTTTGGATTTTCTAGTAAAACCGTAGACTGCACTTTAGAAATGTTAGAAATAGTACAAACCTTCTTTTGGGATAATTTTTTGGTTTTTTTTTTTCCTTTTGACATTAAAGCTTGACTATTTTTTCATTTTACATTAATAATATCACTTATTTTATGCTTTGAAACTTGAAAACCATGCTTCTCACGTTGTTTTTTAATTATTGAATATGAATATTTCTCTTCGGAAAGGGCAAATATATAGCCTTCAAGCCACAGCTTCCTTTCTTACTCTATTTCACAGCGCAAACTAAATTTTTAGTCGCAAACAATTTTTCACTTTTCAGGTAATAGTGTGCTGCCAGATTTTTTTCGGGTCGCTGTTAGTATTTTTTAAAATTTAAAATCAGTCACTATAAATATGTGTAAACACACACTGTATATATATATATACATGCATACACACACGAACAGGGTGTCCCAGAATGGTCGTACCATCCTTAACTCTACTTGTATAGCTAAAAATAATTCTTCTTGATAGAAAGGGTTAATTTATGTCATTTTATAGATTTTTGAATGTGCTATTTTTCTGTACCATGAAAAATCCTGTGGAAATATGGACAGTGTGTTAAAAGCTACAAAACACACTTTTGCACCCTATGTGGGTTTTTTTTTACATAGCATAAAAAGCTTATCGAATTGTGGTTCTAACGAAACCTTTTTCATTTGCTATTTTACCAGTGTTTAACATTTTGTATGTAAATTTCCTCCCTGGTACCCTGTATCTCATGTATCTCATTTCTAAAACCAAAATGGATTTTCTAAGGTGAATAGAACTGGAAATATTACGAGTTGAAGTTGTAACATATGCATCAAATCACTTGAGGTGTCACTAACAGTTACAAGGGTCATTAACAACCAAATTTTGGTTGTTAATGACCCTTGTGTTAATAATTTTCCCCAATATTTATAAAAACATTTTACCTCAGAGTAACTTTACTCCTGATAGATGGCAGCATGGTTTCATTTGTACAGGACAATTGTGGTGGTCACGCTATTTACAACATCATCAGGTTTTGATAATGGCAGATATTTCACTTCAGAAGCAATTGTCAACCACGTATTAATTAAAAATTTAGCTGTGTTAGTTGTGTGTTATTTTTGTCTAACTTAGTTTTTGCACATTGATTTATGGTAATAATTACATTATCTTTAACTTTTACATATGATTTTAATTGGTATTTAAATGATTGTGTGTAATTTTGATAATTTTAAAATTTCTAATGTGACAGATATGTATATAATCTTACCTAGATTATTTACGATATGACTAGTACAAACTTCTAGCACCAAATTAGTGAGTCATGTCATTGCTGTTTAAATCTGTAGTCTATGTAAATTTTAGAAATTTCTGTATGTTGAAAGTATATTATTTTTTTCATGTTCGCATTGACTTTCAGTCATTTGTTTCCTCCACCACGGTTAATTTATGCTGCTGGTGCTAATGGAACTTGGATTAGAGGACTCTCATTTTCAAAAGATGGTGCTCACCTTGCAACAGTCGCAGATGATGGGTAAAACGTTTTATAATCATACATTTAATCATTAGAATGAAGGTATTTTTAAATGTTATATATAAACTTGTATTAGTGTAAGCACTTAAAAATAAGGAATGAGGCAATTTTGAAATGCCAGAGTTATTTTATTTGAAATTATTTCAGCCCTATAATTTTTAATCCAGTGAGTTATTTCATTGCAACTTATAAAGTATGCTGTAACAAAGTAATATTAACATTCTTTTTATTTGTATTCAGTTCTATTGTTCTTTGCTTTGGATTTTAGTAACTGACAGGTCTCATAAATGTTATATACGTAACTACTAAGATAATTATAATGATAACATTAAAAGAGCTCTCATATTTTCATGAAGTGTTACTTTTTAAACTGAATAGCTTTGACTGTTTTAATGAAGCTATAATCGCATATATGCAATTCTTAGTAATATGTAAATGTGCATTTCCAAAGGCCGTTTTTAGTGATTGTCTCAAAGTGTGGAATCCTAAAATTACTAGTTGTTATATACAGTAAAACCTCCCAACAACGATATCCGATATAACGATAAATCCCTCTACAACGATAATTTTTCTCGGTCCATATAATAGTGTTGTAGAGAGGTTTTACTTGTATAATGAACCCTCCCTATAACAATAAATCCCTCTACAACGATAATTTTTCTTGGTCCGTATAATAGTGTTGCAGATAGGTTTTACTGCATAATGAACCCTCCCTATAACAATAACTCCCTCTACAATGATAATTTTTCTCGGTCTGTATAATAGTATTGCACAGAGGTTTTACTGTATAATAAACCCTCTTTATAACAATAACTCTCTCTACAATGATAATTTTTCTTGGTCCATATAATGTTGTTGTAGAGAGATTTTACTGTAATATATTGGGTAGACCCACCCTTACATTATCTGAGGTCTAGGTTTGAATTTGGATGGAATATTAATGTATTCTTGTTTATGACTAATTATAATTGGGGTAGTTGGTATTATCTATAAATTGTTTTTACAGGGTGTCCACTAAATAAGGCCTGAAACTACTCATCATTCTCTTCAGTGATTATAAATGCCACCTTTGGTCTAACTAGGCTGGGTTCAACTCCCAGTAAACATGATTGTGTATAACTATCATAATTTAGAGGTCATATTAAACATTTGTCCTGTTCCAGATGACCCATAGTGTGGACTTGGGAATATAAAGTATGCAAATTTTTCTCATTCTTTGTGTACATGATGCAATTAATACCCTGAAGTTTTTAGATTTTGGTTTATTTTTTAGTGAGATTCTTTTTAAATATCCACATGCAGTTAGGGTGTACTCGACGTTTAACCAACTGCGATTTTTGTTTTGCATGATCACTTTGTTGAGAATTTTTATGTGTTTTAAATTCTTTTTTTGATTTTCCATTGGCTCATGAAGCTTTTTAATTTTTTTTTAAACTTTGTTCTGCTTTCGTGGAGGTAATCTGTTGCCCATATGGGTAACGGTTTTACAGCCTTATGGTTGCTTTTATGACTGTATGGTTTGCACTATCTCAAATGACCTGAGGTGTATGAAGTAGATGAATATAAGCTTCAAATTTCATTTCTCCAGTAGTAATGTATTCAAAGTAAATAACAGGTTTTAAAATTTAAATGTAATGTATCTCTTCTTTTTTCCCAATTATTAATATAGTACTCGCAAATCCATGGGATCCCTAAAAAGTTCATAAAATCAAAAGTTTATAAATGGGAATTGCATTTTAAAACAAAAAAGTATTTTTTTACTTACCTTATTTGTTAGAATTTTTTTTTAAGTGTTTGTTTGCTTCACAACACTTCAATGACCACATGATTCTATATAGTTAATGTTGACAAGTATCTCAGAATTCTTATTTGCTTCAAAATAATGACGCAGTCATGACAAACATTAT
>QLNU02015360.1:270333691-270366784 GCA_006491805.2 Dysdera silvatica
GGGGGACCCCTACATCCCCCGCCACCAAAACATATCAGTAAAGCATGGAGTAGTACTCTTCAGCAATTTGAAAGCTTGCAATAGTAAAAAAAAAACTTGCCTATGTACATGCAATGGTCATTAACGTCGATGAAAGGAAGGCAAGATATATTTATGAAAAAAAACAAAACACTAATGGTCATATTCTGACTTCAGAGAACTTCATACAACATCTGTGAGTTTTTTTTCTAAAACGTTTAGAAAAATTTGCCACTCGCAAAACATAAATTCATGATGTCATCCAAAACCAGTTACCAGAGAAGGAAGTTAGCTGCAGAAACGAATGGCTTTGGCGAACAGTTTCATGTAAACTCGCACCGGAAACTGATATACATATGCAGAACCACCATGTCCTCTCAGGAGATTTAGAAATGGCTACCCTAAACTGTATACAGTGCAAAATATAGTCAAAAATGAAATGAACATGTATATATGCTTTAATCTCTGTGAAAGCAAGACAATCAGCTTAAAAGAAATTGTATTTAATACAGGAAAGAAAGAAATGGTGGTGATAACAAAAGGTTCTGAAGTTCATCGGCGAAGAAGAGGTAATCCAAGTCTAGATCTCATAGCATTAGCTTCAGAAATTTCCGGATCTTCTTGACTTATATGTCGAGATTTATCTTTTCGCTCTCGAGATTTATGACAATATCTACTATGATGTCTAGATTTCCTCTCGCGATGTTTCTCAATTGATCGGGATCTTGATCTATGTTTACGGTTCTTATCGTGTGACCTGTGGTGGTCTTTTTTCCTTTCTCTTCCTCTGGACCTGCTACGACGACGGTGACGATCTCTATCATGGTCACGCGAATGTCTTCTAGGAGAATGGCTCTTTTTGCGAGGTGAGCGCCTACGTCGCATGGGTGAAACATCCTTTGACTTTTCTTCTTTATGCGAATGGTTATTATTTACTTTGTCCATCGTATCCATTGCATCTTTTCTCTCATCTTCCGATTCGGGTTCTTCTAAATCATCCTCCAAAGCACTAATTCGTGGATCTATTTCATTATTTGCTTCTAAAACTTGTCTTTTTTGTATACGAGGAAGAATAACATCACAAACACGCTCATCTTGGAGTAACTCATCAATAAACTCATCCATATGAACCACTTCAAAAGCTGCTTGACGATTCTGCTTTCTTATTTTCCGATAATCATTGTACAAAGGCTCAAGATATTTAAAACAATCCAGGGAAGTACCCACAAGGCGCATGTACATAGCACCTAAAGCCCTAACATACTTAAAATCTTCTTGACGAATGAATTCAATAATTATATCTTTTTCAGGCTGTATTTGAAGCATTTTTAAAATAAGGCAAAGAAACGGGGTCGGTTTAATATTACCTCCATGAACACCACCAACAAATTTTAGTTCCATAGCTTTATCGACCAAAAGTTCGGCGGAAAGAGCAAAGCATTCTTCTTTCCAGTAACGTGAATCATAAATGCGGGAACGAATTATTTTTTCTATTAGATACTGTGGATTAGTACCTCGTACAGCCTGAGCATCTTTCACTGTGCGATTTGCCATTACAGAAAATATTTTATAACAAACGGTTTTTTATAAAACGTTCTTTTAACTTTAATAAAGAAATAGTTCTGCTTACCATAGGTCCAACTACCAATAGCTGAAGCCAAGTGGAGCCGGATACTAGCCGCTAGCAGGAGGAAGTAACCTCATAAAATGGGCAGTTTTGCCCCTCCTTCTGCGCATGTGTGTGAACGCGCTATAAATTAGCTATATCTACTAGCATCTGGCCGCTAGATTCTCTAAAACAGTCCACTACTACCATAATTCACAGTCCATAAATACCTCCATCCATTTTCTTTTCTCTAAAACAGTATACTTTACTCCTCTAAAATACCTCCTCTAAAATACTTTTTCTAAAATACCTCTTCTAAAATACTTCCTTTAGAATGCCCCCTCTAAAATACCTCTGCCTCTTCTAAAATACTTCCTCTAAAATACCTCTTCTAAAATACCTCGTCTAAAATACTTCCTCTAAAATGCCTCTTCTAAAACACCTTATCTATAATACTTTTTCTAAAATACCTCTTCTAAAATACTTCCTCTAAAACATCTCTTTTAAAATACCTTCTCTAAGCTATTTTCTCTTCTTCTCACATGTTACTTTTCTGGCTATATAACTACTATTGGATGAAACACTGATTGGGGTACTTTCACTGTTGAATCCACTGCCGCAGGAAGACGGTACCCTTTCCGCAGTGCTTCTTCCGCCAGCAGTTAGTAAGCGGATAACAATTAACGCCCGCTTTATCGCCAGCATTTAATGCCATCAGCCAAATTACGGATAATCCTCTTAAATGGGTCAGAGAGGGAGAGAGAGGGAGGTTGCGCCAGATTGATTTATTTAGACGATAGGGGCCATGATAAGGGGTCCTACTGTATTTTAGCTTAAGTAGGTAGGTAGTGTGCAAGGATTTTACTGTGAAGGGTGGCCGTCGAAGGCGGCAATGTAATCCCAGGTATTTTAGTTTAGGAGGAGGAGGAGGAGGATTGTGCAAGGGTTTCATTGGGAAGGGTGGCCGTATTTTAGTTTAGATCTAGTCATTGTTTGTATTTCAACCAATCATATATTTTTATTTTTTATAGCACTAGGTAGTATATTAATAACCAGAATCTCATGTTTAACTGGGATTTTGAACCACACTAGGTTTCATTAAGCCGATTATATTTTTCGGTTCGGTATCTTCTCGCATTTAATCGGAACGGATGAAAATAATTTCATTTTTATTGTAACTGGTAAAAAATAAAATAAAACGACAGATGGGAGTAGATTTTATGACCATACCCTTTTCTTAGGTGGTATCACTTTGAAATTACAAACGGATCCAACTAAGCCATTATAATTATTACGAATTTCACTTGATCCCATGTTATTACAGTCTTGTCCAGTCAACCTGTCCCTCGGGTCTCTTTAATATATATGATTTGACATGTAAATAGAAGAGATTGACATTTAATTCGCGTTCCTTTTTTAATAAAGGGCATTTTAAATTTCTCAAAATTTTGAACTAAACTTACGTAAGTTTAAGTGGATTAATATATCACGGTTAAAATTTGTGAGTATTTTTGTAATCGCCCTCTTTTAAGATAGTTGTAGTTTTTGTATATGAAGTCGTTAATAATCTTATTGCCTGCAAGTAACGTTCATGATTACATTGAATATGTAAACATATGTGTGTATGTATATATAGAAAACGTTGTCATTATTTAAGCGTAAAACCATTTTTCATTTAGTTTCTAAAATATCTCCTCTAAAATACCTCTGTAATACTTTCTCTGAAGTTCCTTTCCCAAATTACCACTTCTAAAGTATCTCCTCTAAAATACATTCTTTAAAATACCTTTTCTAAAACACCTCCTTTAAAATACCTTTTCTAAAATACCTCTTTTAAAATACATTTTCTAAAATATCTCCTCTAAAGTACCTCTTCTGAAATACCTGCTCTAAAATACTTCTTCTGAAATACTTTCTCCAAAATACCTTGTCTAAAATACCTCTTTTAACATACCTTCTCTACAATACCTCTTCTAAAATACCTTTCCAAAAATTCGTCCTCTACAATACCGTCTCTAAAATACCTTTTCTAAAATACCTCCTGTACAATACGTCTTCTAGAAAACCTATTCTCAAATACCTTTCGTAAAAATTGTCCTCTTGAATACCTTTTCTAAAATACTATCTCCAAAATACCTCCTCTAAGATATCGCCTTCAAAATATTTCTTCTAAAATATCTTCTCTGAGCTATTTTCTCTTCTGGTCAGATGTTAGTTTTCTAGCCAAGTACGTATTATTATTGTGGGGAAACACTGATACCAATTTTGGCGAAGTCCACGCACATGCGCAGGAGGATTGCTCTCCGGCCGATCTGCTTTTCAACTATGGGCTAGTAACTCTGTTGCGTTACAAATCCATCTAGTGCAATTTTTAGCGGTTTCTAACGTAAAGTGATTTACGTCAAAAATTCATCTAGTGCAATTTTTAGTGATTTCTAGTGAAAAGTGAGATAAGTGGGTGATGTCTCGTGTGGTGACCCCAAAATAAGTACAGTGTAAAAAGTTTTTCGTAGACAATAAATAATATTTTTTTGCTGGCCAAACTACACATGTACCTCCTGTGCGGTTTGTCGCTAAGACGTGGCAACTCTTCCGCGGCAACCTGCTTCCCGGTTTACATCATCACACGCACGCTTCCCAGAGGCCATGTTTTTTTAAGGAGTAATTACCTGTTATACTGAGTTTACTACCTATTATACTCTTTTCAGATTTTTTTAACAAAAAAAAAAAACTTCTGTCTTTAAGCGTCTGATTTTTTATGGCTTTTGGAATCATTTCCTCCACTTCCTTTTTGTGACGCCGCCTCCACATATACTCTGCGTAGTATGAGTCAAACAGCTTTTCAGCGCCGACATTCCGATTCTCCATTATCCCCTCATACCTCCTCTCCCTTCTTCCTCCTCTACCCCTTACCTTCTGCGAAATATGAGTCCAACAGCTGATCAACGCCGATTTGCGAAGTACGAGTCCAACTGCTTCTCATCACCGACAATGTGATACTCCACATTGCCCTCATCTCCTCCCTACCCCCTTTCCCGTTTTCCCCCTCCAAATCTCTTCCCCTATACCTCCTCTAACCTGTTTTTCCCCGATACCTCCTCTAACCTGTTTTTCCCCGATACCTCCTCTAACCTTTTTTCCCCATACCTCCTCTAACCTTTTCCTCCTATACCTCCTTAAACCTCTTTCTGCCATCCCTCCTCGAACCGCTTCCTCCCATACCTCTAATCTCTTCCTCCTCTACCCCCTCTCCGTCCAAAACAAACTATCGATTCCAATCCGTTATAAAAATAAAAACGTTTAAACGTTTGCTCATCCTATCGTTATAACTCATAAACCATCACTGGCACGAACGATGCTACGACACCATAACTGCCACGCGCATTTGCGTATTTTCAACTTCTTCTTCAGCTTCACAAAACTTTCCCTCTGTTTTAAGAGTATAGCATCAGTTTTGGAGACGAGTTGGCGACAAAACGGAATACATCTGTAGTATTACCTTTTTGCTTCTTGAACTAATCGTTACCCTTTGAATCTATTTGTAGACTGTTGTAGATTCTGAAGCATTTTTCAATTATGAATAAGCCACCTTTAATTTAATAAGTCTTGGAAAAACTGCATATTACTTCCTTCTCGCCAAGGTGCTTCAAACATTGACAAAACTCATACTATACTCTTAAAATAGGTATGAGATTTCGCCGTGCCATATCTGCGCACTGAACATGCATGAGAGCTTATACAGCGAGCTCGGTACAGCATTGCTGTTTTTTTGGAACGTTGCTAGAAAGATCATCGTAGTCGAGTTTTGGACGAAGTTCTCTTACCTGTATTGGAGAAGGGTTATTGAATGGGAGACCCCTCATGCCTCCCCTCCCCACTTCATGCTTTTGCCCTCGCAGCCTGTTCGGATAGTCTTCGAATACTCCTGAACAATTGAAATGTTGAATCAGTGGATGATCAGTGAATGATGACATCTGAAAGCATTTTTTGGAGCGTAGTTCTGCCCGTTTTATGTACGAGTTTGTTTAGAAGCTTCTGGATGTAACTTCCTTGGGGCCATTTTGTTGTTGGACAGGATCGCATGGTTCCCACGGTCCTTGAAAAGTCCTTGAATTTTTTTGCCAAATAGGGGCACTTGAAAAGTACTTGAAAACTGCCAAAAATGTGGTTGGTCCTTGAAAAATCCTTGAAATTTTCTTAAAAATCTTTTTTATAGTTTTGGCAAAAGAAAAAAAAAGGGTATTTCCCATGATTTCTGGAACAAAGCTAGTAGTGCTTCGGGCCTCCCCCCTTCCTCCCCGCCCACTGAACATGGCTAATACAAGGGATGCAGAAAGGGTAGCTTTTGCTGGCAGTGTGCCAAGTTGAAAAGGAGCAGTGTAATTAAATGCTCTAATTTCCGTATTATGCTTATAATGTCTTGCATTTTTAATTTTTATGTATATTGCGATTGCCAATGTAAGGTCCTTGAAAGTCATTATTTGGTCCTTGAATTTCATCAGGACAAAAGAGTGGGAACCATGAATTGGTTTCAGGTGTCTGTCATCTGTTGTGGCTATGCCATTTTGACTTGCATTTTGCAGAATTCATGTGGAGGAGATGACATGCCGGCAAGCCAGAAAACATGTTCTCGGCATTTCTAACTGCTGTGAAAAACATATTCCCTCCCCATGCCACTGACGCCAATACATTGGTAAGTACCTTTAAGAAAACGATTTATAAAAATTCAGACCGGACTCTCAGCTTACCAATGATGTCACAATACGGTTTCAAACCCCAGAAGGAATTTCGGGCGATTGGCGACAGAAGCAAGGAAGTATTATGCAGTCACACCTAAGTCTTGATGTATGACCATTTTGTACTCAGAAAAACTGAAGACTGAACTGTGTTACTCAGGAACGCGCAGCACTCAGCAAATTTTGAGAACTTTCCATATGGAAGATGTCAATGAGCATTAGCAGTTCATCATGATGGAAAGTTGGCATAACTACATAACAATCTCACCCTTTGGTTGCCAATGACGGTAACTTTATTCCTGCTTGCTGCGACTTCTTGCTTATATGACGCCATGATAAATTAGCTCGGAATTTTTAGAAATGTATTGAAAAAAAGTCTGTTTTTAGAAGTTTTTGTAAAAAATATTTTTGGAAGCTGTGAAGACAAATGATGTCATCACTTTTCAACTGTTCAGGCATAACTCAAAGTCTATCAAAACAGACAGCAAGAGGTTTACCCCAAACAGTGAGTGTGTGAGTTTGAATGACACTTTTCAGTGCCGTTACCAAAAATTGAGAATGTGCATGATAGGGGGGGAGGGAAGGAAGGAAAGGGACAAGAAAGAAAGGCAGGAAAGAGGAAAGGAAGGGATGGAGAGGCTGAGAAGGGAGAATGAAGGGTTGGTGGGACAGGAGGGAAGGAAGGGAAAGAAGGAAGTAGGGGAAAAATCATAGTCGCGAATGAAGAACTGTTTGACTCCTACTTTGCAAAGTTTATATGATGGTGCTGGCACAAAGATAGACCAAAAAAATTTGTTTCCATCATTTTTGAATGCCATAAAAACAATATTTCCATCACATACGTCTGACCAAGAAGACCAATAAAGGTTAGTACTTTTTTAATTTCGCTGAATTGAGATGTCTATGTTGTTAACATGACGTAAACAACATGGTGGCAAGTCAGTGTCACAATTGCTATGCATGTTGGAAACACTTCCTACTAAGAAGCATTAGCAGGCATGTTTTGCACTAGAGCCAAAAAAACTAAGGCTTTTTCAATTCCAGCTAGATAAAAACTATAAATGAAAAAAAAAAATTTTTTCAATTCACCGTTGCCATAGCAGGTTTAGAGGAAGAGAGAGGAAAAAAAGACCAGTTTTCCAATTCATCCTTATGTTTTCTCCTTCATACAAATTCAGCAAAGTATGGGATAGCATTCTTTACATGATTATGATACTGCCTTTTAGATTTCTGCTTGACCGAACTCCACAATCCTATTATGTTTGTGTACTGTTATGTTTTTGGTTCTTTAAATGTCACTGTAATTAATGATATAATGCACAAAACCTTTGAAAGAAAGACTACCATACCAGAGCTGGATTACTATTAAACAAAATAAGCATGTACTTAGGGCACCAAGGAAAGGGGACACCACAGAATTTTTTTCCGTTGCCAGATTTACTATGATCATACAGGACTCAAAAAGCTACAGGAGGGGCTTAAAATTCGTAAATGTTTGATGTATTTTATTAATATATTTAATAATATGTATTAAATATATAAACAGATATATTTAGTAATTTTGCATTGACAACTTGTAAATTTAAGTATACCTTTCTATAATTTCCCCTATCCTTGTTATAAAGGGTATGAAGACTCAAACCTCTGTAAAAAAACATTATACAGTGAAAACTGTCTTAGGCGGAACCTACATAAAGCGGAAACTTGCTCAACACGGAATTTTTTTACGGTCCCTTCAAAAGTCAATGGTAGTTAACATTAGCTACGGAAACTCTCTAACGCGGAAACGGAAAGCAGTATTTAGTCCCGTCAAAGAGAAAAACCTGCATAAAGCGGAAAATCGTTAGTAGGAAGAAAATTTTCTTAGCAGAAAAAGGAAAGAGGGTTGTAATACAATGCAAATAGCAAAGTGGGGGCTGGCGAACAAAAGAGATTTTACAGATATAGAATGCCCTTGTCCGCATAGGCGTAGCCAGGGGCAGTTTTGTGGGGTTGTAACCAAGGGCTTACCTAGGATTTATAAACTGGGGGTGTTCAAGATTTTTAGAGGGGCTGTGGACTAGATTTCGTTAAGTAATTTTCATTAAGCACATTGTGTGTTCAAGATTTTAGGGGATGTATAAAAAAATCTAGAGGGATGTTGGAAGTGTATAAATCCCTGGTTGTAACCCACCATGCATAGTAAATTTTGTATATTTAACATAGGAATATATGAGTTGTAGCTCTGTAACCCCTCCCATTAAGCCTATAACCCTCCCCTTATGAACTTTCTGCCTACGCACATGCTTGTATGACCACCATTTTGCACACCACCCACCCACCATAGGCATACCCAGAAAGTTCATAAGAGAGGGAGGAGGGTTTACAACTTAATGAGGAGGGGTAGAGGGTTACAAAGCAACAACTCTATTGTATTTACATGTATACTGTACACAATTTCATGCGTAGTGGGGTTACAACCATAAGGTATTACTCACTTGGCCACCAGTGTCCCTTACTTCTTAAATAAAAACGTTCATTATTAACCAGAACGAAAAGTCACTCATATCGACTTTATCAATTCATGGATAAACCCACCGCAAGGAAGAGTATCTTTATACAAGGGAATTATCATCTTTACAAGGGAGGTACTTTATCGTTACAATTTAAGCTTACGTAATAGATTTTTGTTATGGAATAGGCATGTATAGTTTGCATGAAATTTTGCATCATATTGATCGTAACTACTAAAACGCCAAAGTAGTGCAAAAATTAAAATTAATAAAAATAAAATGCAGTGATAAAATAAATATTTTTATCAAAAGGAAAATATAGTCTTAAAGTTCGCAAGATAAGACAAAAGAGAAAAAAATATCACATGCAGTCATCTCTTACCACTGAATTTAATTATGTATGTAGTTATTTTACATGTGACCTCCATAAGGCGGAAACATGCATACTACGGAATTTTTTTCCGGTCCCGTGAGTTTCTGCCTTAGACAGATTTCACTATATACACAAGATCTACTGTAGAAAGCTATTTTGAATACATTTTTAACGTCAAAGAACAATTTCCATTGTCATGTACAATTTCGTACAAAATAATTTTTAAATAAAATTCTATAATTTTTTATTCCAAGAAAAATATTTCCCGAGGAAAGGATAGGCTCGCCCCTAATTAAATTTGGCTTTATAAGCGGTGTGATCATATGAAGGCCAAAACTGCAAATAATTTTCAAGTCAATCAAAGGTTGCAAAGACATCCCAATAAATGAAAAAAAAAAAAATGACATCTATACAGGGATGGAGGCAAATGCCTAGGGATCTGGCATGAAATTTTATTAACAAACATTAACACATAATATTGTTAGATTTTGCTGGTTTAAATTGACTTTGCTATGTTTAACAGCATTTATATATCCATACTTTTATACCAATAAAGTGACAAGATGCAGAAATATTTTATAATGGGTATTTTAAAATGCTGTTTTTGTTATTTCTTTCTTATATGAAAATTTTTTTATGTTTATAATCCACATTTAAGGAAGTAATAAATCAAACTGCCAGTTATTGATTAGCCTACGATTCTGAACTCTCGTCAAGAAATTTTGATAAGTTTTATTTTTTGATACCTTAAAAATTATCTATTTCATTTGATACAGCATGACCCTGGTTGTCCGTATATCATTAAAAATCCAACCAACCTTAAAAATTTCTTGATGTGTTGGAATGCAATCCATGCCATCTTTGACTTTTGCAATTGTTATGCACATTCTTGGTTTTTTATATGTTTAATGTGAAATGATATTTATTCAAATTATTTTTGTTTTCTAGATGAGTAAAACAAACAATTATGGATCCTAATAGCTTACCTGCTGTCCAAGGCTTTTTGGCAAGTAACGATAAGTGTATCATGGTAATTATTATAACAATTTTGTAACATCTTATGTATTATGGTATGTATTATATGGTGCATCCCAAAAATTTGGTTATAAGATATTTAGCTTTTAAGGAGAAATTATAAACAAAATATTACATAGGTCCATTTTATCATGTAACATGTGCTGCTTGCATATATAAATTCA
The DNA here is from genome assembly GCA_006491805.2 of Dysdera silvatica. Lineage (NCBI taxonomy): Eukaryota > Metazoa > Arthropoda > Arachnida > Araneae > Dysderidae > Dysdera > Dysdera silvatica. Next base: position 270,344,116 of record QLNU02015360.1, read on the forward strand.
CAACAGCTGATATTTAATGCATTATTTAAAATGTAAATTATAAAATTGCCCATCTTAAAAGTTTAGTAACAGTTAAAATAACATGGAAATTGAATGCAAGCTTGAATGAAAGAACCAAATTTCATTAACAGCTGGTATAAAGCTTGGACTTTTTTTCTGGAATGCTTCATTAGAATGCTGAAAGCATAAAAGCTGAATAAGAAAGAGGGACTCTGTCACGGCGATTAAAGTCTAATGGAAGATCACTGTATTGGAAATTGCATTGCAATTAAATAAATTGGAGCGTAGTATTTAGAGTATTAGTGTTTTCGATGAAGCAGATGTGCCATAAAGCTTTTCGAGCCATTCTTTGGTTTGGATGGTATTTTTTTTTCATCAAAAAGCAATGTTTAATTAACACACAAAATTCTTTTTGGTCCATTGTTTTCACAAAATCAAAAGTATCATCACTTACATGACCGCAACTCGCAAACAAATGGCCGATATATCATAAAAATTTTACACCAATCATTTGAAGGTCGATACTAACTGAAAGTCATATAGATATCTGGTGATGGATATATGGATAGTGGCGAGTCCCGTGACTTTTCAGTCCATCTGGTAATGGACAAAAATCGCTTGCATTTATAAATTGAAAATAAAACTCTGACTACCAAGAGACCTTTGAAAATAATTTGGTACTTTTAAAAGAATATCTTAGATGTTAAAAATAAGGTTTTTCAGTAAGATTGTGCATCCACCCATGTATTATATTTAACAAAAATATGGTTCCAATAGAATTATATTACAGTTTTAGATTGGCAAGCATAGTCTGGACCTAAATCTTTTTGAGGATTTGTGAAGATCTAGAACTGTACAGTTTCTGTTGATGGTAAGCAGTATCGTTCTATGGAAGAGCTAAGGGTATTCATAGAGAAGGCATGGTATACTGTCAGCATAGCAATTCTGCAACATTGTGTTTGTTACATGTAAGGTAGTTTACGAAGTGGATGTATAGTTCATTCATGGAAAATTGTCCGATGGTGCCGTTAGAAAATAAGGGGAGCTGACGTCACAAAGGGCATAGCCGATTCCAGCAGAGGGAAGGGTGTCATTTCAGAACTGTTTTTTAGTGAACGTTTGTCTGCGCCAAAAACCAGTTCAGGAGGGGAGTTCAGCAGAGGATTGTCTTCCCCTCTGCTGTAATCGGCTAGGCCGTTTGTGAGGTCAGGTTCCATTACTTTCTAACGGTACCATCGGTCTACTTTTGGTGAATGGACTATAACAATGGTATGTTATAAATATAGGCCTTGTGGTGGTGCAGTAGAATATAGGCTTTGTGGTGGTGCAGTAGTAACACATTCACCTCTTGTGCTGTTATACTGGGTTCAACTTCCAACATTGACAAGAAAAAGAATGCTTATTGACTAACTGTTCACTGTAGTCTGGGAGTTGTTTTCCTAGGCTTTAAGAAGATCAGATTCCTTAAACTTTAGGTCCTGGTGCAGGTTGACCCTTGCTGTTTTTGCACCCTAAAAATCACGACAAACAAAATGTTGTACAGGGTTTGTATGGGTCATGGAAAGTCATGGAATTTTATTTTGCATTTTCCAGGTATGGAAAAGTCACGAAATATTTGTTTGGAAGCAATTTAACCTAAAACTCTAAAGTTCTACATTAAAAATGCTGCCTGTGGTAAAAATCGCATCACGAGATCGAATCATCATTTTACGGCACCAAAGTGTCTTCTAATGCACGTGACCACGTAACTCACAAAACGCAGGAGGGAGTATCCGTCTGCTCTTGGTTCGAAGTGGAATCAGCCGCTGCTTGTGGCCTGCCTTACCCTGTGCGTAACCATGTGCATAGATGCCAACTTGTGCGGATTTTAACTTCTTACAATTTTACAGTCGATACTAAGAAAACTATGGAAAACCTCATTCAAGATCATCACATGCAATTTTCTACTAGCCCCCACAAAAATTCATATTTTTTATGGTTCTTTGGTAAAAAAAAATCACATTATGCAGATGGCCCGTGCCTTCTATGTTTAGACGCAATGCTTCTGACTTGTCCTCTTGTTTCTGTTATTTTTAGGTCCAACTTTATGTGTGAAAATTGCCTTGAATTTGGATCATGACAAAAAAATGAAACGCAGCTGTGAGTATGGAACAGCTGAGGGGGGAAAAAAATCTGCAGACAAACTTTATCTGCAAGTGTATCATGATATGTAGTAAGGAATGGCTGTTTTACAAAGCATCGAAAGTTTTTAAATTTTTATGTGAACTCGCAGTTTTACCATATTTTGAATAACTTTTTACTTGCAACATTTTATTAAAATTTCAGAAAAATTTCCTATCGATACTTTAAAAAATAGCACCAAATTGTACCGAGATTTTGTACATATGTTTCGGAATATCTCCCGCTTCGGCTTTCGTTATCTACACACGCAGAGGCTTGCAGATTAATTCAGTAGTAAATTTAACTAATCAATATATTTAATTTATTTACATAATTTATAATCCTATTCTGTGAAAAAACGCCACCTGGTGCCTGTTTCTGGAACTTAAAAAATTGACTTAAAAAACGACTTTAACGTTAGTTAACGAGTAATGATATTTTTGATGTATGATTTCGTTCTTGATGCACCACCTATCGGCAAAATTATGAACTTTTTAAACGTGCTTAATTCACGATTGTTGGTAATTTTTTAGCATTTTTCCATTAAAATAGAAGAATTTTGCCCTAATACACCACCTACTCGTGGGGTATGAAATAGCGGTAATTAGTTATATTTTGCAGATATAAATTTCCATCCAAAGAAATAACATGTTTTCAGTGGAAAGTGGGCAGGTTTTTTTTGATAGAAGCTAATTTGCGTATTTCAACGATTTTAGCTTCTCAAGGATAGGGAAAGGTTTCAGAATTACCGAAAAAGAAACAAAACTTGATATTTACGGAGTTTTATTTTTTCAATAAAACATTTGACTTTATTTTCGTGTTTATTCATTTGATTAAATTATTCTTTTATGCATTACAAAATTCATATGAAAACCCATTTTCCTGTACAAACAGAATTGTGTTTATCTTACAAAACTGGTGCATAGCTTTTTCTTGCTACAATACTTTTTGCAAGAGTTTTTTCTACAAACCTATACTGAAAGTCTTTTTTTTTTTTTTTCTACTTAACTGATACAAAAGGTAATTTCTCCTGCTACAAATGGTATTGGTGAGAGTGTGATTACTGTATAAATACATAAACAGTTGTTACATTATCATGAATACTTGCATGTTGTTTCCAAGGGGGGTACTCATATTACTCTATAGCAATGCAGATGCTTTACTTACAAAATATCTTTGTGGAAGAAATAAAGGAGTGTGGGTTTACTGAAAATTCTTTTTTCTTTTTTTTTTGTACTGAAAACTACTGAAAATTCTTGACTTTTTTACTGATGACTACTTTCTCAGGTTGGCATCTCTGCACGTGACCACACACTTTTGATTTGGACACTTTGTCTCGTACATGCAACGTAGTAACTGCCCTATATTTTTCAAACCCTGAGTTAAGGAAATAGCTGAAACATTTAGAATCTGATGTTTTAGAACTCGAAAAATCTGCAGACAATTTTGCAGTTAAATCAGAAACTGTGACTTCACATCAATTTCAAAATCAAATAGTTTGTATAGAATTGTATCCAACAAGAAGGTTCATATTTTGAACGTACAAATGCAAATTGATGAAAAGTTACAAAACTAAAAGATGCCTAGTACAAACATTAGCGAGTGAATATCTTTTTAAGCAATGTGTGCATACATTACAAGGTGTAAGCAATAATCTTCAATCTAACTTCATTGTTTATTCTAATATAGGATAATGGATAATAATTTGATTTTGGTCATTATTTTATATATTTTGCAGTAGAATACGTTTCAAAATTAATATTTCATTTTTATTTGTGAATTTAATTTAATACTGGGAGTCAAAATTATATTTCAAGTGAACATGAATTGTTTCTACGGCCCCGAAATGTTTTTAGTTTATAGTCATGGAAAAGTCATGGAATTTTTTTTTACCCAGAGAATACAAACCCTGGTTATAAATTTAAAATGGGTTTTTGATTTTTCAAGAGGATAAAAGTCAAATTGTGACTACATTTTTGAGGCAGGTATTTTTGTAATTTTCATTTCAATAAATAAATTAAATATCAGCAGCTTTAAATTTATATGTGCAAGTAGCATGTGTTACATAATTAAATGGATGTGTTTAATATTTTGTGCACATTACAATTTCTTCTTCAAATCTAAACATCTTTTCTAAACAGATTCCTCTAAAAACTGTAAGTTCTACTTCAGTATGACTATAGCTGTCCTTGTAATGTGAAGCAGAAATGCTAACATTTTATTCCTTGTGGACCTAAATGTTTTGTTTTGGAAAGTGTTAACACGTCATCTTGCAGTGCTTCTGTGTTATTTTGCTTTTCAATACATGAGTATTGTCCTTCGTAATTTTATAGACCTTGCATCATATGTAGTAGTGTAAACTTTGTATAATTGCAACGTTCATGTAGCGATTTTAATACCATTCTTTGCATTTTCCTTTTCTTTTTTTCTCAGTGTGTTGAAGCTGGCCTTGTTCAAGATTGGGTTAAGAGAATGCGAGTTCTGGGAATTGTTGAACATTCTGGAGATCATGGGTGATGTTATAGTTTTAATGTATTTTACCCATTTGCTACTGTTACATGTCTTTTTATTATTTAATCCTTTAAGACGCTGCATGGGCTTTTACAAAAGATCTATTTCTTCAGTTGTTTGTGACTTAATTTCTACCCATGTTTTCCCTTCTTTGTATTTCTTAAAATTTTCCTGTGCCCCACTGCTTATGGTGGCCACTTTTGAGCCTGATAGACGTGGTTCAACTTCCAGTAAGTTTGGTTGAGTTTAAATTTATTGTGATTCAGAACTATCTTTAAGCCATTGGTTTCATCCCAAATGACCGATAGCGCAGTCTTGGGATGTAAAATATGCAATTAAATTAAAACATACAAATTATTCTCTGTTTATTTCTTGGTCTACCTCCTCTCCTTTGCTCTTTCCTTGCAGGTTCCAGTGTAGTGCTTGTCTACTAATGTTCCATTTTTTCTTAAGTGTATAATTTAGCTAAGCATATTTCCACTTTCTAATTATGTTATGACATGTTTTTGATGGCAAAAAATCCTTTATTGTTTTATTTAATCTATATTGTACAGAGGTAGTTATTTATGAAGACATAAATTTGGTTTTTGGGAGGTATTGCCTTTGTTACTTTCCATTTTTGACATGTGAAAATGACCCTGATTTTATGGGGTTTTTTTTCTAAACCTTTTTATCACATTGTTTAGTACAGTATGACTTTTTTTGTTCTTACACCATAAAAATTCAACCAACCAACCATCCAAATATTTTTAATTTTTAGTTTGGTTTTCCTTCTAAGTTTGCTGCCTATTTTAAATATTTTTCATTGTTCAAAGGTGTCTTATGACTTTTCGAATTCTGTTTCACATCGAGGTACTGAATATTTTTCTATTTGTTCAATGTTACACCATCAATCTTTAGGGTTTCTCTTGCAGTTGATTCTATTTTTTTTTGCTTTAGCCCCAACTTTTATTTGACGTTTTATAAATTTTTCCAGTTTTACTTTTAGATCACTGTGTCATTGCACCATTAGGTAAAAATAATCTGGAGTCCTGTGGTTATACAGTGGTAATGTACTCACATAGCGTGCTGTTAACTCAGCTTCGATACCCAATGGTGTATAGTAAGAGGACACTTACTGCTTATTGTAATCTGGTGTTTGGTTTTCTAGGCCTGCTCAGTTTCCTCAAAAAACTCGTTCCCGGTGCAACATGATCTTTGCTGACCTTGTGCCCCAAACAGGCTGTCTGGCCATATGGAAAATTCAGGAAAGTTTTTTCTGATCGGAAAAGTTATGGAAATTTGAAGTATAAATGCCCAAGTAAGGGAAATTAAAATTATTTGTCACAAGTATTAGTCTATTAAAATGTTTTCCTGAATTGTACTTTTTCTACTGCATTGCATAATGAAATTTTTGAAAAACATACTGTTGACTAAACCACCTCCACAAATTGCCTTTTATCATAAAACAGTGTTTTGTATAAAAAAATATTAAGCCCATATTTCTCAGGAAAGAATATTTGAAAAACTTAACTACAACTTGAAAGAAAGAAAACCCTGTGCTTTTAGCTAAATTATCTCTTCTGTATGAGATTAAAATTGCAGCAGTCTTCTTCAACCTTATATATGTTACTGTGAAAGTGGACAATCTAGTGGTAAACTATTACAGGCAATTACTGGTTTGCTCAGTGAAAGTGTACAATGAAACATTGAAGGGGACCTGTGGCTTTTGGCAATCTTTTAAATTGCCCACTCCGGCAAGAGGGGGACAAACCCACCATGGAATAAATGGGTGTTATGTATATATATTTACATTATATATTTATAGTTACATTCTTTATTTACATTATATATTGTGAATTATGGGTATTACGCCTGTGCACAAGATTTCCAAATGGCAGGTAGGCAAGATAAAATGGAAGAGTTCATAAAAACAAAATTTCTTCTTATAATGAATTTTATTTTGAAGGAATATTTTTTAATTAACAATGGATTTTTTAAAAGCAGATTTCTCAAATTTTTATTTTACCTTGCAGAGCCCTTAAAATCATAGTGTGCACAGTCCTGATGGCTTCATAAATTAGTTTGTAAAATTTTTTACTAGCAGTCAGGGCACTGGCATATGCAGTGAGTATTGCTGAGAGTTGTAACCCTCATTGCTGTGAAATTTTGTATATTTAACATAGGAATATATGAGTTGTAGCTCTGTAACCCCCCATTGAGCCTATAACCCCCCTTATGAACTTTCTGCGTACGTCTATGAGTCAGGGTGTCAACGATTTTAATCATGTGATTTAAATCAATGATTAAAATCATGTTTTTAATCGGGATTTTTTTAAAAACATCATAGGATTAAAATCAAAATTTATTGCCTTTTTTAAAATCAATGCTTTATGTTGCATTTTTTAATTTATTATCTAAAGTTTAAACGAATTTTGTAAATAAATTAGTGGTTTAAATCTGACTTAATGAAAAACAATAATTTAAACTGATTTTTCAGTGTTTATGAAAAAATAAAATAAAAATTATTTTCTTTTTATCATATTGTAAAACACAGTACAGTGATCCCCCAAGTTAGATCAGTAATGTGTTCCATAAATCTTTACTTGACTTGAATTTTACGTAATTTGAATTTGTAAATTTCGTAAATTTAACTTTGTAAGAAACTGAAATATTTATAATTATTATTATACAGTAAAACCTCTCTACAACAATATTATACGGACCGAGAAAAATTATCCTTATAGAGAGAGTTATGTTATAGGGAGGGTTCATTATACAGTAAAACCTCTCTACAACACTATTATACGGACCGAGAAAAATTATCGTTGTAGAGGGGTTTATCGTTATATCGGACATCGTTGTAGGGAGGTTTTACTCTGTATATGTATATATTATTTACACAGTTATTTTATGAATGAAGCATCAAGCAGTGGTATTTACTCTCTGAAATCGGGCCCAGCTGCTTCTTGTTGATGATTATGCCCTTTAATGTTACTGCACCTTTCGTGCTTTCAACAATGTGAACGTTATCTTTTACTACCGTATTCGCTGTTAAAATAGGTTGATTAATATCCCAAACTACTATTACTTACATACTATTGTTGATATAATTTTCTCATCTTCATGCATAAAAATTATTTTCATGTTTTCTTCTAAAGTAATTGCAGACCTTTGTTTTTTGGAATTATTACTAGTGCATTCGGTTTTGCTTTTTGAATCCAATTTAACGGTAAATAAACAACGAACACTAATGGTGATAAATAAGTGATAATGGTGATAAACAACTAACCGTGCGAGGCATACTGCTGCCAACAACTTAATATTACATATCAAAATCAACAATTGCAAATATTGTTTAAATATAAGAAGTATGGGTCGTGGAAAGCAGGGATTATTTACAGAGTCCTTATTTCTAATTGGCAGGTTTCAGTTTGCATGTTATTATTTTTGGGCATTTGCCCAAAATTCACTGCCTGTTACTGCATTACTTTCCTGTTACTATTTGTCACATTTGCTGTGGCCGTACTTACACACTTACAAGGAGGATCGGGGGGGTTGGATGATGTATTTTAATGGTATTAGGCTCATTTGAAAGCTCTCAAAAAATTATTAGACACGTATTCGGGCATTTTTCAGAATGGCCATAAATATAGGTGTTATAGGGCCGGAGAGAGCAAAAATGGGACTATTTTCAGAGATTTTATATCATATTTTCAAAAGTATTGAATATTTATTTTTTTTTTTGCTTCATTATGTTCCTTGCAGAAATCCATCGGATACGCGTTTCATGGTTTTTGGGGGAAGTAACTTATTAATAATGTTTTTAAAGGGTTATAAAATGCATTCGGAAACGAGTAGCCCAGCGCAAGAATTCGCCAACTTGTTGGCTGCTTGGCGAATATAATATGTTGCATTTCTTTTTCCTGTATACTTATGGTATGATAATGACATAAAAATAACAAAAATTGTGATGGTTGAAGGAGTTAAAGTAATAAAGGAAAATCGAGATTTATATCATTAGAAGGAAGGAACATAAATGAAATTGAACTTTCTTCATTTTTATTTAAGAAAGGAGAAATCTATTTATTACAATTTTTATCGAATATTAAGTTTTTCACAATCAATTGTATGAAAATCACAAAGGCATGAAAAACAAATTTTTCCTGCAGTGGCTGGCTGCATCGAATAAAAGGAGAATTTTTACAATTAGGTATTTTATCACAAACATTTCCTGTGAATGTGAAACACATTTAGCGGACATTTAAAAAATCAGGATTTTCGTCTTCTGATAACCCAGATGTAATCCATGCTATTGATCATGGGTTGAAAAATATCGGAACACATTTGGAAGTGTATCAAGGACTGTAATTGGATAATATTATTTCGAATTTTTAATTCAGAACCAACAGCAGATATTTTAAAGTATCGACATATTTCTCGCGCTATGTACTTTATTTCTCTAAAAAAAAGCGATCTAAAAGTTGGCAAATGGGAATTGTCTGTTCAGAAATAATTTTAACTACCCCATCTGGCTTCCCCCAATGCTACACCTCTTTTCAAAAATCTACAGATTTTTATGAACACTACAAGAATCGCACAAAAGGACACAATTTTCAGTCATATTTCTGAAAAAATGCTCGTCCGAAATTTGCTGGAATAGGTTTGTCGTTAATTTTCCTAATGAACTGCAAGTTATAGTTACATTTGGCAATTTAAACAGAGAAGATTGGACTCTTTTTCCAAATTGGCTTGTGCTTTCGTGTAAACATAAAAATGCATCACCAACAACTTCGCCATCAGCATTTATTAAATATTGAACGGTGTACGAGTGAGTACACTGATTAGTTGGAGATGATGCACAACCCAATGTTATTTTTTCCCCTCGGAAACAAAGCGTTCGACTATCTGTTAATTCGTCATTGAATCCGCATTGATCGGTATTAAATATACAACGGGGAGGATATGTTTTAAATAGTTTTATCACTTCTGTTTGAAATTTTGTTGCAGCGTTTCGGATCATTTCCGGAGAAGTCACTAGTTTTTTCGTTACAAGTTTTGTTATTTTCCTGGTCGTTATGCTATGACATTTACAAAAGTCCTTTACCCATGTGCTTGAGGCAAGAAACTTTAATTTAGGGAAACGTAAAGAAGTTTCAATTGCCCATTTCCGAATATCGAAACCATGTATAACTCGTAGTTTTTTGCCCATAATTTCCATAAATTTCACCAAACTTCCATTTCGATTGCTTTATAACTATATCGGTTAGTGAACCTCCTTTTACTATATCCTTTTTAAAACGCAGATATGTTTTCTGATTAGGCATTTTTTTACAGCCCTTTTTGATTAAAGTGTCCCATTTCCAGGTTGGATGAGTTTCTTTAATAGCGACCATACGCTCCTTTTCGTCTATACTTATATAACCAGGCTCACATTTTATTTATACCCCATTATCATCATGTATAGAATAATGTTCTGGATCTTTTTCGGAAATCTCGATAACTTTACCATCTTCAAACTGCGATTTTGTTAAATAATTTTCCAACACACTAAAAAGTTCCACAGCTATAGCTTTTTCACAATCGGTGATATCACTGGACATGTTCAAGAAATTTGAATACGTTGCTTCGGTTATTTTTTGCAAATGATGAGTAACATTAATTGCATTTATGACCAATAAATCCATTTTAAAGTATAAAGCGAAAATTCGTAAACAGGAAAAAAAAAGTTAATTTGCCAAAAATTAAATTTTCTGTGGTTTTCTGCAGAAGCTAAACTTTAGCTTAATATTAAAAGAACAAGATATATCACAAAGATTTAAATTATAAACTAATAAATTTTAAACAAGTATAAAAATATATGTTGAATGCGAAGTCAAATTTTTTTAAATACGAAACTAACAATTTATTATGCGTACGATATATAAGAACAGTTTAAATGAACTGTCATGCAGCGCTCTTAAATATAAATCACTTTTTAATACTACCTTCGAAAATAACTGATTATACTACACCAGCAAATGTGCCAAGCAGCCAATAAGTTGGCGAATTCTTGCCCTTGGCTACTTGTTTCCGCATGCATTTTATAACCTTTAAAAAACATTATTAATAAAGTTACTTCTCCAAAAACCATGAAACACGTATCCGATGAATTTCTGCAAGGTACGTAATGAAGCAAATAGAAGAAAAAAATATTCAATACTTTTGAAAATATGACATTATAAAATCTCTAAAAATAGCCCCATTTTTGCTCTCTCCGGCTCTATAACACATATATTTATGGCCATTCTGAAAAATGCCCAAATATGTGTCTTGTAACTTTTTGAAAGCTTTAAAATGAGCGTAATGTCATTAAAATCCATGTCGTCTGCCCTCTGACCTTCCCGTGTTAGCTGTAATTTTTTAGATTTATTATGTAACTGTGAATGTACATAAGCATGCCTGTCTGGGGGGGGGTTACTGTGTAGGCAAAGACAACTTTTTTTGATTATTTCACTACAGTTTTTTACATAACTTTCATGGTCATGTGATGACTGTTTTAAATTAACCCAATTGAAATAAGGCTGCAGGGATTAATTATTTAGGTAGTTAAGGCTGTATTATTCAATGCATGCTGTAGTTGGAAAACTGCCATCACACATAAACAAGGTAGAGTTATGCATATTTATTTAAGAAAAAGTTCTGATTATAATACAAATCACAATTTGATTAATCAATTATGAAGAAATAAGTTTATATTTTAGGTCAAGTGAATAATACAGCTTTCCCTCTCTTATAATTATCCATACATTTTACAATCAATTCAATTTTCTCTTGACATTTTGTAATTTACTAAATTTATAAGAACGTTGATTGAACGTAGCACAAATGCTGTTTCCTATTTTCCTATCCTTCAGCTGATTGCGATTAATATGTTCTACAAAATGCAATGTAACAACCTAACGTCACAATGGTAATCTAAATTTATAATTCACAAATATTCATTTTACACTCCTGATAAGATAATCCTCGTAATAATGGAAAACCGGTGAGATTTTTTTAAACTAAAAGGACATAATTATAATAGGGGAATTCATCTTCTTTAATTTTTAACACACCAGAAAGAAATTTTTTAGACTTGCATAGTTAAGGTCCGCTAAACGTTAACTTGCATCCCCAAATCCCAGGTTACTTTGCCATAGCTTGCAAGCACCTTTCTTGTCCACGATCAAAAACCAAATCCCCTTACTTTCTGATTTCAACTTCCAAAGACACAATGCCCCTTTTTTAGTGCCACTGCCACGAGGCTATTTCCATATCTAAGAGGTCTATGTAACATAGGTACATCCCGGACAATTCCCCTACACATAGCCTCCCCAAAATTTCAATCCTATCCTAGCTTAACAGCTACTTTGATGCATGGATAAAAAAAAGGGGATACTAAAGAGGACACAGAAAGGGTTCTAAATGCACCTGTTACTGTAATTTAATGAATGTCATTACCATTGGCATGACTGTTAACTATTCCTAAAGGTTAAAGTAGCATGTGTGTTTATTAGATATTTCCTAATCTAACATAAAAAGAACATATTACAGGGGTTGGTTCTTGAGGTTTGGATTCCTTGGAAAACTGTAGGTATGATCCTTGCTGTCCTTGCACCATAAAAATGCAACCAACCAACCAACCAAAACTGTAGGTCCTGGTGCAGCATGAACCTTGCACCATAAAACTCAACAGAGCACTTAGACACAATACTTAACAGATACTTTTGAATAGCAGTCACATATATATGACAGACACTTCCCTTTTCAATTCCTCGTTCCAATGCTTGTTATGCTTTAACACTCTTGAATAGCAGATATCTTTGAAAAATGAACATATACTTAAGTCTAGAGATGTCTATCATTTAGAGGTTTTACTATAAAACATACGTGACAAATAGATGTAGTACAGCTAAATATTATGATTTTCAAAATTAATCACTTTGTGCAATATTTTAAGGGTAGTACTGCACTAGCTACACACAATAGAATAATGGCCCTGTGGTGGTGCTGTGGTACTCCATTCATCCAGCATGTTGTTATCCCTGGTTCGACTCCCAACAGTGCAAAACCCCACTTATTGACTAACTGCTGACTATAGTCCAGAGGTTAGTTTGTAGGCTTTAAGATGTTTGGATTCTCCATAAAACAGTAGGTCCCATCGCAGCATGACTCTTCCTGTCCTTGCACTGTAAAAACTCGCAAGCAAATAACTAATTGGTGACAATAAACAACCTTGTTTTATTCTTGTCGATTGAAAGGAGTCAACCATTTTCATCATTATGTAGTATTCTATACACACAATTCTTGTAGAAGTTCTTAGCTACATGTACTAGTTTTATTTCTATTAAGTTCCTTACAGTACACATTTACTTTTGCATGAAAATTTTTAGTTTCTGTATTGCTTCTCTTTTAATAGAATCTAAGTTTTTTTCCAAATTTCATAAATATAGGATGTAACAGGGATTGCTCTTCTTCGCTTTGTTCAATTATAATTCTCAGAGTTGCGATTATATCCATGCATGAATTCTTTTATAATTCCTGCTTGTTCCTTCTTTAATTTATCGTTATATGTTCATATCATTATATATTATCAATATATTATTTAAAGCAATGTTTTTCAAACTGTAATGGTGGTCTACAGTGGCTTATTAAGTTGTCCATTAGATCCACAGGAAATTTCAGAAGTAATGTGTGTGTATTTTTAACATCATGACTTTGAAAAATGGCTGTCAGAAATGAATAAAAATTTGATGCAGACAACATAAAATTTCTGGAAATGGTATCCTTTCAGATGTCTAAGTAATTTAAGAGATCTGTATTGGGATGTAAAAATTTGAAACTGAATTTTTTTTTTTTTTGAATATTTCAGTAATTATACACAGAAGAATATTATTTACCTTGTAACTGATGGTGAGTAGGGCTTAATATTATTAACTGAATTAGTATCACAATATTTCAATTTACTTCCAGTGAGGGTCCCACGACTGTTCTCCCTCCCCTGGTGGTCAGCAAAAGGTAAAGAAAAAATGCTTAAAATGGTCCATGACCAACCAAAGTTCATGGAACACTGATTTAGATAATTCTTAAGATTTTGCTACATACTGATACTGTAATTCCTTTCCAATTACTACCATTTGAAAGGTTTCCTCTCTTTGGTATTTTAACCATTAAGCCCCTTTTCCAATTTTTAGGCAGACCATCTTCCCATATTTGCTTAATCACTCTATTTAATATTGTTGAAATTAAATCTCAGTTGCTTTTAAATAATTCTGCTGTGATGTGTATGTTCCGCTTTAGGTTCTTTGCTATTTTTAAGTTACCTGATTACTTCGCGAATTTTGCTTTTACTAGGTGGTGGTGTATCTACAGTGGAACTTTGATAAGTCAGAATTGAAGGAAGTAAAAAACTATGTTATTGAAAATTGAAGTCATCAAGATATATATATATATGCACAATACATCTTGTTTGCCATTTCTTATTACTTTGACTTATAGAAAATTTTGACTCATTGAAGTTTGACTTATCCAAGTTTCACTGTATGTGCATATCGCTTGGGGGCATCTTCTTTCTCCTGAATGTCTATTTTTTCATTTAGTAGTTCATTGAAAAAATTTGTCGTTCTAATTATTTCATTCTCAGTCATTAGTGTTTTATCTTTATTTCTAATAGTGGCGTGTTTGTGTTTTCTTTTAATTGAGGCTTTTTATAATTTTCTTATCTGACAGTTCCTTCATATTTTTAGTTCTAACTTCAGTCTCTGATGATTTGATCTATCATTCTGCTCTAGGTTCAATTCCAATAATATAAGATGTGTGTCAATTCTTCTGCCCAGCATAGTCTGGTGTTTGGATTCCTCAGAAAATAGTACATCTTACCTCAGCATGACTCTAATTGTCCCTGCATTATAAATATACATTTTTTTTTTCCTTTTCAGTTTGGAACTTTTAGTAATAATTTTTTTGTATTTTTCTTACAGATTGCTTATTTTTGTCAGCACAAAGTATCCCATATCAAGCAGTGCAGATTTATCAGTGGAGAAAGTATTTCCCGTTAATGATTGTTTTCGATGTGATATTGGTAAGTTGATTTTTCTTTTCTTATGTATGATTTGGGATAATTCAAATTTTCTTCATGAGTGAGATCTGTATATATACTGCTAAATATTAGTGCTGTTGCTTTTTACATTAGATTCTATTCATGGGAATCTAGCGCTTCTGCCTTCTAATGTACTATTTTCTTTCTGGGCAATTATTGAGATGCATTCATAGATAAGAATACAAGAACGAATACAGTGTAGAAATGTTTAAAAAATTTCATGTTCAAAAATCAAAACATTGAATTAACATTACTAAAACGATGAAAATGAAGATTCTTTTATGTAGTAAGTTGCATTTGTGTGTGTTTATCGGTAATCATTTTTTTTTCATTGTACTTTAGTTATGAATGTCTAAAAAGCAGTTTTACCTGCATGTAATCTAAGACAATAGTTTTTGCTTTTACAGAAAATATTCCATTAAATTTTGTATGGGCATGGAAAAGTAAATAAAATATTTTGTTGCATGTATTTGACACATGTTGTGTACCCTTCCTTATTCTAGTTTATTGATCAGGGAAAAAAACATAAGCTAAAGTAAAAGAAAATGTAATTATATAAGCAAGAAACAATATATATTTATTTTCTGTTTTTGCAAGTTGTAAGTATTTCTCTATTGATCGTTAGATAATTTAACATATTAACATTTTATTAAATGTTTTGGCCACTGCCTTCTACATTCAAAAAGAAAAGCCTTTAGGGAGTGGGTTTTAAAATTTTGTATCTAAAGAAGTTGTGTCATTATTTATTCAAATTTTCTTGTTTTTTGAACTTCATTTATTTGTTTTTCTGTAGAAAAAAGGACCCTAAATGCAAGAAAAATGAGTAAGTTTTCTGTTGATAAAATATGGGGTGTTGAGGTTGCTAATTGCCAATAAAGTTTAATTTTTCATTATGTTAATTCATGTTGAATAGTAACTATTGGTCAAGAACTTTTGAGATTTGTTTATCTCTTAATGTTTTTTCCATATGATAACTTACAGCAATTTTTTTTTGCTTTGATGTGGCCGAAAACAATGAATGTTTTCAACATGCAAAAGCTTTCGTAATATATAAGTGTTGTCCCTTCATCATTGGCATCATGTGTTTTTATTTGCATGCTTTGAATGGTATTGCATAAACTTATTTTCTAACTTTGAAGCTTAAGCTCTTTGTGTTTATACTTGTCTGCATGTATTACTTACAAATTATAACGCAATTAACGAAACTTTGAATTAAATTATTCTTTCATACTTAATATTTTTTTTATTTAGCATCTATTTAGAATTGACATATGAGCGTCTCATTTTTTTTAGTATGATCCTTTACCTTTTCTTTTTATTAAATAATTAAATTCTTTCTGTAATAATTGTATAACAGTGCCATTAAATGGAATGAAATTATTTTGAGCATTAATTTTCATGCATAACTGTCTACTTTGTGTCGTGAAATTTTTTTTAATTTACACTGTTTATATTTTTAGATACATCAAGTTTTGATATTTCAGGTAGGTAAAATTTTACTAATGCACATTTGCATGTTAGTCAGAATCATTATTTTTTTTTATTCTGTGGATAAAAACTGTGGATTTGCATGGTTTTTGTAAGGTATATTTTATATTGAATAAAATGGCAGCAAGTGCACATATTCTGTTTATAATTACTGTATGCATGGACTCAGCTTGTTTGGTGCAGAATGACCCTTGTTGTCCTTGTGCCATAAAAATGCAACCAACCAACCAACCATCTATTTATAATCATTTGCAGACAATCACAAGTTCAAAAATCTAAAATTTTCTCAGTTTATACTGATGGTTGAGGGCATAGTTTTTTTTGTTAAAAAGTAATGATAAATGCAAGTTTTAAATAAAATAAGGGAATAATGTTATAAATTACTACAATATTTAAAAAATATGAGCACATGTCAGTTTTATATAATGTAGTTAACATTAAATTGAATTTCAATATGTATTCCACTCCAATCATTTATACCAGTGATTTTCAAACTTTTTATCCCACTGAACCCTTTTCTTGCCACATGCTGAGCCATGGAACCCCTTGATAAAGATTTAAGGAAAACCTAAAAGGCTATTTTTTGTAACTCTTTGGATGTTAACCAAAATAGGCAATGAATTTATTAGTACAAAATGTAATACCTTTTGATTGTTGCTGGATATTGCTTATTAGTTAATTCTATCTGCTGTTTATTATGGTTAATTCTAAGTGGTTATCATAAGGGGAAAATTACAGAATTTATGGATTTTCTTCGGAATTGTCGACGATGTTTAACAAATAACTCATGGAACCCCTGGAGGGTTGTCTCGGCACCCTGGGGTTCTGTGGAGTACACTTTGAGAAACACATATTTATACAATGGTTTGGTCTAAATTTAAATTTGCATTGGACATAGATATTAAATTCAGGGATTTTGGGTGATGATTTTAAATCATCAGTATTGTTATGTTTCTATGAATAGCAATTTGAATGTGTGATTCTAAAAAAACAGCAGTACTTTATATAAAAAATCATACATGTATAAACATTTTGTAAAATCTTTGCAATATGCATTATATAAAAACACGTGTTCTTTAAAAGCAAATAATATTCATTGATCATGTGTAGTAAAGCCCATTTTTGAGCACCAATCATGTCTAAACAATGACCAGTGATCACTTGAATGGAGAAATTTTGTCATGTACATGATTTTAACATAGTTTGCCGCTCTAAATATGTTATCCTTTAATAGGGACCAAAATTAAGCTTTGTTCATGATTTATTCCGATTTTGTTGTGTGTATGTATATGGGTTGCCCAAATGAAAGTGGACACATGTGATAGCAGCACCACCATTCAAGGTTATAAAGGTAGGAGGAGTGCATTGCAGACTGTGTATAACTGATTAACCAGTTCGCATGAGAGCATTTAAAGTGAATGTAAAGTCATGCTAAAGGTGGATGCGTCCAGAACAGAGCAATGCGCAGTAGTACGGTTTTTAGTGGCAGAAGGTGAGCGTAATGTGGACATGTATTGTTGAATGGTGGCTCTTTATGATGATCATTGTCTAGGATGAACGGCTGTGAACAAATGGAGTAAAAGTTTTCATGAAGGGCGGACATCAATATCGGATCTACCAAGACCAGGGCAAGCAAACACCATGATCTCCAATGAATCCATTGCTGCTATTGATGAAATGATTAGAGGTAATCGAAGAGTTACGACTCGTGACATCTCTGCAGCACTCTGAGTAAAGGAACGGTGCAATCAATCATACACCAATATCTGCAGTACAGTAAAGTGAGTGCACAGTGGATACCAAAACACCTTACCCCTGATCACAAGAAGCAATGAATAGGCCTCAGTCTGCAGCATTTAATCCATTATAACGAAGATCCCGCATTTCTGAAACACATTGTTGTGAGTGACGTGTTGTGGTGTCACCACTACACACCCGAATCGAAGAGAATGAGTATACAGTGGAAACACCTATCATCTCGTCCATCGAGAAAATCAAAAGCAATGCCGGCTGCACGAAAAGTAATGTTAACGTTTTTCTTCGATTACTGTGGGCCACTTTTGATTGATTTCCTGCCACAACAGTGCACTATCAATTCATCAGAATACTGCAGCACTCTCTCGCAACTATGCAAAGCAATCAAAAGCAAATGGTCAGGCCTTCTCTCACAGCAAGTGATCCTATATGATAATGCCCACCCACACTTCTCCCATGAAACCCAGACGACCATACACAAATTCCGTTGGGAAGTGTTGGAACACCCAGCGTACAGTCCGGATTTGTCCTTCTGTGACTATCACATTTTTGGACCACTTAAAAAATCTGGAAAATCCTTCATTGGAGAAGTCCCACAGACTGGAAAAATTCAGTGGGAACCAATAGGAACCTCCAATGGGAATTGTGAAAAAACCCAATGGGAACCAATGAGAAACCCACACTGCCCATCATCTTACGTTGCAGAATTTCCATTCTTTTCAGATTAAGAGTTGTAAGTTTCTGGAAGTGGCTGAGGTGTGTAAATGGCTTTCCTATGCGGTTTGTAAAGATTCCCAAGATTCTAGGGAGGAAAAGTCAACTATTTTTGTTTGTAATATGCGTGTGTAGTATTTTTATTGAGTCCCAGTCAGGTTTGTGTCAATATTGTGAAATGTGTTCTGCAAGACGTAAGGCTGTTTCCTTTTGCTAGTACTTATGTTCTTTTCTCATGTTCTTTTTTGTTTGCCCTATGTAATGTTTATTGCAGTTTTTGCATGGTATTTGGTATCTGTAAAATCTTCTGCTGGAATTGGATGTCTAATTTTCGTGAGTTGTTTGCAAAGTGTTATGACTAGGGAGTAGTATGTTTGATATTTGCTTCCTTGAGGATGGGAGAGATTGTTTTAGAAATGCCTTGAACATAATGGAGATGTGAGTGCGGGATGTATCATTTTAAGTTGTGCTATTGGGTCTATAGTTTCTGAGTATAAATCATTTAGGGTATCCATTATTTTTAAGTGCTGTGTATGTGTGCTTGGTTTCTGTGTTTAAGAGTGCTTCATTACTGCAATGGGAATTGGTTCTAAGACTTAAGGAAGGTTTTAACAATGGAAGCTTTATGGCATATTGGATGTGATTTAAAATCAAGGAAGGACAAAGGATTATACTGGGAAGAGAAATGCAAATATTTAAAAATGTCTTTCAAGAAGGACCATACCAGAGATCTTTTCGGCCAAGTAAGGAAGATACGAAAGCCTCTTTCAGCATGCAGAGAAACTATCAGAGACAAACATGGGATAGACCAAATTAATCAGCAAGGCATCATGAGCAGATGGCGAGAATTCGCTGATGAGCTATATGTCAATTCAAACCATTATTGAACAATTTGAGAGAAACCAGAATTAAGGGAACCTGCCATCTTCCAAGACGTGGGCAGTGAAACAATTGACAAACGATAAAACATCTGGCTTTGATGGCACACAGCGGAAATGCTGAGGCCTGTACCAATATCGGTTTTGACAGCACTGTGTCAAAAGATTTAGGAAACCGGTAGGTGGCCAAGAGAGTGGAAAAGATCAGTCTTCATCCCTTTGTCAAAAAAAAGGAGACGCAAGGGACTGCACAAATTTTTTCCTTGATTCCCCACACAAGCAAAGTCTTCCTGAAGATCATACAGCAACGCTTACGTCCTACCATTGAGGCAGAACTACCTGATGCACAAGTAGATTTCTGCAGTGACTGAGGTACACGCGACTACATTGCAAATTTGTGCTGGATCATGGCATGAACTCGTGAATATCAAAAAGAAATTTACATAGTATAAAATAAAACAAAAGTAAAATAATTTTATCATAAATTACTTATTAATTTTAATGAAAAATCTTTTAAAATATTTTTACCAATATCCGATATTGCTACTTTCTCTATATCTATGAATTATATTATTTCACATGAAAATGCATAAAATTTAGTAAATAAGGATATAAATAGTATAAATACACCAAATAATTCATTAATATTGTCCGTTTTTGTAAAATGTTTTTTAACATTCTACTGCAGCTGTATGAAGCCAAAAACAAAACGGAAATTTATACCATTCTAACAAAGAGAACAGTTCATAAAATTTTCAAATTTTTTCAATTTGACCCTTTTTATGTACAGTGTACCCCAAATATGGCCGAAATTCGTAAAATGTAGTTCTGAAACCATTTTTTTATTATGAAAACAGGTGTTAGTATCGAGTTTAATATTTTTATATTATTTAACTAGATGTACTTTAATTAATTGCAGAATTTTATTTTGTGCATGTAATTACTTTATTAGTTAAAAAATCTTAAAGTTGGTGAAATATTCGGTTTTATGCTGAAAACTTATGTCAAATTTTCCTGTACTAAATAGAAAAACAAACGCAATATTGATATTTCATTTTATAGCCCGGACTATGCTAAAGTTAATTGTTTTTATTTGAAACTAATATATGTGTTAACCATTTGGAAGATATTATAAAAAGCAAACATTCCTGTGAGAACCATTTTTGTTTGTCGTGGGTAGCCATTTTGATTATTTTCTTCAATATGGCAGCCTATGAATATCAAATAAATTCATTTCTGAAGTCTACATATAAGGGTTATTCAGTGGGGAAAATATGAAATTTTTCTAAAATACGATCACGACTGCTTTGAGTGACAATTTATAGAATGATCCTATTGTACAGGGTGCATCATAAATTCGTGCAAACTTCAAAAATCCATAATAAAAGAAGTAATGCTGGGGAAAAAATTTCGGTTTGTGTGAATATGATCAGAGGGACATTCGATTTTTTTCCATGCATAAAAAAAAAAATGATTTCAAAAGTAACTGAAAGAGGGCACTCATACTTCATACTGAGACGTTTTATGCATATCACGCAAACACAGACAATGAAACAGATCACAATAACATGACACTGTGCATTTACTATTTTAAAGTAAAAGATGTTCAACATGACCGCCACCACAAGGTATTAGGCAAGTGAGGCGTGTCACTACGCCTATTGCAGCTGAGTGTAGCATGTCGGCATCGATTCCACTGACGGTCCGTTGAATGGCATCTTTCAGTTTCATCAAAGTGGCAGGGGAGCCCCGGTACACACAAGATTTCAAGTATCCCCACAACCAAAAATCTTCCGGGGTCAAGTCTGGTGATCGTGAGGGCCACTTAAACTTACAACCTTGACTTATCACTCGGCCTTCCGTCAAAGTTTCCAAGAGGACTGTCTTGACTGCACGTGCAAAGTGGGGCCGGGCACCATCCTGCATGAAGGTGATGACAGGTAATGCATGTCTTTTCTGCAATACAGGCACAACCTGGTCACTCAAAGGCGTAACATACGGTTTTGCAGTGACTGTACATGTTTTCCAACCGGATACAGGGCAATGCTCTTCAAAAAAGAAAGGGCTCAAAATGAAAGACGCGGTGAAACCACACCAACCAGTCACATGAGGAGAATGCAGTGGCTTAGTGAGGTAGTCACGAGGGTTTGACGTCGCCCAAATATAACTGTTTTGCATATTGACATCACCATGCAGTGAAAAGTGGGCTTCATCCGTCCACATGACATTCAACAACCATTGTGGGTCACGTTCCATTTATGCAAGCGCCCATGTAGCAAATTTTTGTCTTTCATCTGTTTCTGCCGGTAATAATTGGTGAAGTGCCTGTATTTTGTACGGATACAGATTCAAGATTCCGTGCAGGATATGTCAAATCGACGATTCCGGAATCCCCGTTATTCTCCCAGCTTCACGAGCACTGTAACTCCTCGGTGATGCCTCGGCTGCCAATTCTTCCATGACACTTTGTACAACATGGATGCGGTCCACGCTCAAGGATGGTCTGCCACTTTGTGGATGATCCTTCAAACTCCCCATTTCCTCAAAACGTCGTACTAAATTCAGTATCCCATTCAATGAAATAGGGCTTTTTTGCGCCTTCAGTCTGTTCTCCGTGCGAAACTTTCGCAATGCAATAGTTGTGGATTCACCATTCGATTTATATAAAATAAATACATATGCTGCAACGTGCATTTCGATCAATTTAATACCAGTCTCTTTGCAATTTGGTTTAAATAGTAGTCTATGTACTACACCATTCTGCGAAATAACTGGCAACAATATATATACGTTCGTAAAGAGATTATATATTGTCCTTCGTAGCTCAGTGGGTAGAGCCTCCGCCCGGCAAGTGGAAGGTCGTGGGTTCAGGTCCCACCGAAGGCAGAAATATTTATTTTCTTTCGAACGTTTCACCATCTAATCACGCCATACCATCGGCGTTGGTATCACTACGCCAATAAACGTTGATTGATTGACATTGTTGTTTGATGTTTCTGCGTTCTGATTTATATAAAATGGATTCACCATTCTTGTAGAAAATTTTAACGACCAACGTTCGATC
>QLNU02015360.1:270372642-270402640 GCA_006491805.2 Dysdera silvatica
CAGTATTATTTTATTAATCTCAGTAGTAGTTCACGAAGCATGCAATGCAAAGTCAGCAGTTTTAAAGTAAATAATTACTCCGGATTTTGTAGAATATGTGAAGATCATGGAACCTTCATGCTGCATTTTCATGTGACTAATAAAACACAATTTGTTTATAAAACAAATATCAAGTTCAAGTTTTTGTTTTAAAACGTGTTAATACTTATATAAATTATTTGACTGTTCTATTTTTAAGTACTGACAGATTTATAAAAACTATACCAAAATTTAGTTTTGAGTTCCTACGTTGGCTTTGATAAATTTTTTCATTTGCTGTCATTTTATTCTACATAAAAAAAGCTTACATTCCAGCATTATAAAATATTACCGATCAACAGTTCCTGCTACTAGAATTGCATTGGAATGCTGACCATGTAAAATACTTTTAATGAGGTCATTTGAAATTAAATTAGGAATTCATTCTACAAGGGTTGGATAAAATAATTCAAACACCCCTATTTTTAGAGAGGCCCTGCGGTGGCGCAGTGTGGTAACGCGTTCTCCTATTGCGCGGCTAATCCGGGTTCGACTCCCAGCAGTGCAAAAAGAACGCTTACTCAGAGATCTCATAAAGATCGCACTGCTCACTGTAGTCCGGGGTTTGGTTCCCTAGGCCTTAAGAGGTTCGGATTCCTCGGAAAACAGTAGGTCCCGGCGCAGCATGACCACTGTAGTCTTTGAGCCGTAAAACCAAAAAGAAAGCGAAAGCTATTTTTATAGAGTTAAACTATTCCAAACGCATTTGCCATGAACAGTAATGTTCCCTTTTATTATCAGTCACATAGCTTAAACCATTGTTGGTGACTATTGGTCCTGTTGTTCAAACAATTCTTTTATTTTTCTTTCATGTCATGATATGTTAGACCTAAGAGACTTTCAAAGAGGAATCACTTTTGGTGCATGCCCAATGGGGGCATCCAGAGTTTGTCAAATTGATGAGCGTAGTACAATCTGCTGTATCCTTGATTACATCTGACAAGGGAACCACTTTTGTGGAAGCTCGTACTCTGACACAAGACATATCACAAATGATAGTCCCTAAATTTCTTATTAAGAATATGAAATCAGTTTTTTGTGAAATAGCATATAAAATTTTTTTTAATTAATACTCGATGTCCAAAAATCTTTTTAGGTGAAGTTTGATATTTTTTATTCGCACTGTATATGAAGATAATAACTTTTGAACTCAATTCGAATAAAGAAGGTGGTTGCATTTAACGAATAAAATTATAAAAGTACACGACAGATCATTCAGAGTATTTTAAAAAAATTTATAAAAACTAAGCTTTTTAATACTTATATTTGGCACATCTGGCTACCATTTAGAAAATTTGGCGATATAGGCATGAAGCATTTATTATTCCGTTATGCTGATATTGAAACCTTCATTGACGTTATTTTTAGGAAATATAATGGCATAATAAAAAGGAAAAAATTCTAAATTTTATGGCCGTAACATCAAAATATTTTACGTAATTTTTTAATAAAGAAAAATGTTTTAATGAAGCTGGCATTTCCGAAATTTTATACGTAAATTTATTTTAAAATGCAGACAAGCATTTTATCATACTGAACGTCTCCTATTTTTTGCAGAGTCACCCTGGCTCTTGCAAAAATTTGATGCAGAAAGTTGGAATGTTGTAAATCAATTGAAGACTTTCAATATGAGAAAATTATAAAAATGTCTCAAAATATCGGATTCCGGAACTATTTTTATAAATTGTGATGATGATACTTTTCATAAAAACGTTCAAAACGTAATTGTTCTTCACAATGGCTGCACTTTAAAAAGGATGTAAATTACATTCATTCTCACTGTAAATCGTATCAATTAAGCAAAAACATATTTTGTCAATATTTTTTAATTGAATAGTTTCACTAGGGGTGTGATTACAGTTACACCAAGAATATTGCAACAAAAGGCGATATTGTCCTGCACTTAATTGGTTATATACCAAAGAATGAAATTTTATTTTGTTTCGACGTGTTACATCAATTTTGATTTTATCCAGAGCAATTTTGTTTGATTTTTTTGATGAAATGTTTATACTTCATGCCGATATCGCCAATTCTTCTAAACCATAGCCAAACGTGCCAAATATCCATATTAAAAAGCTTAGCCTTTATATAACTTTTTAAAATACTCTGAATAATCTTTCTGGTAATTTTATAATTTTATTTGTTAAATGCAATTACCCTCTTTATTCGAATTGAGTTCAAAAATTATCATTTTCATATACAGTGCAAATAAAAAATATCAAACTTCATCTAATAAGTGCGATTTTTGGACTTTGGATATTAATAAAAAAAATTATATGCTATTCACAAAAAACTGATTTCATATTCTTAATAAGGAACTTAAGGACTACCATTTGTGTGTCTCAAAGTGTGAGCTTCCACAAAACTGCTTACCTTGTTAGTACACTTGAGGTTGTGTATCTGGAGATCACCATCTGAATGCTACGAAGTTAACTGTCTTAAACCCACTGACAAGCATGGTGGAGGTTCCTGCATGGTGTGAGGTGCCATATCATGGAAATAATTTTTTTTTTTTAATTTCTTCATTTTGGCAGGCATCATACAACAGAGTAACAGAACAGATTACAATAAACTATGTTATACATGATCTATTCTACATTCGTGAACCTATTAAATACATAAATACCCATGAAATCCAAAAATCTGCGGTATGTGAAATAGTTAAATATAATTTGTTATTGACATCCTGCCAGGACAGTGAATGGAAAAGACTATTATGTTTGACAAAGCCCCCGCAGCCCCAGAAGTGCCAATCCTAGAGTTGCCTCACAGCAAATATAGCAACATAATCAATATAAGTTATAAACATATGTATATTTATATTACATCTAGTTAAGAAATAAACTAGTGATTTAAAAAGTGTTATTGTATTTGCAGTTTGTATCTCCTCTGGTAATACATTCCAGATCCTTGGTGCAAGTGCACCAATATGAAACATACCTAGATTTATTCTTGATAACCTGGCCTCAGGAAGTCACAGGTTCATGCATTGTACCCATGCACTGAATGATCAAAAGGAGGAATATCAACAATCACATCTCTGTGGAGGAGATAGTACATAAAAATTGTCTCACTGCAGTGCCCCAGATAAAGAAACAATAATTGACAATAGAAAGAAAAAATGAATAGTATAGATTAATAAGAACGTTAGTTGGTAGTTTATGTATAATACCCAAATTTCGACTAACTTCAGATGAAATAGCCTGAAGCTGTGATTTCCTCTTTAAATTAGATTGAATAATTACACCTAAAAATTTAGTTTCTAATGCAAATGAAACATTTGATTACTGATAATAATAGAATATAACTTAATATTAACGTTAAGTCTTAAAGTAAAAAGAAGACACTGTCTTGTTTGTGTTTAGTGTAAGGAAGTTCCGTGTAAAGAAATCAATATGACTTAACTCCCTCATTTGTTCTTTGTATAAGATCGTCAATATTTCAGTCCTTTATAGAAACACTAGTGTCATCAACATAACAAATAAGCTTAAAGTGAGTCTGTAGAAAAAATATATCATTTATATAGAAGATTTGTAAACAAAAGTAGGCCAAGAATAGATAGATCCTTGTGGGACACTACAGCAAATGGCTTTAAGCGTAGAACAATGGTTTTCAATATTTACATACTGTTTCCTATGGGTTAAGTAATTAGACAATAGATCATTCGCAACGCCACAGATAGCAAGTTTATGTAACAGTCTCTGTTGATTTATGGTGTCAAAGGCCCTGGACAGATCAAAGAACAAACCAATGCAGGAGTATTTGGAATCAAGAGAAGATTAAATGAAGTCTGCTGCAGAAATTAATACGTGTTCAGTAGATTTATTTTGTTGAAAGCCATATTGGTTTTTATGAATAATAGAATGTAATTAGAAAAAATCATAAATGTTTATGTAACGTTTTTTCAAAAAATTTTATCAAATATAGTGAGTATTGACATTGGGCTATAATTTAAAATAGCAGTTTTAAATCCAGTTTTGAAAATAGGAATTACTGTTGCAATTTTAAAATCATGTGGAATTTCACCAAAGATAAGAATGTGATTAAAAATATGTAGTAATGGTGTTAAAAGAGTATAGACAGTGAACTTAATTGGAAATGGATGTACAAGATCATGTCCAGGACCTTTCATATGATCTAAACTCGAGAAAGTTCAGTTATGGAGATAAAACGAGTCACTTGCATTATAGTCATGGCACTCTAAGGCAATATTCATTGTATCAGGGTGGCACGCGTGAAGTGCAGCAGGAAAATCAATAAAATGATCATTTAACATCTCAGTAATATGTACTGGATCAATAATTGTTCTGTGGCTTTGCTTGAGTTAATCAAATCTGCTTTACTACTACTCCGGCCCATAAGTACCTTTATTTTCCATGGACTGGCGTTCATAAAATAATAGTTTAGAAAAACTTCTTTTAGATGTTTTAAGTTCTTTGTTAAGTTTATTTCAGTAGGAATGGAGAAGTGCCAAGCCTTCCAGTTGTCTTGTTTTCATAAATCAAGAAAATAGTTTGTTTTATATTAATCTTACAAAGTAATGATCTTGTAACCCAAGGCTTTCTAATTTTTCTAGATTTAGTTATGTCAATATTTGAAAAGCAGCCATCGTAGATTGGTTTTAACACAGCAAGAAAATTCATATATGCACATTCAACATCAGTAGCGTCTTTAATACATGTCCAATCTATTAATGACAGCTCATTTGTAAATAGAAACAATTTTTCTTCTGAGAAGCATCTAGTCATACAAGAATTCTTCACCATGCGAGTATGAAGCTGCTTGGCATTAAATACAGTGAATATAGGCAAGTGATAGCCTGTTTTACTAAACAAAACATGATCTTTTGGTGGTGTTCGAGTTGTTTTGTACCAACCCTTGTATGTTGACTTTACTTTGAATGATCTCATTTAAGTCTGTTTATCAAAACATACTAACAAGACAGACATAGTAAAAGAAATTTATGTACATGATAGGTTCTTATGATTATAAATAAAACACCTTTGTGCTTTAAGAAATTATGAGTGAGGTAGGAAAATATAAGGAAACTTATTTTTATTACCCCATCATATAAAACATTTGTTTTATAAATGTCAGAAGCTTAAAATTACTTGGATTTTCATTTCATCAAGTGCTTGTAACTTTCCTGGTGTTGTTGTACTTTACTACCAAAAGCTGAAAGATGTCCATCTTCAAAGACAAGCAGCAAAAAATTTGACTTGTTTTCCAAATATTCTCATGTTATGCACCATGCCAATATGTTCTGGGATGCATTTAATTTGATCTAAATCTATGATTCAGAAATTATCGTAAACAATTGATCCTGTCACCTTGTGGAATTAAAAGTTATATTAAGTTTCCTGTGATTCTATTCATTTGAATAGAATAAGCATTAGGGTGGTCTTTATTTTGCAAGTTTGGAATTTTGAATGCAGCATTCCTCAGTTTTGTTCATTTCTATAATATATTAATAATCAAAAATTTTAATTTCAATTGAATGATATTAACATGTGCCATATTGAAGCTGAAATTTTGTATAAAAATCCATTTTTTAAAGTTTTTAAGATTTTTTAAACAACTGTGCTCTAAATGTCAAAATAAAAAACAATAAAAAGAAGGCAATCAGTTTGAGAAATGTCAATAACTCGTGTCAATTACATAACTTCGATGTGTGAATAAACAAATGAGGCATCTACCTTCAAAACCAGCCATCTCCATTCCTCTCGCCCTGCAGTCCTCAATTTAACATTATGGGAAGATTTTAGTTTTTATTCATTCCTGGAAAATCTATGCAAGCAGGAAGGCTACTCTTGAAATGAAACAACTGAAATATTACAATATTACGTTCAAAAACAAAATGTACCACATTAAAGGTAAATGTAGACAGTGGACGATGAATATATTGTACGGCTTCAAAGGATATTAAATGGCTGATTCATAACATCTCGAGTACACACTGTGTATTTTCTTATGTACTCTTTTAAAACCTAAATATATATTTATCATATAAATTTAAAAACTGCCACAAAATATGAACTTATTCATTTCAGGGTAATGTATTGAAAATCAAAAATAACGACTTGTAATATAAATTGTTTCTGCTCCTCGTCTTTCATCATTGAAATCTGATAGTCCAACATAAGTTCCACTGTTCTTTCTGCATTATCATTCATTATTTTTAACTTTTCAATCATTTCTTTCCCTTTCTTATAACTTGGTTGTTCATTCCATAAAGCTGCATGTACTTTAATAAAATCTATAGGAATATTTCATTTTTCTAAAGTTTTAAATGACTTTCTCGTTATTTCTTCTCTTTTGCTACCAGTTACAAACGGAACTTTGTGTTAATTTTCAAAATTTCTTTACTCATGTCATCTTTTTCATCTTCGTCCTGTTCTACTTCAGTTTCCTTTATTTTATCTCAGCTGTTCTAAGTTTTGTATTTATGTCCATTATGTCAGCAAAGGGTTAAAATAGCAGTAGCATGCACTCTTCCCCTAAGTTCTTTAATTGCAATTTTTGCATTGTTGTCATTCATCAAAAAGTCTAATACAGCTGATAGATGAGGAATTAATAGTTCTAATGTAGCTTTCTTTTTTTTTTTACTTGTATTTTTATCCTGGATGGAGTAACTTTCGCTTTCCTTTTCTTTGAATTACACTTCAGCAATATTTACATCTGCATCAAATTCACTTTCACAATTAATATCTGCAGATTGAAAACAAAAAAGGGAGAAACTGTAATTAAAAATTGAGTGATAAAGTACAAAGGAATAATCAGTCGGACTGGCTGATTAAGTGCATAAGATGCAGTTTAATGGTAGGGGCATCATAGTAATAGATTAAAATAGCTAACGTTATCGTTAGCAAAAGTTTCATCTGTGATAACTACTATAATTACAAGTGGTGAACATTTTCAGGTCTCCTCAGTATTGATTTCATGCCAGTATTTCATAATGTGTCTAATTATTAAAATGTGTAATGTTATAATACAAGTAAATATATTATAGTATATATATTACATAATTCATATGTATTCGTATTTACACCAAACAAAAATAATTTTATGTAATCTAAAAAATCCATTATTCCCAAAATTTCACTAAGGTGATTAAATTGAAATTATGGCTCATAAGATCACACTTCTTACAAATAAATTTGATTGTAGTTACATATATATTTTTCGTATTTCAACTGGATACTTTTTCAAATTAAATATGCTTGTAAGAAAATTTTAAATGTTTGCACATACCAGCATAATTGGTTGCAGCTCCCTCTGACATCAGAAACTCTTTATTCTTTGCCGATCTTTCGTTTCTCTCATTCCTTCTTTTTTCGATACCTGCTGGCTTCATATCCTTGCGGATTATACACCCAGGACGACCTTTCTGTTCCTGTGCTGATGAGAAATCATCTTGATTTTTAATTAATTCCATAGCATTTGCATCAGTGATACCAAACAAATCCTGAACATCACTTTCAAATTGTTTTAACCTTTGTCTGTGTAAATCACTTTTACGATTTTTAGGTTTTCCAGATACCTCCAGTCTTCATAAAATTTTTTAATACAAAGAGTGCAATCATGGGTCAGGATCCTAGCTTTTTTCCAAAAAACTAAACACTCATTAGTCACAAGTAATGGACTTTCATGTAAATTCAATCACACCAATCGCATGTTATAAAATAAAACATTCAATTAGTTTTCGATGGCAATTTTTTTGCCAGAACTACAATCTTTAATTTGTCAATTGCAAATTTTGTTTCGTAGCATTTTATGAACACAGAAATACAGGGAAACTAATGAATGAATAACAACTCATTGAACTGCGTCACATTCGCAAATGAGAACTGTGAAATGTCCACATGCAGTTGGCACATAGCACTTGTATGTTTCCGGCCATAGGTATAATCTGGAGGGGGCAAAGGGGCACTTGCCCTAGGTTTTTTTAGAAAAGAGGCAAAATCACACTTTTTTCCATACAATTTTAGGGTTTTTGTTTCTCCCCTCTACTCTACACTATATTTAACCTCCGAGTTACGCATCTGTTTCTGGCTGTTTATTGAAAGTTCAAGGTCAATGCGGCACATGTTAATACTATTGAATTGTCTTGAAATTTTATGCTGTTTAATACCTCATTGAACTGAACAAAAGTAGGGAGTACTGCATCAAAAATGTGAACTTAATTTTTTTTCCATGTTAATAAAAACCACCCTTATAAGCACAAATGTGTTTATTTTGGTTAGACATTCATTCATAGTCATTAATTTAAAATCATAATCATAAAAAATCATAATTATAAAAAAATTTAGGTTTTATTATGCAAGAATTTAAGGTAAATGATTATTGTAAATATTGAGTTCTTTATGTGAATGAGTTTTAAGTTTTTTTGTATAAATCTTCATTTATATGAGGTTTGTTCAAAAAGAAACCAAACTTTTGAAATAGCGCGCCAATCAGCAGAGGGAACACGCTGCGGCTACTGAGTGCATCTAGCCGCTGAAGTAAGCATGTGCACAAGCTGTTCATCAGATTAGTGCCAAAGTGACAATGAAGTTTGAAGAACAATGTGTGTGTGAAATTTTATTACAAACTTGGCAAAACTTTTACAGAAACATTTTAGTTGCATAGCCAAGCATACGGGGAGGACTCTATGAGTCGCACGCAGTGCTATGAGTGGTTTAAGTGTTTTGAACATGGCAGAATGTCGATTCCAAGTCTGGACGACCCTCCACATCAACAGATGATGGCCATGTCGAGACAGTTCATGCTGTGATTCGTGGAAATTGTAATTTAACTGTTCAAGAAATTGCTGATGAAGTGGGCATCAGCGTAAAATCATGCCATCAAATTTTGAGTGACAGACTTGAGATGCGTGGTCAGTGCAAAATTCATGCTGCGTTTGTTGGTTGACAATCAGAAACAAACCTGTGTTGAAATCAGCCAGAAACTGCTTGCCAATGACAATGTAAACTTCCTTAAGAACATCATAACAAACGATGAGACACGAGTTTATGGCTATGATATTGAAACGAAGGTACAGTCGGCACAGTGGGTGAGTAAAGGGTCTCTTCGTCCAAAAAAAAGTATGCATGAGTCGTTCGAAGACCAAGGTAATGTTGGTTGTGTTTTTTGACTGCAAAGGCATTGTCCATCAGAAATTTGTGCCACATGGTCAGATGGTAAACAAGGAAATCTACCAGGGAATTCTAACACGTTTTAGGGATGCTGTGTGCAGGGAGAGGCCTGAATTGTGGGAAAACCAGACTTGGATGTTGCATCATGACAATGCGCCGGCTCACACGTCACTCCTTGTCCGCAGCTGTCTAGCAAAACATCACACTCCCATTGTGACCCATCCACCACATTCTATGGACCTAGCCCCAGCAGACTTTTTGTTTCCCAAACTTAAAACCACATTGAAAGGACGTCGTGTCCAAACCATAGTGGAGATTCAGGACAATGTGACAAGAGACCTGCATGCCATCCCAGAAAGTGCGTTCCAGGAGACTTTCCAAAAATGGAAGAAACATTGGGAACGGTGTATTGCCAGTAGAGGGGACTACTTCGAGGGGGACAGTGCTTAAAATGTTGTACAATGATCAATAAAGATGTTATAGCAAAAGTTTGGTTTCTTTTTGAACACACCTTGTATGTATATATATATATTGTAAAAGTGTTAACTTGTGAAAAAAATTATAATCCTTAAGCTAAGTTTTTCATATTTTATATTTTTAACTGTTCATTAATTCTAACATCTTCACTAATTCTTTCCTTTTATTAATACATTTTATTTTTTATTAACTAACAATAAATGCAAATGTCAATGTAGTGTGCCTGACCTAAAAAGATATTCAAATAAATGGGAATATTCAAGAAAAATTGCAGAAAAATTGTTTTACAAACATAAATTATGTTTAAAATTTATGTTTTTCCAACCAAATAAAAAATCATTCAGTGCATTCGACTAAAAGAAATATTAGGCGATCAAATACTTACAAAGAAAATAATTCTTCTGTGCCTGATGGGAGCCGAACCCACATCTTAATTGCTAGTTAAATGCTCTATCCATTAACTATCCACATATCTATTCATGCATTCTCTCCCATGCTAGCATATATAAGGCTTTCACTATGAACAAGTTCTCAAAGAATGGTGCAGTGCTTTGACTGCTTTTTAAACCATGAGGCAACATGTCAAAGAAGCCAAATGTCTGAAAAGCAAATGAGCATTAATATTTAAATATACACGAGGCACAGAAAAGACATCCTTTTCTTTGTGAGTATTTGATTATCTAATATAACTACATCATAGGCTATGATGAGAATTACTCGAAATATAAATATGTTAAAAACAAAGGTAAGGACATGTGTTTTAAATATTTAGGTGCTTTGTGGTGACAGATGCAATGCACTTGTTTATTGTGCATACCGTCCTGGTTTGAATTCTGATAGCACCAAATACTTGTAATTTATTTTTATAGTTCTGCTATCTTGGGTTTAAATTCTTAGGCGACCAAGGCTCAGATTCCATAAAAAATATGTAGGTTAAATAACAACATGACCTGAGCTGTTCCTGTATCATACAACAAAATATTTAGGAAGTCATTAATTAAAAGAAATGTGAAATTTCAGGTTGTCTGTTTTCATGATATATTTTTACTGTAAAATTTTTATAAGTAAATTCAATTTATAAATGCTTTTTACATTATTTGGAAAAAAAATCAAAAGCAGTAATACTTGTGCTGGTGCAACAGATTTTAATTATTTTTTGACAAGTACGTAAAAAAATTTAGATTGACTTCTAGCATTTTTTCCATGAAAATGTTTAGCCAGATCAGCTCAGCTTAAAATTTTAATTTTTTAAGCATTATCTCATGCCATTAATTTTAGTCTAATCAGTCATTATTAACATCTAAATGCTAACTTTCGCATAAAATGAAATTATTTTAATACATTTTTTCATGATATGAGAAAATAATGAGTATTTTTTGAGTAATTAATATTCTATAAGTTACAGTTGTGCTTACTAAGGTGTGGTAAAAAATTTTTAATGTGCATATACTCAGATTCAGATATTTTAGATTACAAAAATTTTCATGTGCACTTCGAATTTTTTCATTTACTTATTTATTTTTTAAACTCTTTTATTTTTTTTTATGTTTATGGTCAGAAAAATATTAGAGGTTAATTATAACTGAATTGGAACTGTTATGAACTTTCATGGTTATTAAAGTAAATATTTGCTTACACATAATTGCTAAAGGAAATCGAAAATTTTAGTTACTTTCGTACCTTCATAATGTTTCCAAATAAAAATTGAATAAATAAATATATATATATTCTCATATTTACATGCTTTCTGTATGTCATTATCATCAAGATCACATGGCAAAAATGTGTCTTTTGCTCTTTAATATCATTTACCCTACAGTGGCATAGCGGTAATGTGTTCATCTGTTGTCATTAACTCTGGTTCAATTCTAATGGTGTCATTGAGCATATATCTGTTTAAATAAATTTAAGAACGTTTTAGGTGTAGTAAAAAATTTTGAACACGTTAATCGACGTACATTTCGGATGGGCATTGGTCGTTCCTCGTCAGGAACTCACATGATTCAAAACTAAACAGCACTGAAGTGTTGCCATATTTACAGGTCCATCATGCAATGCCAGCTCCA
Source organism: Dysdera silvatica (assembly GCA_006491805.2). Taxonomy (NCBI): domain Eukaryota; kingdom Metazoa; phylum Arthropoda; class Arachnida; order Araneae; family Dysderidae; genus Dysdera; species Dysdera silvatica. The sequence continues at coordinate 270,384,401 of QLNU02015360.1, forward strand.
TCTGTTGTTGACAAAAGGAAACTAGAAGAAGTTGAGAAGAAATTTGATATTTGGAGGACAGGAATTAAGTTTTTCCATGCCTGGCGGAAATTCAGTCATCCTGTGATCATTAACAATATTTTCCGAGTTAGTCTATAAAGAAGGCTTCCAAAAAATTCAATTCAATTGGCGATCATGGTTAATGATCAAAGTGCTTTGAAAGTTTAATTTTGTGGTTTTTGTCACAGCAGTGAACTGCAATGGGGGAATTTATTAAATTCAGCCTTTGAAATATAACGTTGATTTTAACATTTAGTCTGGCCAATATAGGATAGGTTACATTGGTAAAATATTTTGTATACTCCCCAGCGTTGTAGTGTAGGGAGTTCATCTTTAAGTTTAGAGGGCTGAATTTTATTAAAAGGAGAGAAAGACAGTACTAGGGTGTACAACGTCAATGTAGTTTCTGGAGAGAGTTTGGAGAATTTAGCAACAGCTAAATCGATGATATTTGGGCTATAACCTCTGTCGATAGCGATTAATTTTAAAAAATTAAGTTCTTCAGAAAGTGTGGAGGAAGATGAACAAATTTTTAAGAATGATTAAAGAGCATCAATCTTTAATAAATCCCCCATTGTAGTTCACTGCTGGGACAAAAACCACAAATTCAACTTTCAAGACGCATTGATCATCCATCAACCGAGATTGACAGCTGAATTGGATTTTTTGGAAGCCTTCTTTATAAACCTTAACTCAGAATATGTTGTTCATGATCACAAGATGACTCCGAGTTTTAGCCAGGCATGGAAAACTTAATTTATGTCCTCCAAATATTAAATTTCTTCTCAACTTCTAGTTTCCTTTGGTTACCAACAGATGGAGTTAGAATCGCACAGATGGACCTGTTAATACAGCAACACTTCAGTGCTGTTTAGTTTTGGATCACTCGAATTTCTTACGAGGGACGGCCAACGTCTGTCCGAAACGTATGTTTATTAATGTGTTTACAAATTTTTTTTACTATGCTTAAAATGTTCTTAAATTTATTTACACTGGATAGTGTTGTCATTTACCAATCTTATGTATCTGTTTTTCTATTCACCGTAGCCTGGTGTTTGGTTTCTTAGGCAACAGAGTTTCGGATTTGTTGAAAAACTGTAGGTTCCAGTGCAGCATACTGTATCTGTCTTTGTGTCATAAAATCCAAGTATTTAATGTTATTGTCCATATGGTGGTGCAGTGGTAATTGAACCCAGGATAATGGCACTTCACAGATTCACTTAGTATTCCGTTATTGCAGGTTCAACTTTCATCAGCGAAAAAAAAACAAAACAACTTATTCACTGTAGTTCAAGAGTTTGTTCCCTAGGGCACAAGAGGTTCAGATTCCGAGTGCAGCATGACCCTCACTGTCTTTGCACCATAGAACTCGCAAAAAAAAAATGTTATTGGCACTGCAGTGGTAACCTGTGCACCTAGCATGCCATTAATCCAGGTTCAACTCCCAGTGGTACTAAAAAATAATGCTTAGTGACTAATTACTCACTATGTAGTCCAGCAGTGGGTTCACTAGGCCATAAGATGTTTGAATTCCTTGAAAAATTGTAGATCCTGGTGTTGCATGATCTTTGCCATCTTTGCACCTTAAAACATAAACAATTTATGTAAGGTATTATTACCCTTCACAGGGATAACACAATTGCCAAATAATGGTCAACACAGAAAAGCCTCCGGGGCGAGATTTTTGTGAGTTTTTCGTGGGGGAATTTATTATACAATAATTTTTGCCACCCACGTATTAATTACAGCTCAAACTAGAGCTTGTGTAATTTTGGAGAAAAAGAGACGCTTTCCCCATCCTGGATTCGAACCAGGGTCCCTCCGTTTAGCCCGGAGTGTCTTGGACCGCTAGACGAATGAGGACAGGAAACAACGCTCTCTTTCTCCGTATGTAAAGATGTTAAGGTATTATTACCCTCCGCAGGGATAACACAATTGCCAAATATGGTCAACACAAGAAAGCCTCCGGGGCGAGATTTTTGTGAGTTTTCGTGGGGGAATTTATTATACTATAATTTTTGCCACCCACGTATTAATTACAGCTCAAACTAGAGCTTATGTAATTTTGGAGAAAAAGAGACGCTTTCCCCATCCTGGATTCGAACCAGGGTCCCTCCGTTTAATTAAAACCGTCCGCTGTAATTAAAACGTGGGTGGCAAAAATTATAGTATAATAAATTTCCCCCACGAAAACTCACAAAATTCTCGCCCCGGAGGCTTTCTTGTGTTGACCATATTTGGCAATTGTGTTGACCATTATTTGGCAATTGTGTTATCCCTGCGGAGGGTAATAATACCTTAACACCTTTACATACGGAGAAAGAGAGCGTTATTTCCTGTCCTCATTCGTCTAGCGGTCCAAGACACTCCGGGCTAAACGGAGGGACCCTGGTTCGAATCCAGGATGGGGAAAGCGTCTCTTTTTCTCCAAAACGAATAAAGCTCTAGTTTGAGCTAATTAATACGTGGGTGGCAAAAATTATTGTATAATAAACAATTTAATGTCATTTACTCATTTATTTCTAAGTTTTTTTCATTGGTTTTTGTATGTGTATTATTGTACATGATACAATAATCTCTTATAATATCACTTTAATTAATAACTATTTCCATTCAGTGATGGCACTTTAAAGTCCTAGCAAATGCTTCGTGGAATTACACACATTCCAATTAATGTCTTTCGTTGTTTAATTTTTTTTCTGTGTCCCTTGAAAGTCGTAAATGAGAGAGCTTACTATAATACAACATATTATACTAACAAACGTATAGCGAGCATATTAGCAGACTTTGGATTCACAGGGTTGGATTTGATTCTAGTAAGCTTGGTTGTGTGTAAACATGATGATTTAGAAGGCCTTGTTTAATGACCAGTTCCATCCGGAGTGATGCATCGCATAGTCTTAGAATAAAATGACATAAGTGTATAGTATCCTAGAAACTGGAATTGAATAAAACGAAAATTGTTTTTAACAGAATGCAAAGAATACTTGAATAGAAATAAGAATGGTTTAATTTTGAGTCATGGTGCTTTTACTGAGATATGTTCTAGGCTCAACAAATTTTGATGTTTGTAATTATATAATTGTTTAGCTCTTTAAAGATTCTGAATTGTCAAAAAACCGGGTATATTTGAGGCTTGATGTTGGGTGCAAATATAATGGAGTCATCCAGATCCTGCTCACCCTTACTGATTTCAAGTTATTTGTTTACAATGGCCATCTCGGATGGAACACCGTGTGGCATTTTAAAACCGCAGACTGACATTGACAGGTCTGGGTCTAATTTCAAAATAAATAGTGGGTATACAAAAGACAAGACTTCGTTCTTATCTCCTTTTGTGAGTTAGCAAACCAATATAGCCCACAATATCTCTGTATCGTGCTCCATACCCCCTGTTTCTCTGAAATGCCAGCTTATAATGAAGAAATTCTTCTTCATACTGGTGGCACTTCCATTTGCTAAAACAGCTTCCTCATCCTTCCCAGCTGTGTGCTTAAAATCCATAACTGCAAAATAAAATCTCAGGTGTACTGGGTGCTTAAATGCCTTAAAGGGTTAAAGGTAATATATGTATGCACCGAAGAGCCAAAACAAAACAACTTACCTAATAACGTCTAGGTTCGCCTTTAAAATAACAACTTACCTAATAACATCTAGGTTCGCCTTTAAAATAACTTACCTAATAACGTCTAGGTTCGCTTTTGGAGTGTAAAAGAGCCTGGATGTGGCATAGCATGCCTTCAATTAGATGCTGATAGGTTGCACATGGGATATCACATCATACTTGCAACAGAAGTTGGCCAAAGTTTTATAAATTCCGTGGTTGTGATGTTAATGCTCGGATACGTTGTTCTAAGTGAAACCATAGGTACTCAATAGAATTCATATCGGGAGAATTCTGAGGCCATGGCAATGAAGAAAACTCACTCATGTTCCTCAAGCCATTCCAGAACTGTGCAAGCTTTGTGACAGGGGTCAGTATCCTGTTGTATGATGTCATTTCCATTTAGAAAAGCGGTGGGCATGGAGGGATGTAACTGGTCTCCCAGGATGTTTAATTACATGGAAGCATTGAGATTGCGTTGAACAATGACAATGGAACTAAGCTGGTTCCATGAAAAACTCGCCTACACTATAACACTCCCGCCATCACCTTGCTTCCTTCCAGCAGTGCAGCCAAGTAACAGTGTTTCCCCCGTTAAACTTTGCACACAAACATGTCAATCCACATGATGTACACAAAACAAGATTCATCTGTTCATGTGACCCTCTTCCACTCTTCAGCTGTCCAATGGACATGGATACATGCCTACAGCATGCATTTATGGCGATGAGTTTCAGTAAGCATAGACACACCAATGGGGCAATGACTTCGTAATCCCATAGACAACAATGTACGGTGAACAGTGTGTTTCGACATGTTCTGTGTATCACCACTATCAAATTCCTTGCTAATTTCTGCCACAGTAGCACGTCTATCTATGTGAACAAGCCGATGAAGTCTCCCCTTTGCCATCAATGGCCCTTGACTGGCTAATACCTTGTCTTTGGCTAGATGTTTCACCTGTTTGCAATCATCTCTGATACGTACTAACTACTACATATCATGAATAGCCAATTAGACGTGCAGTTTCCGAAAACTCAGTCATCTTGCCATCACAATCTGTCCATTGAAGTCCGATAAATCCTTACTTTTACGTATCTTGCAGCGATACGAACTACTGATCGACAGAGCACAGCCCCATGCTTTTATATACCAACTCAAACTCAAAATCTACCTCTTCTATTTGATTTGTACTGCAGACAACTTCATCTGCATAACGCACAGGTGGTTTTAATGTTTTGGCTCTTCAGTGTATATACACAGTCTAACTTCTATTTAATGATACCCTCGATTTAATGATTGTTTCTATTGGTCCAGACTGAGTTACACGGAGTCCAGTTTTATATTTACCTCAATTTAATGATAAATTTTCATCATTAGTCTGTAACTGCAAGTACAATTTCAGTTAGAAAATCAACTGTCGTCAGCAAATCAACTTCAATTGTGTTTACTCAGTGGTAGCTAATGCTGGTTTACAGTGTGTAAAAAAGTATTTACTGCGTTTTGGCGTCAGCAATGATCTCTTTGATGCATTTGAAAAAATTGAAAAGGCAATGTTAAATGCTGAATTCCAAGAAAAGCCAGAAACAAACATCAATCGAAGATTTCTTTTCGAAATAGTAATTACATATATACTGGTGTCTTATATTTATTAAAATTAAAATGTATTCTTCACAACGCTGGTAAGCATTTTTGTGATTTTCTTTTCCCCATAGTTTCTTATTTCAGCTTCAATCAATAATACACTCATGATGTTTGCTTGGGAAACGGCCAAAAATGTAAAAAACTATATTTTTTATTATAATAGTTGTTACTTTTAACATATTTTACATGTAAATTTTCAACCCAAGGGAAACCCTGGGATTCATCCCCCTCCCCCATGACTGCATCATTAGGTCCTATAAATGTGTTCTCCTAATTTAACTTTTTTAAAAGAATTTAATTTATTTTTTTACTGGTCCAGTGAAAATCAAATTGAGCTTAGACTGTGTGCATGTATATACATTGAACAGAAAAACTGGTACACCTACCTAATATCGTGTAGCCTCCTCGTCCACGCACGCAGAAGTGCCGCAACACGACGTGGCATGGACTCGACTAATGTCTGAAGGTATCCTGGAGACAATTCACACCAGGAATCCTGCAGGGCAGTCCACAAATCCATAGGAGTGCAAGGAGGTAGAGATCTCTTCTGAACAGCACGTTGCAAGGCATCCCAGATATGCTCGATAATGTTCATGTCTGGCGATTTAGGTGGCCAATGGAAGTGTCTAAAGTCAGAAGAGTGTTCCTGGAGCCACTCGGTAGCAACTCTTGATGTGTGGGGTGTCGCATTATCATGCTGAAATTGTCCAAGTCCGTCGGAATGCACAATGGACATGATGCTTACGTACCTGTCACCTGTCAGAGTTGTCTCTAGACGTATCAGGGGTCCCATATCACCCTAACTGCGCACGCCCCATACCATCACAGAAGCTCCACCAGCTTGAACAGTCCCCTGTTGACATGTAGGGTCCATGGATTCATGAGGTTGTCTCCATACCCGTACACGTCCATCCGCCTGATGCAATTGGAAACGAGACTCGTCAGACCAGGCAACGTGTTTCCAGTCATCAACAGTCCAATGGCGGTGTTGGCGGACCCAGACGAGGCGTAAAGCTTTGTGCCGTGCAGTCAACAATGGTAAACAAGTGGGCCTTCGGCTCCGAAAGCCCATATCAATGATGGTTCGTTGAACAGTTCGCACGCTGACACTTGTTGATGCCCCAGCATTGAAATCCGCGGCAATTTGAGGAAGTGTTGCACGTCTATCTCGTTTAACGATTCTCGTCAGTCGTCGAAGGTCCCGTTCTTTCAAGGTCTTTTTCCGGCCGCACCGCAGTCGGGGATTTGATGTTTTACCGGATTCCTGATATCACGGTATAGCCGTGAAATGGTCGTACGCGAAAATCCAAATTTTGTCGCTATCTCGGAGATGCTATGTCCCATCTCTCTTGTGCCGACTATAACGCCACGTTCAAAATCACTTAAATCTTGATAACCTGCCATTGTAGCGGCAAGAACCGATCTAACAGCTTTGCCAGACATCTCTTGTCTTATATAGGCGCTGCCGACCGCATCGCGTTACGCTGATTGGTTGCAAAGCTCCGTTATTTGCATACGCACGCCTGTACCAGTTTTTCTGGCACTTCAATGTATATTGTAATGAAATTGGCATTACATCAATTAATAACTAATAAAATTCTAGTAACAACTGCCTGGTTGTGCGTCTAATTAGCTATGCACAATAAGCACAAAGTTCGTTGTCAGCATCTTATTGTTCAGTCAAATAGCATATACTCCATGTGGCGCGATCACTACCCAAACCGTAAATATTCCAATGTAGTACATCTGAACATCTGGCAAGCGCAAAATCTCAGCTAATTCACAGACTCCTTCCGATACAGCATTATCCCAACAAATGGGCCTTCGGTGTTAAAAGACAGGTTAATAATCATTAAGGAATGGTATAAACATTTGTTTGTGACACTTTTCAGAAGACTAATTTAAACTAGCAATAACCTGGATTCAAGAATCAAAAATTAAGCATCTCAAACTTGGTTATGATGGTAAAAGGACCTTTGGGTAATTCTACTGTACATCCAGTGGAATTCTGTCATAGTATTCCTGTCTCAAACCCACTCAGTCACGAGCATAGGCGTAACTTGAGGGTTAAATATAGCGTAAACTGGGGGTTGAAGGGGAAAAATATGATTTTGCATCTGTTCTAAAAAAACTGGAATTGGGGTGCAGTGGAATGTGTCCCTGCCAGATTATGCGTATGGTGATGAGTATTGATTCGCCTTCCAAAAGCACAGGATGGGAGCATAGTCTGGACATGACCCCAATGCTGGATATGTCAGCAAGCAGTGACAAATTAAAAGGTTACCACACTTAAATTATTAGCAAAACAATGATGAAATTATAAATAGTCCCTAGTCCTCTAATTTAGAGTTACCTAAAGAGCTGAACACATTACAGGCCTTATTCAATAATAACGTTACACAGTCCCTGAGCAAATGCACACCAGGCCAAGAAAATATTCCACATTCCCTGAACACAAAAGAACAAAATAGCTGCCAATTAACATTAGAAAGTCTCAACACAAACACAAAATACCAGAAATTTTAGCACAACAAACACTTGACGCTAAAGTCTTAACACAAATATCCAAACGTTACTAATAAATTTCAACCAAACACAACAATTAATAGAAGTTAATAACAAGAAGCATGTCACCATGAGTCCTCAGTTTATTCATCCTCCAGAATCAGTCATGATAAAAAGTGATTCATAATTCTAGGATCAACATGATATACTATGACTCTGAGAACCTCTGCTGCAAAAACTCGTACGCATCATAACTCTGTAACTAGCAAGGTTGCTAATGCATATATTACATGCGTCAATATTTTTACTACAGCTCATAAAATCAATCAACATGACCGTTGCGGCCAGTCATAATTGTACACAACTACCACTACTATTGCTCTCCTTTACAGTCTTACATAAACTTGTTATATAGTAAACAAGATAACATCCTGGCTCATGGCGACTTCCTGAAGCTAAATTTTGGAACAACCAATTGTCCCAGTTGGTTTTGAATATAAGTGTGTGTAAACCAATACATACCGTGTTGTGACATATATCATCATTGAGCCATTACATGTCCACTGCTGAATGAAGGTCTCTTCAAATAATTTCCAGACAAGTCTATCCTGAATGAATAAAATTTCATCATTGGTTGGAATGCGAAAGAAAAAGGAAAGGAAAGCAAATAGAATGACAAAAATAAGTAAAGTAAAAAGTAAATTGGAAAATAAGAGTAGTAAATATGATGAATAGAGGAAAATAAATTACAAAAAGGTAAAGAAACAACGAGAAATAAAGGAAAAGGAAGAAGGTTAAATAAAAAGGAAATCAAGTAGAAAGAAATAGAAAATAAGTAAGACTCACCAACAGCATAAGAATATTTCAATGTTTCGAGAACTACTACTCCCTTTATCAAGCAAAGTGTTAAGAAAGTGAGAATGACCTGCATTCATACCCCCAGTTCTAGGTTTTTCCCAAAGCCACCCTGGACCCAGGTTTTCCCTGAACTTTTTATCCAGGCTTTCCCTATCTTCTTGCAGAAATCTTACATGTTTTGGGATGTTAATGGCCTGATTCTTCACTTGAAAAGCCTTTCTTCTAAGATTCAAGAAACAAAGTCTACAAGGGTGGGAAGTTACATTTTTATGAACTTTTGCAGCATTCTAATCAGGGACATGTCTCTTCTCTCAAGTATATTCTGTCAGAAGATAAGGCATTTCGCTTTTGTAGACAACATGGAGATGCTCTTTTTTCCTCTTTCAAACTGTCCTTCCCATCTCGCCCATATACACTTTCTCACAGTCCTTAAATGGTATCTGGTAAATAGTTTCATTCGATTCTTCCTCAGAAATTTGGTCTTTCATTCTGACTAACAAATCACACAAAGTAGCAGCTGGCTTGTAGAATATCTTAATGTCCGCTTGCCTCAACACATGCACAGTCTCCTCTGAAACTCATTGCACATAGAGCAAAGCCACAGTTCCTCCGGTCAGTCCCTGCTCTACAGGTCCTCAGTCTTTTACCATCAGATCTTCGAGCAATGAAATCATTTGGGTAGCCATGCTCCACAAGTACCTCCCTTATTTTTCTTAACTCAACATAGTTCAACCTGACACTGCTACTGTGTGTGATGGCTTGATAAGTCAAAGCTCACATGACAAAAGCTTTGTGACAAGTTAAGTGATGTGAGTGGAGGTCTAAGTATCAGTTTGTGTGTGTTAGCTGCCTATATGCCGAAGTCAACAAGCTTCCAGCATTACCTCTAGAAATCTTTACATCTAAAAACACAAACTGTGAAATGTCTAATCTTCTAGTTGAACATGCTTGGGAGAAGGGACATGCTCCATTTTCCAAATTGGGATAAAATAATTCAGGGAAAACCTGGGTTCAGGACTGATTTGGGGGAAAATCTGAGTGTGGGACTGTCCTGGAAAAAACCCGAAACTGGGGATGTGAATACAAGACATTCTCACTTTCTCGGCACTTCTGGTGTGGAAATCACACAGACAACCAACTCATGCTTCATTAATTGTTTAAATGTGCATTTACTTCTTTTGCTATGTGTTTGAACTTCTAATCTGTATAAACTATATGCACAGCTTCACTTTGTTTGATGCAACAGTCTTTGCTGTATTTGCAATATCAAAACCCATCTATATTATATGGATTTACTATTATCTCTTACGTTTGTGTTTCGAACTTAATATGTTTACATGGAAGTATAAAGCCCATATATGCATGCAAATCAAGAATTTTGAATGCTTGTATTTTAGTTTAGTTTTATGATAAAACTTATTTTTAAACATGAACTGCCTGTACACTTCAGTGGCTAAATTCATATAACTTTGCCACACTAAGTTTTCAATCCTAGTAAACTCTGCAATTTAAAATTGTATGATGATTTAAGTCATTGCATAAGTTTGGAGTTATGTGACGCTGTAGAAATGTAAGCAAATAAAAAATACTTCACGTAACTCAGTCGAAACTTCATTGAATTGCACAACATTGTTCAAATAGCATGAGCAGTCATCAGAATGAAATACAATTAGCATGGTTCTAATGGATTTTATTTTTATAAGCAGGGCATTTGATTGTTTGTGATCTGAAGTGGGGCTGACTGTATGTAAAATTACTACTTTTGCTGTATTATGTTTTGTATACTTTTGATTAAGAATGATATTTACTTCTGTAACTTTTATTATTATAACTTTTGTAATCATTTTATTATAACTTGCACTATAGTTTTTCCTTTTCCTATTTTTTTTTTATTACTCATACAATTTTTTTTTCGATAATCTTTTTTATTTTTACCTGTTTTGGAGGCTAGTACTCCTATTTTTATTATTTTTTTAAACATATTGGCTTATGTTCTTGCGATATGGACAAGGTTTTTAAAATATATTTATAATTTACTATAAATCACTATTTTACCTATATTTACAATGGTAAGCAGTGTTGATGTACATGCTACTGGATGTTTTGTTTTTTGCCAGAACTTTTGTGATTTGTACGATTATGGTTCAAGGAAGTAAAACTTATCCTTGATTACTTTTTCAGATTTCTGTGCATATATTATATGGCTATATTTAAAAATCTTATTAAAATAATACTGTTCCATGTCTCATTCTAATGTTTGCTAATGATATTTTAATTTCACCAAGAAATGTAAACTCTCATTGTGTTTGTTACACAAATGGCATGTGTGAAGCATGGCTATTGTTTATTTGACTTATCTGTTTCCCATGTGTAAAAGTTTATTAATTAGTAAATTAAAGTATTTAAAGTTATTTTACAATTAACTGCAGTGGCAAATTAAAATGAGCATTAATTTTTGAGAATAGTAATATGTGATGCTGAAGTTATTAGTATTGTAGTTACATTAGGTTAAAATTTTGTATTATAATTTTGGCGTTTTTTCAATCAGCTGAAGAGAATGTGTATATGAAAATATCCAGCAGGAAACAAAAACTACTTTTTGAGCTTCCATATAACACGAAAGCAAAATCATTTGTTAACCATTTAACAAAGGCATCCGAAGGTATGTTAAGTTCACATATCTGTATTCCCATACTCCAAAAAAGCAAACTTTGTGTTTATTGATTAGTTCATTATTCCTTTCTATTCTTTTTTCCAGAGATTTTCTGTATTTTATAAACCGAATTAAAAATAATTGTAGGCAGGTCAAAATTGAGACCAAAAAGTATGTGGTATAAATTAGACTCCTTTTAAGAATTTATGACCATTCTGTGCAAATCAAAATTAAATGCAAACGTGTTAATTGAATTAACCTTATGTCTTTTAGTATGTTAAAAAGAAACACACAAACAGAAAAGTAAGTACTTTTAGTAGGCTGAAGAAGTTTGTTTAAATAGAGAAATATTTCGGAGACAAACTATTATATACACATAGTGATCAAAAAGAAACTTTTAACAACTTAGACTTTCAATAATCTTGGTTATGGATGAATTTAAATCATGTTTAGAATACGGGTGTTACTTAGTATGCATTTATGATTTATATAATTAAAATTATGCTTGGCTGGATGGTTACTGAATATGAAAAATTTCTAATAGTAACATGCAAATTGCCTAACATTAAATGGATAAGCATAATTGGAAATGATGAATAACATTGGAATTTTGTTTTGCACCAAAAACTGACAAGAATAGTGTCTGCTTTAATGTGTGAAGGAAAAAAAAGAGAGGGAGATGGAAGGAAACTTACAGTTAATGTTAATGTTTTTAAGAATTTTTTTAGTTACAAATGTTTGACGTGTCTGTCACACTTCTATTGTACTTACAGATTTTCCAGGTCGAGATCTATGACTTATATATCCTGCATCTTCAAATTTTCAGAACAAGTTATGCACACTCTGAACAGAATATGGTCCCTAAGGTAAATAATTTCTGTAGAAGACATGTCATGCTTCTGCAAAAATGCAACCATTTGTATGGTAAAATTTTATGAATTTGACATGCTATTTTAGTGAGAAACATTTTGCAAAGCTTCTGTATGTCAATTGTGCTCCTGCCTTTAAACTGTGATTCAAGAGATGTCATTTCATTTTAAGTGAACATGACTGACATATAGAAGCCTTTCCAAAATGATTTTCACTAAAATAATTTGGCCAGCTTGTAAAATATTACTACAAGAATGGTTTCGATGCTCCAGAAGCATCATGTAACTTCTGTAGAAATCATTTATGTTGAGGTCCATGTTCTGCTCAAATTGTGCATAAACTGATCTGAAAGTTTGAAGAAGATAGAGTGCATACTTATGACAGCTTGCAACCTGGATAACCTGTGACTACAATAGAAGTGTAGTTGATATATCAAATGTCTTGTAATTATCAGAAATAATTTAATAATACTGTTCTCACTGTATGTTTCCTTTTGTCTGTGACTTCGTTTTTATATAGAAACAAAATTGCAATTCTATTTTTTCTTGTGGTGCTTTGTCATTTTTATTTTTAGGCGATTGAAGTATTGCTATTCAAAAAATGTGAAATTTAGTCATTGTAACTGTCCAGCTTATCGCCTAATATGATTTCGATTACATAAATTATGAGCACATGGTAAGTAACACTAGGATCTAACCTCAGATCCTAAATTTCACTTAAATTCTACAATAACTGCCGTTACTGGAACCCTTTAAGTTAATAAAGTTCCTTTATGGTCACCCTATACATCAATTATTGTATGCCAATATTTTAAAAAATGACAATATTATATTTAACTTTCCTTGCTTAATACCCTGAATAGAGTGAATGTGCTTGTCTATCATGCTGTTAACCTGTATTTGATTCCAATGGTGCTTTAGAATGGTTCCTTGACAGTGCATGCCATTTTTCTGTCTACTATAGTCTAGGTTTGGTTCCCGAAGTAACAGAGTTGCATATTCCTTGGAAAACTGTATGGCCTGACACATGGCTTTAACTGTTCGTACACCATAAAACACTAAATTCTTGCTAAATACCAGTGTATACACTTACATGGGATTAGTATGCTCCTTAAGAGTCCTTAATTTGTTTGAATATTTTTGGTCCTTGAAAGTCCTTATTTTCATCCTGAATGAAAAAGTCCTTTGGAGTCTTTAATTTTGTTCTTCTGTTCCTCAATGTTTCTCTGTAGTATGTTTGAGTTTCAAGTTTTACTCCCATTCTTCTCACAGTATGAATGAACATAAAAAATGAACATGGAATTTGCACCATGCAGATTGCAATGTGCCTTTTGGAAATAATGAGAACATGCTTATAGAATGGGACTACCTCTGGGAATATGCCTAGAGGAGCTCTCCCTGGAAACTTGCTAAAGCATTTATATAGAGTAAGAATGACCAATGCATCATCCATCTCCCTGACCTGTTTTTAAAGTGCAAGGCACCTTGAACACAGTGATTTTTTTTTTTTTATCATCCCATCCCCCCTTAACGTACTATATATATTTCATAATTAGGTATCCATTAAGAGAGGTTTCACTTTGTCTGTGTGTATATACTACAGTGTTCATTGAACCATTTTTAGAAATGTGGACTGTCCTACATGGCTTTCAAAGTTAAGTTAGCCACCCAAGGAAACATTCTGCGTTGGAAAACCACGAATGAAGGGGAGGGGTGGGAATACGTTTATGATTACCTTATGTGGATTATTAAAAAATAATGATATTCTTGTGAATTAGTTTATTTTATTTGATGACAAAATTTTTTATTTTTCTGATGTTTAGGGAAGGTACTTGCGTTTCATGGAATTTTCCATAATTTCAAGTTAAGACAAAAGATCGGTGGGGGTAAAGGTTCTTTTCCAAGGAGGGTGCATCAATGGAATTCTACAATAAATGTTGATTACAGTTGAGACTGCAATTAAAAAAAAAAATCTACTGTTTAAAATTTTGCGTCCCTGGAAATTTTATACTCATTTATAAATCCGGTTCTTCTTTTTCCCCATCCTAGCATGGATGGTGAAGATGTTTTGTTCAGTTCTTGCCTCATTTGTTCCGAATTGAGTCAATGATTGATATGGTTGTCAGCTAAGGAACAAAGGCAGAATCTCGAACAGGAAGAAAGAAAAAGAGATAACATCGTCCCCAAGCAGCATTTCATTTATTTAACCTCCCCTATTGTGTTCGCATTTTGGTTACACTTACGTTTGGGTCAATATGACCCGAATGTCTTTGGTAAGGTTGTAGGCAGGATTTGAATTCGGGGGAGGCCCAATCTATGCGTGATGTTTTCACTGAACCTTTACCTCTAATTTTTCGATGTTAAATTTTTCATTTTGGGGAGGGGGCATGCACCTTCCCCTTCTCTGAATATGGCCTTGGTCTATGGGAGTCGTGTTTACTAAATAATAAAAGAGATAAAAATATGTGTAGCATTTATAGTGAAACTTCCTTTAACGGACACCTCCCAGATACGGAACCATGTCATTTGCTTATTTCAGATTACACTTATTGTGTTCAGGTTAATAATACCCTAGCGTCTATTGATGGTGTTTTATTAGTGTTAAATTAACGTGACAGTATTATGTTTACTATAAATAATAAATAAGAATATCTTCAACATTTACTTACCAAAGTTTTATTATGAATGGCAGTTATAAGATAAACAATATTGTTGCGTACATCTGAAAAACTTAGCAGCTATATCATAATTGCATTTATTTTGTATAGTCTTGTCAGTAAAGTTATCTGTGACAGAAGTAGACGGAATATTTTCCTAGGTGGAGTAAAAATAAAAACTCAAAACAATGCACTGTCTATTCCAAAGAAGTAACCCTCCTTAGCGCCGACCGCTCCTGACAGTACTTTACTTCGACGTTCGGTAAGGGCGGATCCAGAAATCTTTCAAGGTGGAGGTAGGGGCGATATGTTTCCAATTCCCATTTTTAGTCAAGTCTCCAGTATTTTCCATGATATAACCTCGGCTCAAGGGGGATGATTACCCCCCTTGGATCCACCAGTGACATTCGGAATGGGAGCCGGTGGACTTGGAAAAATAAAACAAAACTAATAAATATTATCATTTATGATAATTCGCTTCTCATTCTTTAAATTTTAACAAAAATGATCGTCGGGTCATATTGACCCAAACACAACAAGTGTAACAATTACATTTTTTTAAAGGTCCTGCGGTGGCGCAGTGTGGTAACGCGTTCTCCTATTGCGCGGCTAATCCGGGTTCGACTCCCAGCAGTGCAAAAAGAACGCTTACTCAGAGATCTCATAAAGATCGCACTGCTCACTGTAGTCCGGGGTTTGGTTCCCTAGGCCTTAAGAGGTTCGGATTCCTCGGAAAACAGTAGGTCCCGGCGCAGCATGACCACTGTAGTCTTTGAGCCGTAAAACCAAAAAACAAACAAACATTTTTTTTAAAAACTAAATGCATTTTCTTTTTGTCAACGTGGGTACACTGTTATTAGAGTAAATTAGTAAAAGTCATAAAGTGGCAGCAAAATATTTAAATAATTATAGGATATATGGGCATTCAAAGAAGGCGTTCGGGTCATATTGACCCGAACACAATAAGAGGGTTAAAAAAAAACCAACCTATTTATAGAACTTCTGGAACTATAATTCTATTTTGATTCAATCTATTTTGCCAATGAAGACAAATTCATTTTGGTGATAGTGCGCTCCCTTATGGCAGTGTTTGGAACTTTTTATTTTTCATAGTTTTGTGATGAAGATGAGATATTTTGATATTTTGGACTGACCAGCATATCTTGAATGGAAGGAATGAAAAAAGAGTTCATAGTGTCTCTTCACGGAATTTTGCCAAACTTTTCTAAAAACCGGTTCACCTAATTTTACAGCTGGTATTATACTGCCTGTGACATTCAATTCCACTGATTGAAGGGAATTTTAATTATAAGTATTATGTATTGAATTATAATTAGATTAATTCATGTAGAATATTAGATGCCTTGTGGTGGTGCAGTGGTAACATGTTCACTTAGCATTCTGTTACCCTGGTTTCGACTCCCAACGGTTCATAAAAAAAAAGAATGTTTTCTGACCAACTGCTCACTGTATTCCTAGGGT
The DNA here is from genome assembly GCA_006491805.2 of Dysdera silvatica. Taxonomy (NCBI): domain Eukaryota; kingdom Metazoa; phylum Arthropoda; class Arachnida; order Araneae; family Dysderidae; genus Dysdera; species Dysdera silvatica. Next base: position 270,400,712 of record QLNU02015360.1, read on the forward strand.
TGGTTCCCTAGACCAGGGGTCTTAAATCCGCAGGCCGCATGTGGCCCGCTGACATGTTTTATGTGGTCTGCCGGCTCATGAAAAAATACAAATTGTTTCACACAAAAATAACGTCCCTGCTCCCTTGGAGTCTGAAATCTATATATTTTATTCTGTTGTCATTTTCACATTTCGTAATAAATATCTTAAAACACTATAGAACTAAATTAACTCGAGGTTTCCCCTCGATCGTGTTTTACTTTAGTTTTCTAGCGTATATGGGCATTAGGAGTAGTTTTATTGATTTGTAGTGCAACAGTGATTTAAAAAAAATTCATCTTAGGACTCATCAAATTCTATTTTAAATATGCTGATAAGAACATCTTCCCCACCATCTGACTGCATGCTATGAAAATATTACTATTCTGGATTACTTACAACATCACATAGGCTGACGTACAAAATTCACAGTGGGGTTACAAGCTTACAATTGCAGAGGGGGGAGGGTGTTACAGAGCCACAACTCCATATGTGTACATATACAAAATTTTATTGTAGTGGGAATTACAATCCTTATCAAGCCCCACCCCTGTGTATTCCAGTATGTCTGCAAATAGCTGTTTTCAAAAATGAAGTTGGTAAAATCAAAAGTTAGGACCAGAATAACTGACGTCCACCTTGGAAACACTCTTAGGATTGCAATATCAAAAATAAGACCTGATATTGACAGGATTGTTAAAAATAAGCAGTGCCAAAAATCTCGCCAAAAGGTTTGATTTCGCTTTACATAACAACACAATAACTTCTTGTAAATGTTTTTGCTTTGTGCATGCACTACATTGTAATATATATATATTCAGTCCCAAAGGCGAATCTAGAAAATATTTTTGGGTGGGCATGCAAAACTAATATAGAGATTTACGGAAAAATACCAAAAAAGACTGATCCAAGGGGGTGCACTCTTTGAGCCGCTTTTGTTCAGTCCTAATATTGCTGATACAGTAGTGCGGCCCATGGGCCTGCAAGAATAAGCAAAATTGGCCCTTGGACTGAAAAAGGTTGAAGACCCCTGCCCTAGGCCATAAGAGGTTCAGATTTCTCGGTATACTGTAGGTACTGTCCCAGCATGACCCTTGCTGTCCTTGTGCCATAAAACTCACAAGCAAACAAAAAATCATAATTAGAATTTATTATAAGCCAGAAACCCTCTAACTTTAATTATTGACCTTATTCAATTTATATTACCTTGTTTAGCTTCTTCACTTATTGTTACATTCACGAAGACTTTCACGGCGTCTATTAATATACATTATAGAGCTTTGCGGGATATTCCACCACGTCTGTTTATTAAAAACACAATGTTTAATTTATGACACAAATGTAAGGCTCATATTTGGGCTATAAATTCCCGAACTGCATAAATTTGGCCATGGGAAGTTGTTTTGGACAATAGTAAGTGGTGGAATTATTTCCAATATGACTTTAGACTGGAACGGCAAATTTTCCAAATTTTGTTACGTGATGAACGTAGTGAATGCAAATAATAGCATCCATGTAGTTCCAGAACGGCTCGTTTTCGGACATTGGTTCACTCTGCCAAAGTTGTTTCTTTTGATCTCTTTCACTTATTACACATGCTTAACGATTCCCAACTGCCTGCAGTATGGTAAAACAATCGTTTCTCACATCTTTGATGACTAAATGGCAACAGTACTCAGTGCCAGAGAAGGGAATTTTTTAATTTTTTTTAATCTGCTGCATTATTAGGTCAATCACTTAAATTATGTGTCAAAAAAATTTTTTTGTTCATGTAATTGCCTACGTAACAACGATGTGGATGTAAATAATACTTTCACTCTACAGCCAAATCAGGCCGTTTGCGGACATGGGGATTTAGCTAAGTATGGCTTATTTGATGTCCTTTACCACCCCTTTCAGTTTGTTCCATTA
>QLNU02015360.1:270402740-270430086 GCA_006491805.2 Dysdera silvatica
TCCTTTACCACCCCTTTCAGTTTGTTCCATTAGTTCTGAATCACCCTGTATAATATAAATTGTTATAGAAACAGCTATAGGGAAGAAAATCCCCAGTCCCCTTAATGCTCATTATACCTAAGTTTGACTGTTATTAAGTAAGCTTGGATTTCTTATATTTTGGACCACTTGTTACATCATCTTAATAGTAGGCCACTAGAAGTTATATTGTAGTTTTATTATGGGAAAAAAAAATAAAATTAGAATCCAGCTTCAGACTGCATAGCTAACTATTGATCTTTAGGTTTCTGTCCCAATGCTTTGGGTGTTGGATACAGAATACAATTATGCATGGTCTATTTGTCATAGTTGTTTTTCAGAGGCGGATACTCAAAGTGTGAATCAGTTCCTTTAATTTTTTTGGTATGTATAGTTCAGATTTCCGAAAGATTAAATTTAGCGTCATTTGATGCTCCACAACAAAAGTAAAAGAGGATTGATTCAGTTAAATGAAATGTACTCTTTGTTATGTCATTGGTAATCAAAGCAAAGAGAAAGGAACTTTTTTACACTTCGATCTTATTCTTATTTTGATCATACAAACAAAATTATTTTATCTGATGTATGTAATGTATGTGTGTGCATGTATGTCCTGGTCAGTCAGCCGAGCCCAGTCACTGTTGGTGACTAGATCTTTGCCGTTGGCCAGTAGGAAAGTTTCTTTTCCCCCACAAGGTTTTCACATTCTCTTATAAATGTAGGCGAGTACGGTTTTTGTTTGGTGAGTATGGTTCACTTCTATTTATCAGGTTCTATGTGTATATAGGGTTAACCAAAAAGTATGTGTAAACTTGAAAAATTCATAAAAGAAAAGGAAAAAATCTTCACATTGAAATACGGTTTGCACAATAAATTTTATCTGAATGTAGATTTTTTTTTTTAACACAAAAGATTTTAATTTGAAGGTCACTGATAGGTGATACTAACACATCCGTTAGAAGTGTGTAAATGAAGCTGTTATAAAAGAGCTAAGTGCTTGGTGCATTCTTCATTCGATTCATTAATAAACTCTGTGTAAAGAACTAGTTTCTGCAAGAACGGACTGTTAACTTTACCAGAACAAGCTTTGTTACTGAAATTATTTTATGTAAATCGTTAGTCAACATCAGATGCTTTGCAAAAATTCCACCTGGATTGTGTCATACCTTGTAGTGGGGACCATGTTGAACATTTCCTAGTGTAAGTACACAAATTGAAGAGTAGTTAGTTTGACACAGTATCCATTTCATCATTTTCAAAAGCATCACCTTTTGGTGACCTTTCGAACTAAATTGTTTTTATTATGTTAAAAAACATTTACGTTCAGGTAACATTTATCATGTGAACTACACTTCAATGTGATAATCTTTCCTCTTTTTTTTTTACAAATTTTCAAAGTTTATGTGGACTTTTGGTTGACTCTGCATGTGTATAATTTTTTTTTACCTAATTTTGAGTGTTGACTTTTCAAAATTTGTGTATGTATAATATTTAATGTTCTACACATGCCGTGTAATTTAAATAGTTCATGTATAAAGGCTTAATATTAATGTTTTTATAGCATTTTCTTTGAGAATGGGACCACCATCTGATTTCAAATGGTTAGCAAAGTATCAACCAGAACCTTTATATCATGAATCCACATTTTATTTTGAAAATTCGACTAAAGACAGTTTTGAAACAAGATCAGCAAATTCTGGTAACTTTTTTTGATTTTTTTTCCTTCACAATATGTTGTATTTAGAAATGAATTCAATGACTGAAAGTTTAGATTTTAACTTAATAATATCTTAATTAAAAACAGTTTTGGCTTTTGACTCAGTGACTGATAGATGGAATAAGCACTACCCTATCCTCCTCCGTTTATTTTTATGTTTGCAAAAGCAGATATGTGCAATATTATTTTTACTGTAACGATTAAATCATCTCATATGATGGAAGCCCAGGTTTGAAGTATAAGGCATGCATGAGTGTGTTATATTTAAAGTTTGATTAAATGATCAGTTTCATCCCTATAAGAGAGGGAGGAGAGAGACCACACATATCTACTAAGTATGCAAAAATTTAAATAAAAAGTTATTATAATATACAGTTCTTTTATGTCTATACTTTAACAAATAAGCACACCAGACAAAAATTATTCACCCCTTGAAAATATTATTGTTCTTCCAAGTAGAATGTTTCTTGAAACATACAAGAATATTTTATTTCAGCACAGAATGGATTTTAATTAATTTATGTAAATAATGCTAGTGGCTTTCAGTGGATTTTGATGCAATTGAAAAAATAGGATGGGGATGTGGGATACCTAGTGGCGGCACATAGGTCAAAATTCATGAGAAGCAAATCAATAATGATTCCTATACTATTTTATAACTCAAGTGTGGGGCATGATTTTTCAGCGAGGAAGAACTCCCTATTCTCCCCCTTTAGGGACCCCATGGGGCATCCCCCCCCTTCAACACATGCCTGAAAGTTACGCAAAACCTGAAAATTATAATATATTCCCGGATAAGCAATGTCGGCTTCAATCTTTATGTCCTCGTCTTGTTTGGCGCAAAATGTCCTTTGTTGTCCTTGCACCATAAAAATTCAACCGTCCATCAATCCTCGTGTTTCAGTCATTCTAAATACATACGCACACACATCTGTATTATTCAATATATTAATTAATTGTATATTGAGCACGTGATTCGACCTGCACCATTTGTACCTGTTTAACCACTCCTTCATGCTTGCGCACAGGGTTGAATAATTTTTGTTCCAGAGCTTATCATCCATACCACTTTGTAATATTTTTTTTATGTGCATGAATGGTTTTGGATCAATAACAGGTGAAAAGATGCAATTGAAAGTTTTATCCTGAAGGGGAAATTGCCTTTGTGTCTAAAAAGAAAGGTCTTCAACCAGTGTGTATTGCCAGTCCTCTCTTATGGATCAGAGACATGGAGTCTAACAGTTGGAGCAATACGAAAGTTACAGACAACGCAAAGGAGCATGGAGAGGTGCATGCTTGGAATAACTAGGAGAGATCGAAAAAGAAACACTTGGGTGAGAGAGCAAACTAGAGTAGAGGACATCATTGTTAAAGTAAAAGGGCTGAAATGGCGATGGGCTGGGCATATTGCAAGAACTGATCAACGATGGACAACAGAAATTCTGAACTGGATTCCAAGAGACCACCGAAGACCTAGAAAACGTCCTCAAACTAGATGGGTGGATGAAATAAGAAAACAGGTTGGGGTGACGTGGAAACGAATGGCCCAGGATAGACTTGTGTGGAAAGCATTTGGAGAGACCTTCATCCAGCAGTGGATAGATAATGGTTGAATATGATGACAATCATACATACGTTCGTTCATTCACGCATATGTACATATATGCAGACAGAAAGAAAGAACTCTCTTTAATCCATCATTCTTAATTTGGCACATTTTGAAATCTGGTACAAATCATGTTCAGTTTTTTCAGGTGGATTCGGACGTTTATTGACCTTGACCACAAAGTCGCGTCACTGCACTTCCCGCTTTATTGTGACTCATTTTTTATTTCAGTAACTTGTTTACTGTTTTCTAGCGGGCTATATCATGTTTGCACATTATTACATACAACTGTGTACATACAGAGTACTGTACTGTAAAATGTTCTCGAAACTCAGCACAAGTTCTTCAAGTGCTAATAAAATTAATAAGTGTAAACATGTAACTCTCAGTATACCTCAAAAACTAGAGATAATTACTAGTCTCGAAAAATACAGAAACGTCATAATGCATGAATTCAGTATTGGTTCTTCGACAATTTGTGACATAAACAAAAGGACTTAAGAAGTTTGCTGCTCAAGGTGTAACAGCGAAAAATATGGAATCAACACACACATTGAAGAAACCTAAACTTGAAGTTCTTGATAGTGCCTTGTACACTTGGTTTAATGCAAAACGATCAGAGGGAAAACCCATGATGAGCATATGATCATCGAAAAAGCAAAACAGTTTCATTATGAACTGAATATATAAAATACTTGTGTGTTTTCTGGTGGGTGGCTTCAGAAAATTAAAATTCAACGCAGAATCCGGAGGCTGGAAAGAGCAGATCTGTCGATGAAAATGCCACTGAAGAATATAAGAACACTTTTGGCAGCCTTGTTGCACGGTGGAAATTAACCCGTTGTCAAGTTTACAATGCCGATGGAACCGGCCTTTTATAGCGTTGTTTGCTAATGTCTGCTTTGGCATATGGGGATGACGAGTGTGGTAAGGAATTCCAGAAAAATACAGACAGATTTATTTACTGTTTTGTTGTGTGCAAATGCTTCTGGCGACCATCAGCTGACGCCTGTTGTAATTGGTGAATATAAAAAAACCTAGAGCTTTAAAAGGAGGTTTAAACTTGCATGGGCATTATGATGTGCAGAGCAATGCATGGATGACAGCAAATTTAAGTACTGTTTTTTCCATCAGTTTGTACCACAAATAAAGGAAAACTTTAAGGAACATAGAATGCCAGAAGTCAGCAAAGCGCTTTTGTTGTTAGATAACTGTACTGCTCACCCTCCTGCTTCGGATTTGGTTTCTGGCAATATTTTTGTAGGTTACCTACCACCACATGTCACTCCCTTGATTCAGCCGATGGGTCAAGGTGTAATTCAAAGTTTTAAGTGTTCTTATAGGAGGTCTTTTGTGTAAGGCCTTTTGGACTCTGACTGTGATGTAGAAGACTTATAAAAACAGTTTGTCAAGGATGCAATTTTTGCAATTGGCTTAGCATGGAATCAGGTGAAAGAAGTGACTCTACAGTGGTGCTTCCACAAACTTTGGTCTAATGATGAAGATGCGTATCAAGATTCAAACGTTACCAGTGATGGTCAAAATATGATAATAAATTTGATAGCAGCTGTGCCAATCAACCCTTTCACAGGTGTACACCGTGAGAAAGTTACAGAGTGGAATAAAATAGACAAAAGTATGTCAGTGGTCAAAAAACTGAGTAATGAACAGATTATACAAAGTGTTGTGAACCCACAAGAAGCCCAGGTTCAGGAGGTGGAATCAGATGAAGGAGCTATGGCAGGTGAAGCTAAAGTCTCGTGGAAACAGGCTTCTGATGCATTAAATACATTTATAAAATTTGCCGAATCCAATAAAAGCTATAACTCTGCAGAACTCATGAATTTATGTACAATCCGTAATTATTTTTTGAAGAGATCCAAATCACAGATGCAATGTGATATCAGACTTTTTTAGACAGTAATGCTCATCCGGCATGGCCGTGGTTGGCTGTGGTGGCCGAAGTTTAGAACCTTCATTAAACTGTAGGTCCAGCTTGCCAATCCGTCTAGCCAACGTGGTAAGCTTAAGGCTGGTTCCTGTATTTCCTTCACTGTACTACGTGCATGTGTGTGATAACAGAGAGACCGTTATCCTGCAGTGGATTGAAAATTGTTGATGATTATATATATCATCATCGTTAACCATTTTTAATCTATTGCAGGATGGAGGTTTCTCTTTTATCACACATACATGTAGTATTTGTGAAGGAAATACAGAGGAAGCGGCCTTAAGGCTCACCACATTGGCCAGACGGATTGGCAAGCTGGAGGTACAGTTTAATGAAGAATCCAAACTTCGGTTATCACAGCCGAAGTTCTGCATTAAGACATTGCTTGCTAAATTTAACTTCTAAATTTAGGAGGCAGTGGCTACGACAGGACTTGTTGTGTCACTCCCCTACGTAGTGACTGCTACTGATGACATTTTTCAGAGGCGATCGGTCGAATGCTGGTACTTTTGGTAGAGGATAGCTGTGGATATATATATACACACACAGACATATATTAATATAATGACATATATTAATGTATATTAGATCTGCAACCCCCTCTGTGCACTGCCGCCACATTTGTATAATAAAAGCATTTTTAACAAAGTAAAGAAAACACATTAAATATAAAATTATATTATATAATATATATCTATATGATATTAATTATATATACATTACAGTCTGACCGATTTAACGATGGTTTTTATTGGTTTGGATTGAGTTATATTGAGTCCAGTGTTATATTTTCCTTGATTTAAAGATAGCTGTGTCATTAGCCTGCAGCTGCAAATGGAATTTCAATTAAAAAGTCAACTTTCATCACAAAATCAACTGAAGCGAATGCTAGTTTATGGCATGTAAAAAAGTATTTACTGCGTTTTGACGTCAACAATGATCTTTTCGATGCATTTGAAAAAATCGAAAAGGCAATGTTAAATGCCAACTCCTAAGAAAAACAAACATCAAGGATTTCTTTTCGAAGCAGTAATTAAGCACATACTTGTGTTTTATGTTTATTAAAATTAACATGTATTCTTCAGAATGCTGGTAAGCATTTTTATTGTTCTCCTTTTCGATAATTTCTTATTTCAGTTCCAATTAATAGTGCACCCATAATTTTTGCTTGGAGGAGGGCCACAAATGTAATAAATATTTTTTTAATGTAATAGTTGCTACTTTTAACGTATTTTACATGTAAATTTTCAGCCCAAGGAAGAGCCCGGGATCCATCGCCCCCCCACCCATTGGTGCCTCATTGGTTCTGATAAACGTGTTCCCTGATTTAACGAATTCCTCAATTTGACGATTATTTTCGCTGGTCCTGTGAAAACCTTTAAGTCATGGTTAAGACAGTATATATCTATGTATATAGATATATACTGGGTGTGCCTAAAGTTCATTTGGATTTTAAAAATCATAAGAAATGAAGAAATTGGTGTGCCAGGGTGTGGTTTGTACCTTTAGACTTATACAAAAAAAAAAATCCGATACCTTGACAAGAAAAAAAGTTAAAATTGTCGGCGGTAAGTGGCACTATTTACCACCTCGTTAACAAAATACATGTAAAATATCTAGATTATACAGAAGGTATTCGTTTCTACTTGAAAACGTAAAAAAACAACAAAAACAAACTGAAAATATTCTATGTGTCATCCTCACATGTAAGAATAGTCTATAATCGGGTGGGAAAACTATTGTAGTGATTCCTCCACCGGCTCATTGAAACTCCATTTTGCGCCAAAATTCTGTTCTCATGGACATCTGGCAATGGGTCACACGTACAACCAATTTCTTGGAATTTCCACCAAAAACGAAGGATACAGGCATTATCCAACTTCGAACCCTCTCCCATATATTTTCATTTAATGGGCAAAAAGTGTCAAGAAAGACAGTTAAAATTAACGTAACTCACAGCAAGTTCTCCCCTCTGTGGGGTCAAACTGACCAATAGAAATTTATATAAACTATTGCGTCAGTACTCAATTGTCCAATCACGGTCCACAAAAATCATTCGAAGTAAAGTTTTGGACCGATCAATAAATACTCTCTTGCTCCTTAACTTTCGACCTGAAAGGATGTTCGCTGCTAGCCATAATATCTATTCTCAATATGTAACTTACGCAACCTAACGAATGCTCGGCATCATGCCATGGCCAATGTATGCTCTTCAACCTCCAAATAAATATTGTTTAATGTGCATACTCTCTCTTTCATCTACCTGCATTCGAAGCCATGAAAGATACCTTCTGAGATAACAGTCAAACTATGTCTCATGACATACGGCACCTGTTCAGCCACCACACACACACCATGGTGCAGCAGTTGGTGACCCAGCCGATTCACGCTTCATTTTTACGGAATACAGTGACAGAACGCAACTCCTTTTATGCAATGTAGCAACTTATGAAGCAGAGAATATGCTGTTTACTTTAACGATGTTTATGTCAACAGAACTGCTATCTGCTGTACGGCAACTCTATAATCATTTACTACTTCAACGAACGCAATCAACGAAAAGCTGCAAAATGGAGCGTATTTCTCGACTAATCGCAAACAATGCAGCCCGACTTCACTCATCGAAAAAACATCTTCAGTGGGACAACGCCAATTCTTTCCATGGAGCAGTAAAAGTGAAAATTTCCTATATTCACCCACGCATGTGGGGAGCAGCTTTATTCTTTCCCCCACTGCGCTTCTCATGCCAAAAGAAGTTTGCACCTCAACAACTGGGACTATTGCACGCTATCTCACTTTCCCCATCGCCTCATTGGATGAAAGGATTTAGCACTATTACAAATCTATTTTCGCACGATGACTTTCGGCCTCAGGCTACATACAGCAACTAGGATTCAGAAACTACGACTAGCCATTAATTTCCAGCTACAGTAGCCTTTCCTTTTAATTGCAACACTTCTTCAGATATAATGAAGATGATCCCCTTATCCTAAAAATGTTCAATTCATGCGACGCCGCAATTTTTACAAGATCCCCCAACCACCCTCAACAGTGAAGGGGAAACGAGGAGAAAACTCACCCCTCCTTGGCAGGACTTTATCACCCCACATCCACTTGCTATTTCTGCATAAATCAGGACCTTTAAATTTCCAGACAATATACTGCAACTACAGGACACACCTATCGCAAGCTTTCCAAATTCAGAAACTTCCTTCGTTCGAACAGTTCCAGTGCATAATTTTTTCTTCTTCTTGCACCGAACTGATTCCAGTCATAGTGTTTACCGAACTTAAACAAAACAGTGCGCCAGTGATTTTCAAACATTCCTATACTCTGCCATATAGTGAACTTAATCGCTAAACGAACTTCATGTATGTAAACAGGAATATTTATTTTTCTCAACATGAAAACTTCCATGATGACTAACCACTGGGTAAGCTGAACATTTCTATAATATGCGAATTCTAAAATATTGCTATTTATCTCATACAAGCATGTTTATGCAACATTATTTGATATCAAAGTTTATATCTATTTTAATTGTAAATTTACGCACATCCATATATTACATGCCGAATTATGTAGCATATTTTTTCCACCACCGAGACTTGAGAAATATTTATTGCATGCTAATATATGTCTAAAATATGCATAATTACGACGTCAATCAAATTTATAATAACTCATCTGAATTTCTGAACTTCGCTATTCAAAAACGAACCCTTCTTTCCAGCTGCTAAAAATGTAAATTATATACATGCAGTCTCAATTCTTGAAAAATGGGTACACATTTTATACCGCACTATGGCAAAACATAATTTGTTATAAAGAATTAACTCATAATTATTGTAACAACTCGACCGCATAACAAGTGCATGCCAAACCGATTAATGCTTTAATGCAAATAATTGCATATCAACTTAAATTTTTTTTTTTTGCACTTGCTATGTAAACAGTGCCGACCCAACTTGCAATGTGCAACAGGTACGCAGTAAACTCGAAATCGTAACAAAACGTACACTCAGCTCAAATAGATGCATTACGACGAACTCCAATGCACTACAAATGTACGCAACGCGCCAACTCTGAACGCTCCGTGTTTAAAACACACGCAACTCCGCATAGCAAACGCTTGAACATCTCCAATTGTCTTTATGATCAAAGCAGCTGTATTGCAATTTAAATGGACAGAATTGCTGAACAAACGATTTCTCATTGTGCACGACTTTTGTGATCAGATCGGACTTTCTATGACAATAACTGCACCACTCACGCGCACAACTTTTACGATCAGTAGAGTTTCATTTTGTAATAACTGCATGGTCAAAAACCGATGTTATGGTCAAACAAGTAAGTCCTCCACAGGTTTGAGGCAACCCCCGACTCACAGCGCAGCAAAGCCTCCAACTAGGAGCAACGAAACCACACTTTGTCACATTGAAATACGTTTTGTGCGAAAACTAGCCCTCAACTGAGGCCGCAAAATCTTTTACAGCAGGCAGCAACCAATTAACTATTTATCTGCCTTTAGTGAATTGCATACAGTCTGTGTGATCTCGCATAAAGCAAGACAATTGATTCCACTTCGTGAGCAACATCCATATTCTACTATGCCACACAAACGCTTTTTCCATGCAAAACAAATGTCCTCCCGCATAGAACAGAGTTCAGATGAGTAAAAACTGACAAGCAATATAGTTTGATTTGTAAATAAACCGAATATTGTAAATCACTAGCAGCGATCTGTTCACATTACATACGTTGTATACCATACTTCAGTAATCGCCCCATTACTTCTGCACTTATTTCGTGCTATCTTTGCAAATGCTCAATACTACTCGAGGGGGACTGATGTGGCGGTTCCTCCACAGGCTCATTCTAACTCTGTTTCGCGCCAAAATTCCATTCTCATGGACATTTGGCAATGAGTCACACGTACAACCAACTCCTTGGAATTTCCACCAAAAACGAAGGATACAGGCATTATCCAACTCCGAACCTTCTTCCATATATTTTCATTTAATGGTCAAAAACTGCCAAGAAAGACAGCTCAACGTTAACATAACTCACAGCAAGTTCTCCCCTCTGTGGGGTCAAACTGACCAATAGAAATATATATAAACTATTGCATCGTAATCAATTGTCCAATCACGGTCTATAAAAATCATTCAAAGTAAAGTTTCGGATCAATCAACACCCTCTTGCTCCTTAGCTTTCGACCTGAAAAGACGGTCGCTGTTAGCCATAATAACGATCCTCAATGTGTAACTTACATAACCTAATGAACGCCCGACATCATGCTGTGGCCCGTGTATGCTCTTCAACCTCCAAATATTATGGTTAATGTGCATTCTCTCTCTCTCTCTCATCTACCTGCATTCGAAGCCATGAAAGATACCTTCTGAGATAAGTAGAACTATGCCGCATGACGTACGCCACCCAGCACCTGGTCAGCCACTACACACACACCACAGCTCATCAATTGACGACCCATCATACCTCGCAGCACTATTTACACTTGCGTGCAGCCTGTCAGTGTCGATAGCAGAGATCTCACCACGTATGGCAACCTTCAACTCAGACAAGGTAGATTGACTTTGAACATACACCAGAGATTTTAGGTACCCCCATAACCGAAAATCCGCAGGAATTCAGTTTGGAGATCTTAAGCCATACATTATTGAAGAAGCGGCTTATTATTCGCTCTTGAGCAAATGTACTGTCCAAAAACGGCCTTACACGTGTTGTGATATGGGGAGGTGCTCCATCCTGCATAAATGTAATGGTTTCTAGGAGCTACTTTTCATGCGGAAATGGCACAAGGTAATCTGGCAGCATTTTTAAATAACGGTCTCCAGTTACGGTTCACGTCTTCCAGCCACCGGTTCTGCATGGTTCCTGGAAGAAATAAGGACCAAGAATTACTGATGCACTGAACCCACACCACACAGTGAGTCTCGGTGCATGCATCGGCGTTTTTACCTATGCATGTGGATCATCTTGAGCCCAGATCCGGCAGTTATGTTTATTAATAGATCCATGTAAAGAAAAATGGACCTTATCTGTCTAAAAGATATTCAAAAGCCATTGTGGATTATTGTCAATCTTTTGCAAAGTACACCCATCGAATTCCTTTCGCTTTCAGCTTCAACTCCTGTAAAGGTCTTAGTTTGTACGGGTATAACTTTAAAACTTCATGCACCACTCAGAACACACTGGTTTGTGGTAAACTCTTGGTTCTTGAAACGACCTGTACACTGCATATGGTGCTATGTGACTGTGCTGCGAAAGCATCCATTTCTGTTGCTACCCTGCTGGCTCCTCTGACAACTTCGGCCTGCCACTACAAGGTTGATCTTCTAAGAGACTGATTTCTTTGCATCGCTGCATTATCTTTCTGAGCCCAGTTTTTGTAATTGGACCTCAGTATCCATTAATTTTCTTTACCGTTCTAAATTTCCCTAAATTTTCGTGATGCTTGTGTTACTGATTCGTTGTTGACATAAAAAAAACTTCACCAAAAGTGCCATTTCTACCAATGTCAACATTGCAGTCATTCAATGAGTTGCGATAATTCAACAAAGCACTAATTCAATCCTCACACACTATTACAAAGGCAGAAGTGGATTAGAAGTTAGTTGTCGGTTACAATCCTCTTTTAAACCGATAAAATTTGCATATTTTCAGGAAAATATACCTTTCAGCGCCACCTACCGGCGACAATCTTAACTATGTTTTTTCTTGTGTAAAAAAAAATCTAACACTTCGACAAGTCTAAAGGTGCAAACCGCACCCTGATACACCAATTTCTTCATTTTTTAAAATCCGAATGAACTTTTGGCACACCCTGTATATTAATGCATATTTAGAGATACAAAGTTAAGCATTAGTAAAATATTGCAATGTATGTTGAAGCATAAAAGCATTAGAGACATTTGGTATCAAATTTCTTATAAAAATAATTAGAACTAAAAATAATTGCACCAACTCTCTCACAGAAACTAATTCACGATTCATGACCCCCAGGTTGGCAACCTCTAGTCTAAAGCATTGATATTTTTCCCTTGTGTGTTTCATTCTTGTTATAAATGCCAAAATTTTTTGCATTTACTAGTATTCGGATGATTACTGAGTGACATTATTTCAGATAATGTATGGTACTTATTTTCTATCCACTACTTTTTATATATATTTTAAGGGCCATTTCATGTTTTATTCTAATACAGTATGCATGCCACAAATTTGGCTCTTCCATATGTATAATTTTTCTGCCAAGGAGCAGATTCTACACATATTGTGCTAATTTTTTTCCACGTCATTTTATGAAATTTTTTTTTTATTCCATGAAAAGTTAATTTTTTGTTGAAAAATGCAAAAAATGGCCTAAAATAAATGCTCCCAAAATGTCCTTAAAAGGTAAAAAGCCCCTCAAAAACAATGTTAGCAGCATCTGGGCCCTAGTAATTAGCATTAAAAATATTCATATTAAGTACTGATTTTAAATTATTCATATGGGGGATTTTCTGCAGAAAGTTGGAATTGCTCTGTAGTGATTAATATAAAGGTCTTTTTTTCTTTTAAGCTTTGAGCTTGGATGAAAACTTTCCTGAAATGTGTTCTTGTGAAAACTCACCCTTTGTCAGTTTATCCTATGCTCACAGTGATACTGATCTTAGTCGGTGAGTATTTAATGAATTATTGCAATTTGTTCTGAAATACTTTATAGCAAAATTTGAATTCAATAAAATTTTAACTGAAGCAAAAATTAAAATATTGTTTACTTATTGGATTTTCTAATTATATATTAAATTATAGCCCTGTGATGGTGCAGTGTGGTAACGCGTTCGCATAGTGCGCCTTTAACTCGGGTTCGACTCCCAACGGTGCAAAGAACGTTTACTCAGAGATTTTATAAAGCTTGCACTGCTCACTGTAGTCCGGGGTTTGGTTCCCTAGGCCTTAAGAGGGTCGGATTCCTCGGAAAACCGTAGGTCCAAGAGACTTGGATTCCTCGGAAAATTTTAGGTCCAGAGGTTTGGATTCCTCGGAAAATTGTAGGTCCAAGAGGTTTGAATTCCTCGGAAAATCGTAGGTCCAGAGGTTTGGATACCTCGGGAAAATGTAGGTCCACAAGGTTCGGATTCCTTGGAAAATTTTAGGTCCAGAGGTTCGGATTCCTCGGAAAACAGTAGGTCCCTGCGTAGCATGACCACTCTAGTCCTTGAGCTGTAAAACCACAAACAAACAAATCATATGCTGAAAATGGCATTTTTTTTTATTGGATTAAGCAATATTTGACTTGTTATAACTGTAGGTGATCACTGAGAAATAGTGCATGCTATTTGCTTAAAGAGCTGCATTGAAAGGGCAGTTACAAATATCATTCATGCTTATCTTTTATTATATAAACTATATGAATTTTGACATTTGTTTGACAACTTTAAATATTAATTTTTTGGAAATTCATAATCTGTGATTTATATGAAAAATTGTTTATGTATTAAATGCATCTGTTATACATTTATTGTACTGAATTTTTGTTTATCTTTACTTTTGTTTTGTTTTATTTTATTTTATTTTTAGCTTTTTATTTCATGTATTATAACAATATAGTTCCACTGGTTATTATTCAACTTGGTCACCGTAATTTTACTTAATTAACACATTTTAATTTAATTAGGTCTGGTGATGGTGCAGTGGTAATGCATTTGCCTAGCATTCAATTATCCTAGGTTCAACCCCCAACTGTGCCAAAAAAAAAAGTAATTCTTACTGACTGACTGCTCATCGTAGTCAGGGGGTTGGTTCCCTAGGCCATAAAATGTTCGGATTCCTCGTAAAACTTTAGGTCCCAGCACAACATGACCCTTGGAACGTAAAGCTCTCAAACAAATTTTAATTTTATTATGATTCAATTCTTTGTATGCTGAATGTTTAGTTTACTCATAAATGTGATTCAAATAAATGACAAGCAATTGCTTTTCCACATTATAATTTATTACTGTACCAATGACTTTTTGCATTGTATTTTGCAATAACCCTTCTAATGTTTTAGCTCTTTTATGTCCTCCTTTTTCTATTTCATACTACTAGGCGTGAGCTACATATGCATTGGCTCTGTGATGGTACAGTGGTAATGCATTTGCTTAGCATGTCATTATCCTGGGTTTGGCTCCCAATGATGAAAAAAAAACCACTGACCAACTAACTGCTCACTGTAGTCCGGGGCTTGGTTCCCTAGGCCATAAGAGGTTCGGATTTCTCAGAAAACTGTAGGTCATGGCATAGTTATGACCCTTGCTGTCCTTGCACCGTAAGGCTCACAAATATGTGTGTTATGAATTCATTCATATTAGAGTATGACTAATATGAATTGCACACTTCTTTAATGACTCATGTAGAGGATGGCATCAATATGACTTGGTTTTTGATGTGTTAAGAACTTTGTTAAGAAAAAAAAAAAGCTATGCTTTGGTGGTTTAGTAATAGCATGCTGCTAATCCATGTTCAACTTCCAATGGTGCCTCCCTCCCCACCCCACCTCCTAAAAAAAAAGACTATGCTTACCAACCTAACCGCTCACTGTGGTTCCAGGGGTTGGTTTCCTAGGCCAGCTGTGTCCAACCTTTGGCCCTTGAGGACATTCATGGTGACTCTTGGCTTCATTCAAAAAACAATATCCTAAAGCCTTAAAAATTCATTTATTAACATATATTTAATTGGTTATGTACATTTTTATAGAATTAACAGGCTCAATGTACATGTATGCTTTTATTCATGAATGAAATACTGAAATCAACGAATATAAAAAATATAAGCACCACAATCTTAAAATACCTTTTGAGTATGGGCACCACAAAAGCTGTTAACATGAAAGCATATGCATCTGTTTTTGTATTATATTTGTTTAATAATTAAATATTTTAATTACGTGATTTGATCACTTTTTTAATTATTTAATTAAATGTAATAGTGTATATTTAATATATTGCTAATATTTTAATTTATGATGAAATTTAATTTGATGTGCCGCCCATGGGTTGTGTATGTTGTACTCATGTGGCTCACTTGGCATGAAAGTTTGAACCACCCTGCCCTAGGCTGTAAGATGTTCAGATTCCTCTGAAACCCATAGGTTCTCATGCTGCATGACCTGTATCTTTATACTCTAAAAACTCAAATTATGAAATTTTTAAAGCCATTATGCCTTAAACTACAAACAACGAAAGAGAGATGGTTAAAAATGCTATTTAAGGGTGGTTTTGAATTGAAACAATATAATGTTGTAAAGCAATTAAGGACTTAGCTTCCCTTCAGAAAATATGATTTTTTTTTCGTCAATATGAATGCAATTTGCTAGTAGTTGTTGCGACTATTCATAAATGTCCTTTTATCGAAGTTTTAAAACATACAAAAGTTGTGCTTTAATATCTCATTTTCTGAAAAGACTAAGTGTTCATTCATATTAAATATATTAATAGATTTCTCTTTTTTTTTTTTATCAAACATTAAGTGTGTAGTTATGCGGAAGCAGAAGAGAAGATGGTCTGAATTTTGTTCTTTTTAAGTAGATGACCAATCACACATTAGATAAGGTAGAATAATTGTGTGTGTGGGAGGTGGGGAGTGTTCCTTTATGACAAAAAAAGTAAAAGTACGAAGTGTGATATTCTAAGCAGTTATTTTAATCATATCTCATGAAGGTATGAGCAAATTGAGGCCAATTGAATTCTGCAATTCAATGTCAGAATCTAGTTTGTGGAATTCAATAATTATAAAAATTATACACGAACTTCCATGAGCAGACATGTAATAAAATTTGAATAGGTAATTTCTCCACCACTGGAATTTCCTCAGAATTCAGGCAGGCAAATTCGGAAATAGTAATTATTGTTACATTAATGGGTAAAATTAACATTAAGTGCTTTTTTTAATTTTGAAGTGGTACATTTAAATTGAGCCATTTGGTTACAAAATTGTTTAAAATTGCTTTTGTCACATCACGTATGAGGCCCTGGAGTTGTAGCATGTTCACCTAGTATGTAGGGTAGTACCAGGGTTTGACTCTCGACTGTACCAAAAAAAAACTTCTTGCCGTGTTCTCGGGGTTAGTTCCCCAGACTAAAATGGTTCGGATTCTTCATAAAACTAAAGATCCCCACACAGCATGACCCTTGCCATCTGTACACCAAAAAGCATCATATATGATATGAAAATAGTGTTTTACTGATTCCTTAGAATTTTAAAAATTATAATTTGTCTATTCTAATTTTAAAGTTTGTAGTATGGCAAGTATGATTCCATCATATACAAATAAAGTCCAAATTCTTGATTTCACCACAAGTCCTGTTATTTTATAGATGAGGTTATCATATTTGTGGTATAGTCTTGAATATTACTCAAGGACATCATACCTCTGTTTACGGATTATATTAAAATGTATTAGCAATAAATAATGTTTGGCACCCATGTTTACAAAGCTCAGATTAGAGCTGTTTTGGAAAGAAGAAAAAAAAACCACTGTCCTGGCCTGAAGTTAAACTGTGGACCTTTCCATAAGAATCAGAGTTCCTTCCATAACTGACTAAACTACCAGGACATATGAACAATGCTCTTTCTCTTCATGTTTTAAATTTCAAAGATTATTTCCCTTTACAGGGCTGATGCAATTGCCAATCTACAAGTCTGCCATAATTATTTTTGTTTAATGATTTTAAAGTGTACTAAAATTTTTGTATATACCATTTTATATCAAATGTTTTTGTAGGGTTACAAAATTCTTGAAGCCATATGTATGATACTGTGGTGTAGAAGTAAAGGCATCCCAGTGGTTATAACCAGTACCTTCAGATTTACTGGACTGTGAATTTGACTTCCAGTAGTTGCGTGTAAATGTACCATGGTTTGAAGCAGATGCTATGCCATCAATCCCATCTCGAGTAATTCATTGAAGTTTTGGGATGTAAAATATATGACTAAGATTCTAAACTACAAATTATGTATAATTTATTGTCTTATAACAATTTTTCAAAAAGTAATAATCGTAAGTTTTATAATTTTGGGATAGGGTTGCATATATGTATATTTGCTAATTTTTGTTCTAGACCTCATGCAGTATCTCCCGAATTTGCAAATCTACCTCGTCAGACTATTGCTTCTGGTGCCACCCCACTTGCTGCAAGAGAAAGTGCAGTAAAATTGCAAATGACTATGCTTGAAGATGATTATACAAATTTACATTCTTATAGGTGCTGAATTTTTAATAATTCTATTTTTGCAGTATATGTTATATTAACATAAACAATTATTTTGTAGACTACGATGGTTCTATCTGTTAAAAAGGAATGTTTTTTATTACCGACAACAATGTAAAGTGATATTCCTGAAATAGTGTATTCAATTTTTGTCTTAAAAATTATGTTCATCAAAATGCTTTACTTTTTTTCACGCATTCTGCAACTTAGACTTGGTTTTTCATACATCACTGGAAATGTGTATACTACAGCTAATGGTGAAGGAAATCGAAAGCTTAATGTCTTTCAGCATACATTCTATGCTATTTCAGTAATTTTAGAGCAGTGATTCTCAACCTTTTTAGCTCCACAACTCTTCAAAAGTAAAAAAAATATATATAATAAATATTTTGCAACCTCAACTCAATGAAACCTGGTTTAAACTATTTAGCTGCATTGATAGCGACGAGTATGAACATGCATGTATCAAGTGTGCAAACATGAGCAATTTACTGGTTCCATCTTGATGTGTGCATTCTCCTTGTAATTTGGTCTGCTTGTATAATATTCACTCTAAGAGTGACATGTTCGAATTAAATTACCAGTTCAGATTCGCAATCAGTTCCTCGAAATGTCTCTCGATAAAACACTACGACTACAATTCACTTCTGATGATTTAGATGTGTTTTGCCTTGCTCATCGAAGCAAATATGAAAATTTAGTCACAGAAGCATTGAAAATATTAATCCCATTCGCCACGTCTTACCTCTGTGAAAAGGGTTTTTCGTCTGTGGTTGCGTTAAAAACTAAATATCGGAATCGTCTTTTACTAATTGAAAACAATTTGTTTTTGGGTGTTTCTAATGTATATCCACACATGGAAAAACTTTCAATTGAAAAGCAAATGCAATTATTTCATTAATTTATTTTCTTTACATATGTACTTACAACTGTAAGCAGAATGTTTATAATGATTTGTTTCTCATACAATGATTTCATTATTGTGTACATGTAAAGTTGTAGACTGATTTCATGACCCCCAAGTTGAGAAACTCTGCTTTGGAGCAATGAACTTTGTTGTGTTGTGTTTTTTCCTTTGAAACATTAAAATGAAAATGTTTGTTTTACCTAAATTGACTGGTACTTTCAATGGCCACTTGATTTTTGTATCTGATTGTTTTCCTTTGTATTATTGAAATAAAAAATGCTTGGTGATAGGTTGCACTAGAATTAGTAATTTTACTATGGTACAAATTTCCTCTGCATTTCCAATCTTTTCTGAACAACGAATTTTAGAGTTTTTCCAATGATTTCGCGAATTTTATTATTTTGTCAACAATTTTGTAAATTCTGTATTTTTCTATTTGTGCTTAATTTCTACTATATTTTTTTATTAATTTTCATATTTAAATAGCTAATACTGTTATCACCAGAATATCTTTTAAATGAAATTTTGTAGAAAAATGTGTTTAAACTACGCATGTGCAAAATATTTTGCATTGCCCCTCACCATAACCTTGAGAGTTAAGCTAAAACGTTAGAATTCCGTTCATTCTAGAGAATGAGCGCTAGTATAATAATGTAAGGGCAAAGGCACAGTAAATGATCTGTATAGAGATGTTTTTCTGTCTGAAAATTGAGAAAAGCTCTTTTCAAACTTCCGTATAATTTTATTTTGTTTTAGTGTCGATAAATTGTGACATAATTTCATATTTCCTTTTCATGTTGACAAATAGCGATATAACGAAACAATACAGAGTTTCACCAGGAGATTCCATAACAACCAGTTATTTCGACACTGGCGAAAGGTTTAAAAACACGATGCCAACTGCTCCCTTTGTCAAGTGAAGGCAGAATTTCTGCCTTCACTTGACAAAGGGAGCAGTTGGCTCCCGAAACGTCGTGTTTTTAAACCTTACGCCAGTGTCGAAATAACTGTTTGTTATGAAATAGCAATATTATTTTGCATACCCTTCTTTAACAAAATATATTTAATTGGTTAGTATATTTGTTATTACTTAATATTTATAATGGCTTATTGTCTATAATTTATCAATTAAACTTTATTACAATCATAAATGTAAACAAAACACATACTCTATAGGGTTTTGGAATGTATGACCTGCGGATAGGGCAATCCTACTATATGTATGTTTTTTAATGTTATTGTTACACTTCTTCGATTTTTTATTTTTTAAATTCCATGAGATTCAAGATTTTCTCTGCGACCTTCCTGCAAATTCTACATTTATTTTCCTGCAAAAAAAAAACACTTGCCCTTATAATATGTCATATACAAATGGACTCATATTCCATTCAACAGAAAACTTAGGTAACAGTTTAAAAACATGGAGTGGTAAACTTCAAAGACAGACTGCAAGATTTTGCAAAAGAAGAAAAAAAAAAAAAAAGGTGATGTATTTGGATGACATTTTTTAGATAAAATAAAAGGTATGGAATAATTTGTAAAAATATAAATAGCATAAATTGTTCTATGAAATTGCAAACTTAAAAAGAAATAAAAATTGATTTTGAGATGTTAATTTAAAATCTATCAGGTATCTTTGGTGGATCCTGTAAAGATAGAATCCTATCTCCTTAAAAAAGCATTGGTAAAGGTTACGTATCAGTGTCACATTACTAAAATTTTCATCGACATCAAAACAACCATTTCTAAGAAGAGTATGAAGATGAAAAAAAAATCAGAGGGAAAATAAATTAATGAAATTAAAAAAAAAAAAGGCCGGAAGTAGGAGTTGGGGGAGATCAGGCGATATTGCTTAATAACAAGCATGAGTCGAAAAATCATGCAGAAATATAGATTAAAAGGTATTGGCTTTCATGATAAATCCTGTCTCTCTGTTTGCGAATGAATGCCCACCATTTTAGAGTACCACTGGTGAAAGCATAAATCCCAACTTCACTGCTTGCATACTGGTTTGGGTAGCCATTTCATATAATAGTCACTATTAGTAGTTATATAACAAACATTGATAGCATAGTAAGTTGGTTCAGAAAACCACGCATCTTCATATGTTGTCTGTCATAGGTTTACAAAGAGCCCTTTTTTAACAAGATAATGCTTGGAGATAGAATTTCTCCATCATATAATCACATTTCCTTGACATGCTTAGTCTTCAGATTTGTCATATACTGGGCATTTATGGGACTATGAGGCCATGGCTTTGGTCATCTGTGAGTGTGCAACATCTGGAGTAGCAGTTGCAATATTTGTGGGAAAATCTGTTGCAGGATAGCACATGGCAATTGTATGATTCTATGCCCACCTGTTTTATCACATACGATATATCACTCATATATTCGAGCAAAAGGAGGCTCTACAAGGTTTTAAAGGGAACTTTACAGTAGCGTATATGCCAGGGGATCTAGGTAATCTCAGATGGGCCAACTATTTTTTTTTTTTCACAGGAATTGTTTTTCTTTTTATGGACACTCTAGGTATGTAATCTTTTGAAAAAAATAAGGAAAGCCTATTCATAAAAATTTTCAATTGAAAAGGAAGCTACCCTCTCTTTCAATTCCAAGTAATTTATGTAAGTAATAGTTGAACATTTAACTGTTCGATAATCTTGCACATTCTGAGGAGATACAATATAAACAAAGTTTTTTGGAGTCTGCAGACATCCTGTCACTTAAATGCCAACAAAAAAAAACCCATGGTGCAATAAGAAAAGCATTACAGAAAAGCCATCATATATAATGTAGAGACTAACCTCCTTCCATAGAGATGTCATATATTACTATACTTTAAATATTACAAAGAGAGCGCAGTAGCATATTGTGTGACTGACTGTTTAAAAATATACAGTTGAACCTCGTTAACTTGAATGTTCAAGGTAATAAAAATGTTGCTCACGTTAAAAATAATTCACGTTATTCGGAAAGGATGGGATCATATTAATATTACCGTACAATTTGATGGAGATTCGGGAAACAGTACATATTAAAAATAATTCACATTAAGTGTGTTTGCGTTAATGAGGTTCAACTATATACTTCATCGGTATAAGTTTTTCTTTTTGTATGTATTTTTAAAAATGAATCTGTTTCTAATAAACAATAAGCCTTGTGAAAGTGAATATAAAGAGGGCACAACGTTAAACAGTGGCAAGAGTATGAAGAAGCATAAATACCGAAAGTACAATTACAGTTATTTGAACTTTGTATTTACGTTGAGGGCAGTCAATGGTGAAGAGAGGCCGCAGTGTGTACTGTGTATGAAAGTTTTTTTGCCAGACTGCATGCTACCAAGTAAGTTGAAATGCCATTTTGAAATCAATCATCAGAGCATGCTTAATAAATCTCATGATTGTTTTACAAGAATGTTTCAAGAGTTAAATCAACAAAAAGCTAGTTTTTATAAGCAGGCATTAATACCAAACAATGCTTTGCTAGCTTCTTACAAGGTGGCACATAGAATCGCAAAATATGAGAAACCTCCTACTATCACAGAAGAGCTTATTCTTCTGGCTGCTATAGATATGGTGAACATTATGATCTTTGAGTCTGCTGGGAAGCAGCTTTCAAATATACCTTCGTCCAATAACACCATCAGTCGCAGAACATAGTGCATAACAGAGGACTTCAATGAGCAATTAATTTAAAAAATAAAAGGTATGGAATTTGGGTTGCAGCTGGATGAAGCCATAGATTATGGTAGTGATGCTTGCTTGATTTGTTACGTACTGTTTATAGATGTCACTAATAGTGTAGAACACCTCTTTTGTAAAAGTATCACCCTGTAGTGGCACAGTGTAGTAATGCTTTTGCCTAGTGCACTGTTAACCCTGGTTCAACTCCCAATGGTGCAAAGAATGCTTAGAGATCTCATAAAGATTGCACTGCTTACTGTAGTCTAGGGTTTGGTTCCCTAGGCCTTAAGATGTTCAGATTCCTTGGAAAACTGCAGGTCCAAGAGGTTTGGATTCCTTGAAAAATTATAAGTCCAGAGGTTCAGATTCCTCGGAAAATTGTAGGTTCAGAAGTTCGGATTCCTCGGAAAACAATAGGTCCTGGTGCAGCATGACCATTATAGTCCTTGAGCCATAACCCCCCTCCCCCCCCCAAAAAAATTGTAAAAGAATCACTGCTGGAGCTAAGACTCAAGGCTTGTTCTAGGTCCTTGGTACTTTTGAATCTGAAAATAATTTGCAGTGGATTAACTAGGGAAGTGCACAAGGTGTAAGTCATTGATTTTGACAAAAATGGTATCGTTGGAAAGATCTCGTCACATGTAGTAAAGAAGTCAATACATCTACCCGTCTCAATCCAATAGTTAAGAAGCTATCATCAAAAGAAAACAATGGAGTTAGCACTGCTGGGAAAGTAAAGTGCAGGGGCATATTGTGAATATAAAGCACACGTGTTAATATGATATTTTAAATGCTTAATATTCATGTCAAAGATGCTCAGTGACATCACCCTTTTCCCCATGATAGTGTTGTGCAGTATAGATACGTTAAAAGCACAAATGTTGTGTACACCAGGCATACTTCATGAACAGCAAACTCTTGCATTCACTACATGTTTTTTCTGTTAGCCTAAAGAACACATGCTTTACAGATTGAAAGCTTGGGATTTATGATTGCAATAGTAATTTTTTAAAATCGTATCATTGCATGTCGTCAAATGTCTGGCCTTACATTTGATTGTGAAGTAAGTTATGTATGTTGATAATGCCTTCTCTTGTTATTAAATCAATTTCTCTGCAGATTGCCTGATGCGTATGAAAATATGTCATCGTTCTCTTTACCATGTATTCATAATCGTGAAAGGTTTGAACATTTTGTGGCTATAAGTCAGGGGTCTTTAACCTTTTTCAACTCAAGGGCCAATTTTGCTTATTGTTGGTCCATAGACCGCACTACTGTATCAGCAATATTAAAGCTGAACAGAAGTGAATCCAAGGGGGCACTCCCTATCCCCCCCCCTCTAGATCAGAATAGAATTCAATGAGTCCTAAGTTGAATTTTTTTAAAATCACTGTTGCACTGCAAATCAATAAAACTGCCCCTCATATTCCTATATGCTAACTAATGTAAAACACTGTAGAGGGGAGACTTTGTATTACTTTAGTTCACCAGCTGATAGCTTCTCTCTAAATGTGAGAATGTAAACAGGATAAAATACATATATTTAGGATTCAGAGGGAGCCAAGCCAAGCATAACCTGTCGTATGGGGCGCCTGCAAACAAAGTTTGTTTTATCCCCCACGGAAAGGAGAGAGATGAGGAGGGGGTTTGGTTAGAATGATAGGGGTAGGTAGGGATTTAAAATTAATATAAGGTTCCTATGCTTGGATGGCTGAATTTGGAATGACGGGAAAGTTAAAATTTGGGAAATAGCGGTCAAAAATGGTTGTAATAGCCAATGAGAAAGGCGGGGAGCGCGGTCCAATGGTAGTGGAGATTTCGCCGGGACTGTGACGTCACGGCTCGAATTGGAGGGGAGGAGCTAAGCTCGTCGGTTTTCACAGCGATGGTGATGGCGAGGTGAATACAGTTGGGTGTTGTGAACTGTGCTTTTTCGATGTTATCTGTACCTCAACCAATGCTCCAAGTAAATGGGGGTGGGAAAAGGAAAGGAAGGGATTTGGATGGGAAGGCAAGTTTGCACTAGGAAGGGAATAATAGATGTGAGTGTGACTGGAAGTTGGGAAGGAAAGTGGAAGGTTTTTTTTTTTTATAGTTGTCTGGGTGGTAAAATGAGGCTGTTGATAACAGTGGGGGCTGCAACCATTGTTGGGTTTAGTAGGGCGGTTTGGGGGGGGAGGGTGTAGAGGGGCAATGGCTAGCCGAAGGCGGATGGTAATAAGTTGGCAGGGAACTGGCGTTGGGATGTAAGTTGGGGGGCGCAGGTTTCGTAGGATGGATTTGCCTGTGGTGGATGGGGGTTTGGTGGCGGGCAGTGAGGGTGTGTTGGCGGGGTGGTAATGGGTTGAACCATGGGAGGAGGCTGGGGGGCTTTGGTAAAATTTTTTTTGGGGTCGATCGTCTATGGATGATTCGCGGTAATTTTTTAACGTAGTTGTTCCGCCGTCTTCGGGCCCTATGTGGATGATGAATGATGGGAGGGCGGACTCGGCGTGTAATGCCTTGCGGGGGCCAGAGGGGCCAGCGGAAGTTTCGAGGTATTGGAGGAGGCGATGGCGTGGGAGGAGGGGGGATGGTGCCCGGAGGGGGGTGGAAAGTATTTACGAAGGCTTGTATGGGGCCTACGCCACGGTTAGTTGTTGTGTTGTGTAGTCTGTGTGAGTTTGTGATGAGAGGATTAGGGTGCAAGTGAATGTTGTTGAAGTAATTTTGTGATAGCCCCTCTATAACTTCTGTGATGGTGGGGATGTTAATGTCGTTAAATATTTGTCGATTTCGGACAAACCAGGGGATGAGTAGTATTTTTCTGAGGGTGATATTTTCGAATTGTTGGAGCGAAATAAGGATGTTGTTGGGAAAAATTGACCAAGAGGGGGCGGCGTAGGTTAAAATTGGTCTAATGGCTGTTGTGTATAGGAGGAGCCTATTTTGGATTGAGAGGACTGTGCGGGGGCCAATGAGATTGTTTGGAAGGGCGCAAGCCGCTCGAACTTTATTTTTGACTGTGGAGAGATGTTCTTTGAATGAGAGGCGTTTGTCCATAGTTATGCCGAGGTATTTAATTTTGCTGGACCAATTAATTGATTGATTATGGATACGTAGGGTGGCGGGGGGGGCGAAGTGGTTTTTGGAGAAAATGATGGCCTGTGTTTTAGAGGTGTTAATTTGGATTTTCCATCTACTGAGCCACCTGGTGAGTTTGTTGATATAGCGTTGTAGAGAGTTAATGGCGCAGGGGCAGTTCGCATGAGAGGCGTAGATAGCAGCGTCGTCTGCGAAAAGGGCAAGGGAAATATTGTTAGATTTTGGGAAGTCATTGAAAAAAATTGAGAAGAGGGTGGGTGAAAGCCTGGACCCTTGGGGGACGCCGGCGGTGATGGTGCGTGGGGAGGATAGGGTATTGTTATTAATATTGATTCTGAAGCTCCTGTCTTTAATAAATGAGTAAAGGATATTGATAAGGTAGGGGGGTGTTGATTTTTAGTAGTTTAACGATAAGTCCTGGGTGCCACACGGCGTCGAAAGCGTGGGATATGTCAAAGCTGACCATTGGGGTAGAGTACCCTTGAGAAAAGGAGTGGGTGATGTCCTCAATGAGGCGAGTTAATTGGTGGGTAGTGGAGTGTTCTTTGCGGAAGCCGAATTGTTCATTTATTAGGATGTTTTCTAACGATGCCCGTGCGCATATTTTGAAAATCTACATGCTTCTTGCAACCAGGAATGATTCAACCAATCGACAGCAATCTCGGGGGCGGGGTTAACTCGGACGTCATTACAAACATGGAAGACGACAGTCCTTTGGGTCAAATTTTGCCGTATTCGGAATTTCGTCATAAAATTATCACAAGTACCTTCAATTCACCAGATAATTTTTTCTTTGAGCTACCGGTAGATTTAAAAAACGAAGACAACTTCCAAAAATGGTTTCAGCTTTTTCAAGTGGAAGCAAAAACGTCGTGGATTTTTCGAAACTCTGTAACTTCTGAAAGATTAATATTTTTGTGCTCTAAAGATTATGTGTATTAGTATTCTGCTTTCGAAAAATCTACAAAGGTATGAAACATTGATTGCTTTTAAAATACATTTTTTTCCCATATGTATGCTTGCTTTATACTTACGAGGGAAGTCGGTTTGGTATCAATAGTATTTCTTATCATTGCAGGCACGTGCCAAAAGGAAGAGGGAGGGAGTTTTTTGCTCCCCAATCTCGAAAGTGGAGGGTCGAAAGGTGTATTTCGCACCCCCCTGTCCCACTATTGAGGAATACTATTAAAATTTTAACTTAAAAAACATCATTAAACATTGCCACTAATGTAGCAAAGCTGAAAGAACCTTGGATTTTCATTTCATTTTCTGTCAATAAATGTCCGCACTACTACTACTACCCTGACAGTGCTCTGCAGTGTATCTATGGTTAAAAAAATTAGCCTCTCTTTATCAGTACACTTTCTTTCAGTCTTTCTGAAACTATCGCCCTTAACGCGTGGTGCTCTGCGAAATCAGTAAAATTGAAATCGTTCAAGTGGTTGTTGTTTTGTAATTCAGTTTATTTTAACTATTTAATGAGCAATATTTTATCTAATGATTTATAACCGTTGGGAATTTGTGGCAATAGATGGCGCCACCAGTTTATGGCCATAAAAGATCTCTCTCTCTCCCCACTTTCCAAAACGTTAGCACGTTCCTGTATCTTTGTAGAATACATTCTTATATACCCATCATATTTAATTATGTTTATATATAATTATATTTGTTATATGTAATGATCGAATGTTACTTATATACAATATTTCCTATCATTATATAATACTGCACATTCAATAGGGCGCTTCATCCATGTTAAAAATAAATACTCAGATCTCTGTAAAACTAATTAACGCGTAATTAATTGTTTAAGTTTGGCAGCTGCCCAAATTTGGAAGTCTTTTTCTTTGTGCTAAAATGTATGGAATTTATTTCATAAACTTCATTTCGCCAAGTCATCAATAATATTGCATTCTCACGCTGATTTATAATTTAAATTCTATTTGAATGTAATTAAGCATTGTTGATTATATATATAATATATAAACATATGTGAACATATTCTTACATTAATAGTTATTAAAACCGCCAATGTTGACATAAAAAAAAAGAGTTTGGAAATTAATTGAGAACATTTGCAAACAACTCTCCATGTTTAAATGCATCAATGTTCACAATTTATTT
>QLNU02015360.1:270430186-270473125 GCA_006491805.2 Dysdera silvatica
AAGCCAAGCATATCCTGTCGTATGGGGCGCCTACAAACAAAGTTTGTTTTATCCCCCACGGAAAGGAGAGAGATGAGGAGGGGGTTTGGTTAGAATGGTAGGGGTAGGTAGGAATTTAAAATTTATAAAAGGTTCCTATGCTTGGATGGCTGAATTTGGAATGAGGGGGAAGTTTAAAATTTGCGAAATAGCTGTCTAAAAAGGCTGTAATGGCCAATGAGAAAGGCGGGGAGCGCGATCCAATGGTAGTGGAGGATTTCGCCGGGACTGTGACGTCACGCCTCGATTTGGAAGGGAGGAGCTAAGCTCGTCGGTTTTCACAGCGATGGTGATGGCGAGGTGAATACAGTTGGGTGTTGTGAACTGTGCTTTTTCGATGTTATCTGCACCTCAGCCAATGCTCCAAGTAAATGGGGGTGGGAAAAGGAAAGGAAGGGATTTGGATGGGAAGGCAAGTTTGCACTAGGAAGGGAATAATATATGTGAGTGTGACTGGAAGTTGGGAAGGAAAGTGGAAGGGTTTTTTTTTTTTTATAGTTGTCTGGGTGGTAAAATGAGGCTGTTGATAATAGTGGGGGCTGCAACCATTGTTGGGTTTAGTAGGGCAGTTTGGGGGGTGAGGGGGGCAATGGCTAGTAGAGGCCGGATGGTAATAAAGTTGACGGGGGAACTGTAGTTGGGATGTAAGTTGGGGGCCTTGGGATTTCTGCGTAGGATCGTTTGCCTGTGGTGTGGATGGGGGTTTGGTGGCGGGCCGTGGTGTGTTGGCTGAGGGGTGATGAGGGAAATGGTTGAACCATGGGAGGAGGCTGGGGGGCCTTGGTAAAATTTTTTGTGGGGTCGATCGTCTATGGATGGTTCGCGGTAGTTTTTTAACATAGTGGTTCCGCCGTCTTCGGACCCTATGTGGATGATGAATGATGGGAGGACGGACTCGGCGGGTAATGCCTTGTGGGGGCCAGAGGGGCCAGCGGAAGTTTCGAGGTACTGGAGGGGGCGATGGCGTGGACGGAGGGGGGTGGAAAGTATTTACGAAGGCTGGTAGGGGGCCTACGCCACGGCTAGTTGTTGTGTTGTGTAATTTGTGTGAGTTTGTGATGAGAGGATTTGGGTGTAAGTGGATGTTACTGAAGTAGTTTTGGGAGAGATTTTCTATGACTTTTGTAATTGTGGGGATGTTTATGTCGTTAAATATTTGTCGATTTCGGATGAACCAGGGGATGTGTAGTATTTTTCGGAGGGTGATGTTTTCGAATTGTTGGAGCGAAATTAGGATGTTGGTGGGAAAAATAGACCAAGAGGGGCGGCGTAAGTTAAAATTGGTCTAATCGCGGTATAATAGAGGAGGAGCCTATTTTGTGTGGAGAGGATTGTACGGGGGCCAATGAGATTGCTTGGTTGGGCGCAAGCCGCTCGAACTTTATTTTTAACTGTGGAGAGATGTTCTTTGAATGAGAGGCGTTTGTCCATAGTTATGCCAAGGTATTTAATTTTGTTGGACCAATTAATTGATTCATTATGGATTCGTAGGGTGGCGGGGGGGGGTGAAGTGGTTTTTGGTGAATATGATGGCTTGTGTTTTAGAGGTGTTAATTTGGATTTTCCATCTACTGAGCCACCTGGTGAGTTTGTTGATATAGCGTTGTAGAGAGTTAATGGCGCAGGGGCAGTTCGCATGAGAGGCGTAGATAGCAGCGTCGTCTGCGAAAAGGGCAAGGGAAATATTGTTAGATTTTGGGAAGTCATTGAAAAAAATTTGGAAGAGGGTGGGTGAAAGCCTGGACCCTTGGGGGACGCCGGCAGTGATGGTGCGTGGGGTGGAGAGTGTGTTGTTATTGATGTTAATTTTGAAGGTCCTGTCTTTAATAAATGAGTAAAGGATATTGATAAGGTAGGGGGGGTGTTAATTTTTAGTAGTTTGACAATGTCCTGGGTGCCAAACGGCGTCGAATGCATGGGAAATGTCGAAGCTGACCAATGGGGTAGAGTACCCTTGAGAAAAGGAGTCGGTGATGTCCTCAATGAGGCGAGTTAATTGGTGGGTAGTGGAGTGTTCTTTGCGGAAGCCGAATTGTTCATTTATTAAGATGTTTTCTTGTTCGAGGAAATCGGTGAGTGTTTTTAATAATGGCCTCCGCGATTTTGGAAAGTGCTGAGAGGAGTGAGATGGGTCTGTAGCTCCCTGCTTTAAAGGGGTTTTTCCCCTGTTTAAGAATGAGATAAATATTTGCTGTTTTCCAGGTGGTTTGGAAGTGTTGGAGTGTGAGGGATCTGTTAATGATGTGAGTGAGTGTAGTGATTGCTTGGGGGGGGTGAAGTTTTTAATGGTTGTAGTTATGTTAGATTTATGTGAGTATGTGATTCAGAGGGAGAAATTGGTGTTATTTTTGTGTGCATCAATTTGTATTTTTTTTCATGGGCTGATGGGCTGCATGAAACATGTCAGTGAGATACATGTGGCCTATAAGCTGCAGGTGGAAGACCCCTGCTATAAGTGCTTTGTTATAGTAGGAGACAAGAATATAACTTGTGTATTATCTCCCAATTTTTCAATATTTCACTATATTTTTGGCCACTCAACTGATCCAGGATCAAAAGGGCGTGCTGTTTAGTGATGGTCTCCTTTAATATTGCGAAATATTTTGCATTTAATTGCTTGCTATTCATACCAGGCATGGAACGCAGGACGAAAACATTGGAGTACTTCATACTTCCTATTTCTAACCTTTTAACCACAACAGGTCCAAATTTGCCTTGAGATTCCTGGGTGATTATTAACACAGAGCCAACTTAACAGCAGCACTAATGATCAGCTGAATTGTATATGAGTGTGTTTATTGCTGGCTTTTGGCAACAGCTGTCATATTTTCGAACTCTCTGATGTCAAGAGTTCTTTTTGATATGAACTCATATACATTACTGCTCTGGTCAGTATTAAGGATGGAGTGTAGACTGTATTTTTTTTCTTTTGTTTGGTAGCTAAAATTCTCTATGGTTGAGTGCCTAAAGAAACTGTGTCCTTAGGCTCTGCTCATGCCCTCTTTTTGTCCTATAGGACTAGGTGAGGAGTTAGTTCACAACATTAAATTATGGCCTACTACATTTTAGTCCTGTACTGAAGTCATTTAGTTATTAGATGTGCACTACACTATCAAGGGGAAAATGGTTGATGTCACGGAGCATCTTTGACATGAATATTAAGCATTTAAAATATCGCATTAATCTGTATGCACTTTATATCCATGATATGCCTGTGCACTTTGCTTTCCCAGCAGTGTTGACTCCCTTGTTTTCTTTTAGTGATACCTCCTCAACTGTTGGAGTGATATGGGTAGTTCTATTAACTTTACTACCCATAACAAGTCCTTTCCAACATTACCACCTTTATTAAAATTGACGACTTACACCCTGTGCACTTCCCTAGTAAGTGTGTTGGTGTCTGTACTGATGGTGCTCATTCCATGTCTGGCTGTTGTGGAGGATTTCAGGAACTTATTCGAAGCAAATTCCCTAATGCAGTGTGGTCCCATTGTGGTATTCTCAAGGAAGCACATGTGTCAAAATATCTGAGCTCTACATTGAACCAGGTCTTAGAACAGGTAATGAATGTAATAAACTTTATAAAAACTCAGACATTGAAGGCAAGGTTTTTTAAAAAACTATGTGAGGATATGGGATCTGAGCACAGGTCTTTGTTGTACTACAGCACTTTGTTATGGCTTTCTCGTGGTAATGTTGTTTCTTGTACCTGTGTGTATGTATGTGTGATTCATTTTTTACTCAGGGTGGGGGTTGGAGAGGGGATGGCAAACAATTGAAGATTACTCATTGTCTGAAGTCCCACTACACGACTGGAACTTTAAATTGTACTGTTGTTCTACAATAAATTTTCCATTTGCTGTGATATTGTAATCACTTATTACCATCACATACACGAAGTTTCATTCTATTCTAATGTCTCCTTGGTGCACAGATTTTTTTCAGAATGTATGTTTCCAATATATCCTGAAGCTTATGGCATTAAATTTAATTGATGCTGTTAATTTCACACTGTTTTGAAGTTGAGTTTTTTGATGAAATTGATGAAATGAAATTTGTGATGCATACTTCCTTAATTGATGCTATTAGAAAAATGCCTTTCTTGTAAAATTATGTTTTAGACCTGTATACTGAGGCCCCACTAAAGAGATTCCAATGAAAACTTGGGTTTGCTTTTAATAAGTTGGGGGTAAATACAGAGAGAGAGAGAGAATGAAGGTTTTGCAAAAAACAAAACCATCAAGAAACAAAGCTGGAAAAAAATTTATAAGTTTTGTTATAACTATTGTTCTTGATATGCAACCTTTTTCCCTAAAGGATATTTTTAAAATCCTACACTCGGTTTAAGATGATATATGTAGCATTCTTGAAATTTACTAAAATTCATCAAGTTCTTCAAGAGAAAATGAGATATGAAATTGTGGTGTTTCTTACCATTGGATGTGTCTCGGTTGAACCATTTTTAATATCTATACCATGGTATAAATGCTTAAAACAATATGCATTTTTTTATCCAATTTTATATAGGTTGGGCAGCATTAATGCTGATTAGATATGTCATGAATAACAGCAATTATTAAGATTTAACTAAATTTTAATATGTGATAGCTAGACTTCGCATTGGCTACACAAACTTCTCCCATCAGTATCTTTTGAATTAAGATAATGTGTGCTGTATGTGCTGAACCATTGAATGTTTTGCATGTTTTATCTACTTGCCCCAATTTTAACCAACAACGTTCATTAGCTTTTAACCAAAATAATTTTACCCTTCATGACATTTTATGCAATTCTTTTAATCATGAAATCATTTTTAACTTTTTATCTAATATTGGCTTTTCCCACATCATATGATTTCTTTATATAGTTTCCTTTCATTCATTTTTTAAATTACTTTCAATGCATTTTTACCTTTTTCAGTTTTAATTTACTCTCATTCTAAAACCATGTGTATAACCTCACTTCGTTTGGTGCACAATGAAATCTTGCTGTCCTTGTGCCATAAAAATGCAACCAATCAATATTATGGGATATATTTTCAGAAGTTTCTATGCAATTGTAAGAAATATTATTATCCTTCTCAGGGTTAAAAAAAATTGCTAAATTGTCAACACACTGAGCCACCAAAGAATGTTTTTTTAATAGAGTGGAACCTTAATTAACTGTCCCCCGATTTACTGTTGCTGCTAAGTTCAAGTTAGCGCTGCTCTGTTAACACCAATAATGAGACAATTTTACACACTTGTGAGGCTCTACCCGCAGGAGAAAACATTGAAATTAATGACGTTGGTGAAGGGATGGACATTGATAAACTTGAAGCAGGTTTCGAGTTCCTAAGTGACGACGAATTAATTCGGTAAATGTTGAACACTAGTGATCCTAAAGAAAATGATGAAAGTGTATTGGAGGCTGGAAAACCTACAAAAGCAATCATCTATGCTGAAGTAGAATATATGCTTTACGAGTGCATTGACTGGTTTGATCAGCAGACTGAAAAAGATGCTATTCTGCTATTACTTCGAAGAGTACAGGGCATGGCAGCCAAAAAATCATGTGCAGCATGCTTAAACAAAAAAGAAAAAATAATAATAATAACTGCATTTTTCAACCAACGACAATAATTTTACACATTGGTAAGCAATGTTTCATGTTCATGTTTCACTAAATGATTGATTCAAATAGTTGATTCAGGTAAACTTCGTTTGTGCCTTCAGCAAATTTCACAACGTAATTTTTTTTAAATGTATAATTTTAATAAAAATGTACTATATATCTCCCCTTTCTCGCTTAACTTAAATTATCTGTCAAGGCTCTGGTCCAGTGTCTGACGGATAATCGAGGTTTTACTGTATTTTTTTTAATTTGCTTTTCATAAATTGTATATTTTGTAAATTCCATGTAATCTTATACATCTAATATTTGTTTTAGTATCTTTATTGGTTCGTGGAATGTAAATGGACAATCACCACGTGAATCTTTAAATGACTGGTTGGCAATAAATCCAGACCCTCCAGATTTTTACGTTATTGGCTTCCAGGAACTTGATCTTAGCAAAGAGGCCTATCTTTTTACTGATACTCCAAAAGAAGAGGAGTGGCTAGAGGCTGTGAAGAAGGGTTTGCACCCATCTGCTGCTTA
Source organism: Dysdera silvatica (assembly GCA_006491805.2). Classification (NCBI taxonomy): domain Eukaryota; kingdom Metazoa; phylum Arthropoda; class Arachnida; order Araneae; family Dysderidae; genus Dysdera; species Dysdera silvatica. The sequence continues at coordinate 270,436,364 of QLNU02015360.1, forward strand.
TAGAATGGTAGTTATATTTTAGTTCAAATTAGCACAGTCTTTTCCCAGTTGAAAACAGTTTTGCTTGTTTCTGCATTACTATCTTTAGCACTTAAAAGAAATTGAATAGTCCTAATTTCGCTGACAGAAATTATTTATTTGTAGATATTAAATTTTTAACTTTTTTTTTTTTAAATTTTGAACATGTTTAAAATGCTGAACTAACAGTATCCTGGGCCATAAGAACCATCTATGAAAAAGATTACTTTCTAACATTTTGAAACTTTTGTGGATGCTTTGTTTGTTTAATTTTTATATAATGTTTAAAAGTTTGAAGTTTGTCTAATTTTTGTTTAACCTGCTTGATTGATATTGATTGATAAATTTGTTGCAAATGCTTCATTTAGAAACTGCTTCAAATTCTTTATAAATTCAATTGAATATTTCTTTGAAAATTAATTTGTTTGAATTACAAGTCTTTCATAATCAATTCATTAAAAATATATAGGGAATTCAGTAGTTTATAAGTTTGTAACTAAAACAGTAATTTCATTTCTCTTCATCAGGTACAGGCCCTCTGGGAGTGCAGTGGCAACACATACACCTAACATGCTATTAATATAAGTCCGACTCACAATGGTGCCCCTAAAAAATGCTTACTAACAAAGTGCTCACTGTAGTCTGGAGGTTGGTTCCCTAAGCCTAAATCCTCCGACTGCTAAAGTTTTGGACCAAGACCACTTCAAAAATTGTATTTTTTTTTATTGCATATTTCAAATCTCTATATATTTGAAAGTTGTACAATTTTTTTGTGAGAGAGGTTTTTATTATATGGATTTAAGTCATCACAAAAGATATTTTCAGAAAACCCAATTTAAGACGTTATCACATGAAGACAACATTTGCATTGCCTGCAGGATAAGCAATCAGAGGATTAAGAGGTTTAGTTTCCTCGTGGAACTGTGAGTCCCAGCATAGCATGACTTTTGTTATCTTTGGACCATGAAACAGTCATCAGAGTTATGGTTGTTCAGGGGACTTGACACTTGAATGAAGTCATGTCATGAATTTAATGTACAGGATGGTTATAATTATGAAAATAGTAATTTCCACATCCCTTAGGATATCCTCCCTGAGAATAATGGAAAATGATCAGTATTAACTAAAAGTATTTTTGACACTGGTTATACTATAGCGGTTTCTCTCTCTCTCTCAAAGGTGCGACATTGGGAAATGACTTTTTGGGACTTCAAATTTTTACATAATGGGACTCTGTAGAACCACCATGTTTTCTACAATTTCTTCAAAGGAGACGTCTCACACAAAGGTGACCTTATTTCTCCTTTTAGACAAGAAATTAGAAGCTATGCTGTGTCTAACACACATGGGTTAATGCTTGGCAAGCATCATGAACATATTCAAATTCAATTTAAAAAAAACAAACAAGCTTTATTAAATAAAATAAACTAAAAAACTAAACTTGAAAAAAAGCATCAAAAACTCTAAAGTTAAAAAAACTGACAGAAAACTAAACGTGTATACATATGTGCGGAGATAAATTTTTATACACACTGTGATACATGATACTCAAACTATTATACTTAAATCCCAAGTTGCGATATAAATAATAATTGAGGAGGAGACAGGCACGGGACAGATGGGAGGAGACAGACATTCTATACATTAACTTTTTTCATCATCAACCAATTGCTCTTCCAGGCCATACCTATGTCCTCTTTTTGTCCCGTAAGACTTGACAAGGGTCCAAATTTCAAGGCAAATGAGGTAAATGGTAAGATTCGAACCATAAACCTCAGTATTCTATGACAATAACACTAAAGTAAGCTGTAGACTATTTGGCCTTGTGCTGAGAGAACGTGTTTGTGTTACATACGTTCAACACTTTCGTGAAACTAAAAGCATTTGCAAGAACAGAAAATCAAACATCTGCTCTTCTAGTAAACACACTAACCATTGTCCTTCTATCTATTAATTCCATTTCTGAATTGCTCTTTGTTTCAACTTGAAGTTTAAATATGTTTTAGGTATTATTGTAAAACGTTGCACATAAAGCATTTATCACAGTGTATGCTTAAATTCTCTTGGTTTTTTAACCATTTTTTTTTTTCACTTCCTGAAATTCAGTATAACATATTCTCTAAAGCTTCTCGAGCATTAATCCATGTGCATTAGATACAGCACAGCTTCTAGTTTCTTGTCTAAAAACAGAATTAAGATCACCTGTTGTACCCTTTTCAGAAATCGTAAACATGTTCCTACACTGTAGAGTTCTAATTTTCCTTAAATTAAATTCGAACCTGTTCTCAATGCTTCCCAAGCATTATTCCATGTGTGTTAGATGTAGCATAATTTCTAGTTTCTTGCCTAAAAATTGAATTGAGATTACTTGTGGTTTCCTTTGCAGAAATCATAGAAAACATTATATAAAATGAAACACATAATCTCAGTTTAAATTAATAAAATGGTTGATGGCTATTTCAGAAGCAGTTTAGACTTCCTTCTTCAGAATCTTAGTTACACTAACGTGGTCCATGTGCTAAAAAGTCTATTGACGTCAACATGCTAGTCATAAATTAATTTGGGTAAATCAGTTGTGAGTTCTTACCCACATCTCTTGGTATGGGACGAATGTAGTTTCTCCGAATAGAAGACAGAATAAAATGTTCTACTGGTTGGTTTTACATGCTCTGAAATTTTCATCATCTGAAGAATTACTTGAGATGAAAATGAGCTTAACCATATTCGTGACATCGCTCGAGATCGTGGTTACAATCCTACCATTATTGACGACGCTTTGAAGAAACTCACTAGACCCAAGCTGTGCAGTACACTCTTGATTGATTCCTCTCCTTGTAATTTTATCAGCATTCCTTTCGTTCCACGAATTTCTTCAAAAATTGCTTCCATCCTCCGTAAATTTAATTTCAAGGTCACTTTTACTCCAATCAATAAACTCGGTTATTCCAAACTCAAGGATATTATTCCTGATTGCAATTATTTTGGAATTTACTCCATTCCATGCCAGTGTAATCGTGTTTATATTGGTCAAACACGTCGGGCCCTTCGATTTCGGCTTAAAGAGCATGAAGCCTACGTGCGTAAACAACAACTGGAAAAATCTGCTTTGGCCAAACACGCCTGGGAAGCTGGCCACAAATTTTCTTTCGACAAGGCCCATCTAATAGAGAAAGTTTCTTCACCAGCCGACCTCAATTTCTTTGAAGCCTTCCATATTCTTTCGCATTCCTCTTCTACTGTTAACGATCAGCTTCCGTTCAATTCCATGTCCTCTATTTGGAGAAACTTCATTCGTCCCATAGCAAAAGACGCGGCTACGGACCCACAACTGGTTTACCCGAACTAATTTTGGACTAGCAATTTGGCATCGATAGTTTTTCTAGCACGTGTGTCACATTAGTGTAACTAGGGTTCTGAAGAAGGAAGCCTAAAGTGCTTCTGAAATTGCTATCTATCATTCTATTAATTTAAACTGTGATTATGTGTTTTATTTTATATAATATTTTCATATAGTGAGTCATACATCTTTATTATCATAGAAAACATGTTGTTCCATTGACCCCCATTTTAATTTGATGTCCTGAAAAGTGTCACTCTCAGATGTCGCACCTTCAAAACCTTTATAAGTCCATAATCAACATAAAAAATACTCATAAATGGCATTGTCGATTTTTCACTCATTTCCAAGAGGGGTTTCTGTAGGAAGTGGAAATTACTTTATCTATTCAGAGCTCTATGCAGCTCTAACTCATAAGCAGATTAGCACCAAAACTTGTGCATATACTATTCAAGGGTTATAGAGAAAAAGATTCTGTGAAAAAATGTAATTTCAAAATTTGCTAATATGAGGGAGAGCACGGTGCTGTACAATGAGATGTGCATGGAAGAAATACATAAAAAGAAATAACTGTCAAATCTGAAATGAAATTGTCAGTTTTTATTTTTTCGTATTGCAAAATTAGAAGGAAAAAAACTTCCATAGGAAGTGATTTTACAATTTCAAACTCATGTTTAGTTTATTTACAATGTCTGAAAATATCTCTGAACTTAAAATTGAGTTTGGACATAAGTGCCTCATCTCCGATTAGAACTGTGTTTGATACACAGTTGAAAACTTATATTAAACTTGTCTTTCTTTTTTTTTTCCATGTATTTACTTTCGTAGAGCACCATATTTTTCTCCAACAGCAGATTTTGGAACTAACCTCTGGTTTGAAGAATCCTCTTCCTCATCTCTTAAATAGTACATGTACAAATTTGAGTGCCATTCTGTTCATTAGTTAAAGCTACAGAGAACTCTGAATAAAGAAAGTTTTATTATAACCACCATATATACAGTAAAATCTACTTTAACGGTCAGCTCTAAACAGCAGTAACCTGATTAACATAAACTAATTTTAGCTGAATTATGAAATTTAGCTGATTAACATTAGAGCTAACCGCTGAATGGTGTCTGCAGACATCATGAAAAAAATTTTTAAGACATATAATCATGCTTGTCAAATTCATTTGCAACCCAAACTGTAAACACCCTGCGGTGGCACAGTGTGGTAAACGCATTTGTCTAGTGTGCCACTAATCTGGGTTTGACTCTCAACAGTGTACGAAGAATACTTACATTAATCTTTAGAGATCTCATAAAGATCGCACTGCTCACCCTAGTCCAGAGTTTCGTTCCCTAGGCCTCAAGAGGTTCGGATTCCTCGAAAAACAGTAGGTTCTGGCGCAGCATGACCATTGTAGTCCTTGAGCCATAAAACCACAAACAAACAAAACAAACTGCAAACAATGAAAAATAAATTTTACCTGACAAGAGAAAAAAAGAGATATCACTGAGCAGATAAAAGCACAACGGGTCATATGTTTGGTCCCTGATTCGACTCTGGGTCAGTGCGACATCTCTTTTTCTCCTATACATAGAAGCTCTAGTTTGAACTTAAGCGTATGTGTCAGAAATGATTATCTGTTTTACCCCTTTTTACCATTGGTACCAAAGAGATTCAATGTTTTGCTGTAAACAAAAATGATAAGTTGTACAGAAAAATTATAGATGATATTATTCCTTTAGAAAATTTAACTCAATACATTTCCTGGGCATCACTCGTGTAAAAAAGAAAACAAAAACAAAAAAAAATACAAATAATGACACAGTGAGGATAATGCCAAGATGGTGATGAGAATAAAAGCACACATGTCCCTGATGGAGTTCTTAGCACCTAGAATGACAAAACAGTACATGTATATAGATACACATTATTGACACAAAACGTTGATGACATAGTAATAACAAAAAGGTACATACAGACAGACGCAAATGACACAATAACAGGCCCTGAAGTGACACAGTGCAGTAACACGTTCACCTAGTTCGCCGTATAACTGTTTGTTATGGAATCACCTGGTGAAACTCTGTGTTGTTTCTAGTAGAAAAAGATTCCCTATTTGCTGACGATAAAAACTTAGTCGTCAGTGGTAAGCAAGTGACCTGATTTGTCGAGCCCTTCATATATATTCTAGAAAAAGGTCTGTTCAACAAATTGTCAACACCATTTATCATAATTAAACAAATGTAACACAAATATTTACCTTGTTACAAATATTTAAAAAAAAATATTTGCATGCTATGTTAAATTGTCTTTAAAATAGAACGATGAACGCAAGGATGAAAAAAAAATTAAAAATTCAAATACCACCAATAAAAAAAGCATGAGAGAGGGAATCAAAGACGGAACATCTTTAATTTGTGCTTTCGTTTCACAGCAGTACTATCCAGCTATAAGGAAACATTAGGAGATATAGTTCTAGCATACGTGTGTGTGTGTCAGCCAACAACATTATGTGGATGGATGGATGGTCAAATTGAGCTGTGAAAGAATAGCTCTCCATTGTGGTTGCCATGTTCATGACAGACCACCATTGTGACACAGTTTTTGCTACTCTTTGAGCACTTTGTCAGAAGTATTAAGCATTTGCTTTATTCATTACAATAAAAATATATGTATTTCATTGAAATTCAGAAAATTTATGCAACTTTTACTTCGAAACATTATGTAATTTTATTTTACATTTCTTAACTATTAATGGCAGATTCAAATAATTTGGAATTTAAAAGGCATACTGCACACAACTAGTGCATTTTGAGTATATGCCCCTGATATCATATACAGGGTGGTCCTAAAGTTTCCCTATATACAAGCCCCTATCGACTGCAATTTTTAGCGAATCTGAATGAAATGTGAGATTTAGACATTTCAAGGTATGCACTTAAGAGTTATGTGAATAACAAAAACCAAGCTTTTACAGTTACAAAATTTAATTTTTTTTACCATCAAGTAAAGCTATGTACATGGAAGTAACATTTTTGTTGTTATAGCTTTTCGATTTCATTTTTTTTACTTCTGTTTTTATTAATATCAAAATTAGTATATTTTTTACTTTAAGGACATGCATACTCATATAATACATATTTTTAGGTTAAGTTAATACGACTGATTGGAATGATGATGATTGTATTTGTGAAGGAAGAATATACTGAGCATGTTAAAAACATTGAAGCCGAAACTGTTGGTACTGGTATTATGGGAAAACTAGTTAGTATATTTTTTTATACATTTAAATATTTTGGGGTGAATCACGAAGTCAATTTTAACTACATTTAAAGTGTTAATTCTATACCAATTTTGACCATTGCAAGTGAATTTTGTAGTTATATATTTTTTTTTTCGTTTACTCTTCATGCATATTGTTTTTGCTTAATTGTTCAATAGACGCTGCATATTGTAACTACTTTGGGATTTTGCTAATTTAACAATAACTAAATTGTAACATTAACCAATAATCTATATATAAATGCATATTACATAAACATGGTTTATATTTTTCTTTTTTTTTTCTCAGTACCATGGGTATATATTCAACACATATAATTTTGATTAACATGGTTAAATTTCAATTTTATTTCCCCAGTTAATTTTATTTTTTTATTTTCCCAGTTAATTTTATTTTGTTGTTTTCCATAGGTAATTATAATTATATTGTTTTCCATAGTTAATATTATTTTCCTATGTTTACTTCAACTGATATGGATTTTTATATGTGTCAGATATAATTTTCTGTTCTTTGTTTATAAATTTTCATAGATATTGCTATATGGTTGGTCATCTTGACTGATAATACAGTGTCTCATAAATATATAGAAACAGGTAAAAACAAAATTTTTTAAAGTTTACTGAATTCATTCAAACAGTTGTGAAAGTGAAAGAAATTGTCTTTTTAAACCTAGTCCAATGTATGGAAAATGCTGAATTTTTACAAGCATGAATATGTAAAGAAAATGAGTTTACAAAAAGTGTCCCAGAATTATGTGGAATTTCTGTAAAACACTGGAAAAAGAAGCAACAGCGATATGCAAATTTGCTTGATCAGAACCTTAAAAGTAGTAGATCAAGTAAAATAATCCAAAATGGTTCAGGGACGTTTTCAAAACTGCCACGGGCGAAGGATTTATCGTCCAGTGAGACAATTCAGATTTTGACATTACACGATGAAGTAATGAAATTAAGCAAAATTTCAATACAGTAAAAAATCTTCTGTTTATAACGTTTTAAGTGGAAACAGAAAGTATCCACCTTAAAAGCGAACTGGACGCCGTAATAACTTTTCTTTCTGAATGAAGCGATTGATCCAGAAACTTACCGTTAGTGGTCACATATCTGTATGAAAAATAAGTTACCTGTGAAAAATGTGAAAATATCGAAAAGTAGTGTTAAAAAGGATACCACATGCGATATATGAAATATTTTTTAAAAAAGACGTCTTTAACTGCAAACCACAAACATGAGCTATTAGAGTGGGCTAAGAACCATAGGTCATGGAGGAATGAGTGGCTGCAGGTATTATTTAATGATGAGAAAGAAAATTTAACCTTTATGTGCCAGGTGGTGCCAAACGTTACTGACATAATTCGAGACACAACAAATGATAATCAGCTGACAAAGTGGAGGAGGCTTAGTTATGGTATTGTCATTTGTTGGTTTTAATGGTCGAGATCGTATCTGTCTTCCGTAAGAACGTTAAAATGTATTAACATATCCAAAACTTTCAAAAAACAGTCTGCTTCCTGCTGCAGAAAAAAATAGGTGATCCTGACAGGATTTTCCAACAGGAAAAGGTGTCTATCCACAAAAAAAAAAGGTTTGAAGAAATTGACGTGGTTGAGATCCAAATATGTGAAGGTATTGTTATGGCAGACCCATAGTCCAGATCTCAATCCCATTACGAACCTTTGAGGTGTTTTAGTTCGTAGTGTCTACACTAATTGCATTCAATTTGCCACCGTTAAAGAAAAGACATAAATAATGAACTGTTGGTATGATACTGAATGTACGTTAATTCATCCTTTAATAGATAGTATGCCAGAACGTGTATTCCATGTTATTAAATGTGTAGGGGCTCAGTTAATAATTAATCAGACTGGAAATTTATATTTATTTCACTTGTTTCCATATAATTATGGGACAGTTCCTTATGATTGGATTTCTTAAGACATCATACTATTTCATTTATATATACATTTTATCAACAGTAAATATATGATATTCACCTTCTCATAAAGTGTGTAGATATCAGTATAAATCTTTATTTCCTTCATTAAACTCATGTTTTTCCAGAAAATCATGTTTCCGTATAATTATGGGACACTGTATAATTTGGTTGCAATGGTTGATGGCTTGCTTATGACAGTGTTCAGTATGCCACTACACAATACACCTTTGGCTGCTTTATATGTAATTTTTATATGTATCATGAATTATTTTCGTATTTTAATTTCTTTTTAGGGTAATAAAGGGGGAGTTTCTGTAAGAATTGAATTTCATCGAACATCCATGTGTTTTGTTAACTGTCACCTAGCTGCTCATATTGAAGAATGTGAAAGACGAAATCAAGACTTCAATGATATTTGTGCAAGAATTACATTTAATCAATTTAAACCACCCAAATTTATTAAAGATCATGAGTAAGTATATATATAAATACACATGCACTTTAATTACAAACACTTCATAATGTTGTCATATTTATTTATTTAATAATTCTTTCTAGTCATATTTATTGGATGGGGGATATGAATTACAGAATTATGGATTTTGATACGGATCAAGTTAAATCTTTATCAGAAAAGAATGATTTCTCACAGCTGTATGACCATGATCAAGTTCGTAGTAAATTTTGCTTCTATGTTATGTTTTTGTAATTATGATTTATTGTACAGATATGTTGTAAACATAGTTTTGATATAAATATTCATTTCCGTAATTCTATAGCTTTCTGTTCAGAAAAACTTGAAAAAAATATTTATAGGATACAATGAAGGACCTATAACTTTTGTGCCAACATATAAGTATGATACAGGGACAAATAAATGGGATTCAAGGTATACATTTTTATGCTTTTTAATAAATCTTTGTTAATTTTTATTTGGTTATTGTGATAATTTTGGATTACCTAATGAACTAAATCTTCTAATGCCATGCCTGTAGTCAATTGGCCATGTGGTGGTGCAGTGATAACACATTCATCTAACATATCGTTAACTCAGGTTTGATGAAAATAATTAAAAAAAAAAAAAGGAAGTACTAACTGTTTAATGTAATCTGAGGTTTGGTTTCATAGGTGTCAAGAGATTTGGATTACTCAAAACACTATAGGTCCCAGTGCAACTTAACCTTTACTGTCTTTGTGCCCTAAAACACAAACCTTTAGTCCATTCTTTATTAAAAATAGCTGGGACTAGCTTTGGTTATTTAGTTTGTAAAGTTGGTTAGTAAAATTTGTCCATGTTTAAAATATGATAACAGAAATGAAAAAAAATATATAAAAAATATATGGAAAGAAAAGAAGAACTCAACAAAGAAATAAGGGAATATTGTAATTTAAAAAACTTGTGTGTATGTGTAAAAGGAAAAGTTAAAATATATAAAGGAGTAAAAAAAAGGAAAGTTTCTCTCACTTATGAATAAGTACTAATGTGAATATAAGAATTTCTATAATGTTTTTAAAACTAATTTTTTAACAAGCAAAGTATTAAGGATATGTATATCCTGCACTTATGTACTGAAGTTGGGAATTATGGCTTTTTCAATTTTTGTCTTTCTCTTAGCTTTCTGGGATTTTCCCCTCTTTAGTAATATGTACAAAACCTAAACACATACCTTAACACTGCTCCATCTTTCATTTGTTCCAAAAATAAAACTGTGTTCAGGTTCAACTTGTTTGGCACTTTTGCTCTCGTTAGCACCATGAAAAAAATCCAATCAACCATTTGTTCCAAAATGGGCTCAATGAACAAAACAATCCTCGGAATTAGAAGGATAGAAGCCCTGTGGTAGCGCATTGTGATGATGCGTTCGCCTATTGTGCTGTTAACCCGGGTTCGACTCCCAACAGTGCAAAGAACGCTTACTCAGAGATCTCATAAAGATCACACTGCTCACTGTATTCCGTGGTTTGGTTCCCTAGGCCTTAAGAGGTTTGGATTCTTCAGAAAATAGTAGGTCCTGGTGCAGCATCACGATGTTAGTCCTTAAGCCGTAAAACCACAAACAAGGAGGATAGAGAGTGCAGGTGCAAAATTTAGACTGTCTGATAGTATTGAAATCTCACTTGCAAACAAGATGTTTGCTTAAAAAGTTTTGTATCTATCACAGATGGTATTGACATTTGTCATTCTTTTCTGTAAACAGAGTTTTGATTCCTTGGGAAATTGAAGGTTCCAGAGCAGCATAATCTTAGTTATACAATAATTTCTGCCACCCACGTATAGATTATAGCTCAAACTAGAGCTTTATTCGTTTTGGAGAAAAAGAGACGCTTTCCCCATCCTGGATTCGAACCAGGGTCCCTCCGTTTAGCCCGGAGTGTCTTGGACCGCTAGACGAATGAGGACAGGAAACAACGCTCTCTTTCTCCGTATGTAAAGATGTTAACATCTTTTATATATTTGGAGAAAAAGAGGTGCCGTCCTCATTCCGGATTCGAACCAGGGTCAACGCATTGAGCCCTTGGTGTCTTGACCTACTAGACGAACGAGGACAAGAACAAACGCATTTTTCTCCGTATATTAGGATGTAAGATATTATTACCCTTCACAGGGATAACACAATTGCCAAATAATGGTCAACACAGAAAAGCCTCCGGGGCGAGATTTTTGTGAGTTTTTCGTGGGGGAATTTATTATACAATAATTTTTGCCACCCACGTTTATGTAGCTCAAACTAGAGCTTTTTTATATTTGGAGAAAAAATCCTGTATTAGGACGGCGCCTCTTTTTCTCCAAAAACGAAAAAGCTCTAGTTTGAGCTAAATATACGTGGGTGGCAAAAATTATTGTATAATAAATTCCCCCACGAAAAACTCACAAAAATCTCGCCCCGGAGGCTTTTCTGTGTTGACCATTATTTGGCAATTGTGTTATCCCTGTGAAGGGTAATAATATCTTACAGTACTATTGAAGTTAAATTTTTTTTTTACCTAAAATTAAAGTTTTCTTGAATTTCTAATTTATCAATTGAGTGTAGAAAATGATGAGGATGATATACCTGATATGAGAGAGTAATTGGCCAAGAAATTTATTGCTCAGTTATAATGCTACTTTGTCTGAGAAGGCAGTCCTTTATCTGCAGTAGATACCAGCTTTCATTTTATCCAGTTGCCCTCTATAAAGAAAATATCAGGGTACATTTAATAAATTCCTGTAAAATATGTAATTGTTAAGAATTTTGTGTGCATAGGTGATAGATACGCTCATTTGCATTAAGATTAGGCCCTGCAGTGGTAATGTGTTTGCCTTGCATATTGTTGTTCTGGGTTTGTCTCCCAATAGTGCTCCTCCCCCCCCCCCAAAAAAATCACCACCAACTCAAAAAACGCTTACTGTAGTCGGGGGGGTTGGTTCCCTAAGCCAGTGGTGGTGAACCTTTTTACGTGCGCATGCTAAAACTTTAATACAAGTAGTATTCATTGTGTTGCTGACATGTCGAGCAGTTTGTAATGAAGGATGACAATGGAAAATTCATTATTGCAGAATTCTATTGAGACAAATTTTAAATTAACATTTATTTCAAAACAGTGAACTTGTAACACAACATAAACATTGTCGTACAAATTAATGAGATTTTTGCCATTGTACTATTGGATTCCAAATATCTTGTTCATTGTTGTTAGTGTTGTGTAATTGATTGCATAGCAATGACACGGACATAAACAGTAGTTATGCTCTACAGCCAAACTGGTTTCTTTGCGTGCATGGGGATATGGGCAAATATGCCTTATTTGGTGTTCCTAACAACCCCTTTTATTTTGTCAGTAGAGTTTAGGAACCTCAACTCTATATATAAGCACACACACTTTTTAAGTGGTATAAAAGATGAAGCATCAGCTTTGCAATTATATAGTTAAATGCTTTTATAATAAATACAAAAAGGGCTGGATGAAAGTGTTGTAAATATTTAATTAATGCAAGTTTTTAGTGTAAAAAAATACACTCTTTAATACAGCTTTTGTATTTGTAAATTCACTGTAATTGAGTTAAAATGGGTTTGAGTTAGCGGATTTTATATTCTTGTAACTTGTGTCAATTATGCAAACTTTAATGCATTGCAATGTATTGTTTTCTGAAATTAGTGACTTGAAATCCATTAAGATTTGGTCTGGAAAAGTCAGTGAAGTTGTCAATTGAATTTAGTCAGAACCCATGCCATTATTATTGATTTATCCTTACTCAACTAATCATATCAGTATTTTATGGTTTTTAGAAGGTTATGCAGGTGTTTTTTTTTTTTAATCTGGCTTCTAATGGTGGCTGAACTGTTAAAGTGAGGCAGGAAATGTTCAAATATGCATGGTAGATACAGAACATTACAATTATTACTTTGATTTAAAAAGTCTAAAAAACGATGATATTGTAGTTTAAATTAATTTTATTTTTATTTTAGATCAGTAACTTTATTTGATTAGAAAAATGTTCTTTATATCTAAGTTTGCAAAAATACTACCCCTGGAATCTTTATGTTACTGGTCTGGAAAACCTTGAAATGTTAGGGGAGTTCAAAACGAAATTTAGGTAGACATCCTGAATATAGCCATTGCTAGTGGTTTTAAACAACCAAAGGTTTCAGGAATAGCATTTCAAGTTTTCATTACAGCATTGCCTTCTGCGGCCACTCTTGCCAACTCCGGTAATGCCCAACTACTCATTTACATCCAAGTGCCGATCCTTGTTCTTAAAGTGGGCTATATATTCGTTGGTTAGTTTCTTTCACACAAAATAATTTAAACTTGCACAGTGTAACAATTAAAATAAAATTTTGAATAATCCATTAGCTTGTAAAATGGTAACACCTGTAAATCATCGTGCCAGCAAAATTTTCATACTTGCCAACTCGGATGTCTGTGCCATGGGTTCAGCATCCCTGTTCTAAGCCATAAGAGGTTCAGGTTCCTCAGGAAGTAAGATATTATTCCTCTCACAGTAATAGCACAATTGCCAAATAATGATCAACACAGGAAAGCCTCTGAGGCAAGATTTTTGTAAGTTTTTCGTGGAGGAATTTATTATACAATAATTTTTGCCACCCACGTATATTTAGCCTCAAGCCAGAGCTTTTATTATACTATAATTTTTGCCACCCACGTTTTAATTACAGCTCAAACTAGAGCTTGTGTAATTTTGGAGAAAAAGAGACGCTTTCCCCATCCTGGATTCGAACCAGGGTCCCTCCGTTTAGCCCGGAGTGTCTTGGACCGCTAGACGAATGAGGACAGGAAACAACGCTCTCTTTCTCCGTATGTAAAGATGTTAAGGTATTATTACCCTCCGCAGGGATAACACAATTGCCAAATATGGTCAACACAAGAAAGCCTCCGGGGCGAGAATTTTGTGAGTTTTCGTGGGGGAAATTTATTATACTATAATTTTTGCCACCCACGTTTTAATTACAGCTCAAACTAGAGCTTGTGTAATTATAGCTTTATACATATATTAAGAGTATAGTTTTTTGTTTTTAGAGAAAAAGAGGCACCATCTTCATCCTGCATTTGAACCCTGGTTCGAATCCAGGATGAGGACGGCGTCCCTTTTTCTCCAAAAACAAAAAAGCTCTAGTTTGAGCTAAATACATGTGGGTGGCAAAAATTATAGTATAAGTTCATGACGAAATTGTAGGCCCCAGTGCAGCATGTTCCTTGCTGTCCTTGTGCCATAAAACTTGCAAATAGACATTGAGATTAATTACTCACAAAATTCTCGGTGCCTGGTGGGAACCAAACCTACAACCTCTTACATCAAGAGGTTGTGGGTTTGTTCCGCCAGGTGCTGGGGAATCATTTTCTTTTGTAATTTATCATCTACTATTAGTCCATCATTGGCTATGATGAGAAATGTTTGACACTTAATAGACATTGAGATTGTTTTTGACATAAATTAATTTTTAATATGTGTATACTGAAATTTATTTAAATACTTATGTTCATGTGTACATCGTTGTTCAGTAAATAATTTGTATTTTATTTTAACTTTTTGTAATACTGACTTAAGACTAAAAGTGTACCCATGTTTTAGCTTTTTGGATACAGCATTGCATAATTGAGGTAAAATATTTCAGCTGTAATGTGGCCCAATTAGCCGGAATTAGCTTTATTTCTGAATGTAACCAATGAAATTCAGATGGTTTTTTGTTAACATAATTGGGGAATTGAAAATATATCTTGTGTAAATATATCATGCAGTGGTTCACAGAATATAACACTGTTCACATATACATATCAAAAGAAATTTTCAAAGCATTAGTTACAAAGATTCAATTATCAATCACACCTTGATTATTATGGAAAAATCCTTTTATGTGTGTATTATAAATTTTTTAACAGTGATAAAAATAGACCTCCTGCATGGTGTGACCGCATCCTCTGGAAAGGAGAAAATATAACACAGATTGCTTATCGCAGCCATCCTACTTTGTTATATAGTGATCACAAGCCTGTTAGTGCATTGTTTGAATCAAAGGTAGGGGAATATGCAAAAAGTTATCTAAAATATTTATTTCATTTGATAATTTGCTAAGCGAAGTTATTTTTTAACCTCTATATTTATTTAAAAAGTTCTTGATAGTTATATTTTCATACAAGTTTAAGTATTTATCTGTTTGCAAGGTTAAAGTAATTGATGCAGTTAAATTTCGCAAAATATACGAAGAAGTTATGAAAAAGTTGGATAAACTGGAAAATGAATTTTTGCCGCAAGTTACTTTAGATAAGTTGGAAGTAAGTGCAATGATGTTATGCATTTAATAAAGATACAGCTTTTGCTATGAGTCATCATAATCATCTTTTATTCTTTGATTTTTAAAAATTATTTCCTAGGTTAATTTTGGAAAGGTGTTCTTCGTTGAATCAAAATTGCAAACAATTACTATAGCAAATACTGGACAAGTAAGGCCATTTTTTTTTCTGGACTGATTAGTTTGTCTACGTTTATTACTTTTAAATTCAAAGAAAATAATTTTGATAAAAAATAAGACATCAATAGTGGCTTGCCATTATTGACCTCCAATTTGTGAAACTTGCTTTTCATGTCTTGAGAAATTAAATTTCAATTTTATCAATAAATTTCTTTATGATGGTAAGTTAGGATATCAATTTCATTCAGTTTAGCAACCTTAGTGATATATAACAAGATTCATTTTCATAATTTGAAACTGCATGTCAGAAACATATTTGGTAGCCTGGTAAGTGCTACTTCATAGTTTGGTATATGTGATAACAAAATATGATCTGTCGTCAAGGACATAGCCAGGATTTAATTCGGGGGGTTCAAACATGTTTACAGTATGTATCAATACAAGCACAGCATGCAAGGTCATGGCCAGGATTTTTCAGGAGGGGGGAAAACTTTTTATGGGCTGCATCAATACAAACGCAGTACCAAACCTAAAACCTAGCATTTGATTTAAAGTGTGTGTATGTATATATGTAACATGTAGCAATAAAATTGCAACATATGTTGATATAGTTCTCTTAATTTAAAGGCAAACATTGAAAATATTTATACAGACATCTATTTTGATCCATTTGTTTCTCTAAACAGAATATTCAGCTATAAGAGTACTGCTTTCTGGAAGTACGTTTTTAGAAAATCCTTTGCAAGTTGTTAACTCTCCTTCGCAGTCTAATGTAACACCATAGGAGAAAGTTCATAAGGTTATAGGCTTTAATGGTGGGGTTACGAGCTATAACTCTATATATTCATATATAAATATACAAAATGTCATCACAATGGCGAGATTATATTACCAACATGCATACGCCAGTAACACGACAAGGAGGAAATGTTTTAAGTGCTATAACTAATGTATTGTGACTTTCAAACCAATCTTTAATTTGTGTTTGCACATGGTCAACAAATGGCCCAAAAAGATTATTTTGAAAATATTCTTCTGAAGTTTTTAATGAGGTATTCCCTCTTTCAATCATACTTGATGCAACTCTCGTCATTGTGATAATACCATCAACCTCTGTGATCAACTTGGATGCTACATTAAAAACAATGCTTAATTTATCAATATTGTTATCTCTTGCTTGGTCCAGCGAGGTTACTACGAGATTAGCATGTTTCTGTTCTGCTGTCAAATTGCAATCAACGTTCTGAAGTTTTTGACAACAGTAATGTTCATGAAAGTACAAGGTCAAGTGTGCAAAGTGTAACTGCAAACTGACCCTGGGTAATAGCACATAATAGCTGATGAGCTTTCTGGGCAAATTAACAATTTCTTATATCTTGCAAATTTTACAGTGATAAAGCTATTGCAACGTAGATTTTTTGGAATCAAAGTACAGTTTTGTTGGGATTTTTTGTTGTTGTTTATTTGTTTTGCTTGTAAACCCAATGTGTTTGTAAACACATTGATATTAATGTTGTGTGTGTAGAAGTTGGTAATACTTATTTTGTGAAATCTTTAAGAACAATATTTTTTGCAGATGAGAAAAAAAAAAGTTCCAGCTGACTAAATTGTACCTATACAGTTCTGTATGAATGAAATTCTACAAGAACCTCCTAGTGCCAAATTTAGACTATGTGCTTCACAATGGACATATAGGGCCATTGGGATTTTTTTTCCTAATGCAAACCTGAGCCCCATGTTAATAGCAATTCATAGCTACTGCACCATTGAATATTTGCCCTACAAGATAATCGCAGTTGATGTTGAGGGATTAAAATTTTATCAGAAAAAATAATGCAAATTTTGCAAAAAGCTCCTCAAAGGTGTTTAGAATGCAACAACCATTTAAATTCATTTAACTAGGACAGCTCAAATTTCATATTCTGTTTGCTAATCTGTTGTGCTGGAATGGAAAAGTTTTCAAATGGAGTCAAACGGTTTAGCAATAATTTTTCTCGAGAAAACTCGTCCAACTCTCTATGAATATATTGTCCAATATCCTACTTAGCAGAATCCATGGCATCAGCAGTCGGTAAAGATGTGGAAATATTTTGAGCTGTATTATTTGTTGATGCCGAAAAAACATATTCATTTTGCGTTCTAGCAATGTCAGGATCAAGTCGCTGTTTTTTAAAATATTTTGCAATATCTATTTATCCTAAATCTTAAAGTTGTTTAGATAGTATAGTTGGGGAATACACTGGGCATATCGCACACCACTCCCTCTTCCTTTTTACTCCGATGCTCAAACTCAACTCCCCAAGGTGACATTGGTTACATTTGGGTTTTTTTTCAACATCTGTCCAAAATCAACTGGAATACAAACCGAAACTAACGTAAACCAAAATTAAACCAACGTTCTTGAAAAGTAACTGTCTTCATGCTAAACTGTGTCATCTATTAGCGTGGAATTTACATCTGGTACGAAAGCATGGAAAACGTATAATTCGTGCTTCTCTTCAAAATTCATGCTCATTTTAAGTTTATATTTGATATTTATCAATTAGAAAAGCCACATTTTGTGTTAAAAGAAAAAGATTTTTATGTTTGTTTCAATAGCTCTATAAATTGCAATAACTGGTAAGAATATGCCTACAAGAATAAATTATAAAGCAAAAATAAAATTCAAAAGTAGCATTAAATAATGATATCACCTTTTATTATAAAAAAGAAATATAAACACAACATACAAAAATAAATGAGAAAATACCAATTTTGCCTTCAGACAACATTCTAAATTTTTAACTTGTATTTTTGCCATCGAAATTAAATTTTTTATTATATCCTCCTCTTCAAAAAATGGTTCCATATTTTTTCTTTAAAAAATTCTCAAATTAGTAGTCTATAAAACGAGATCTTGTGGTCAGAATTTTGATAATTATTCAAGGTTTGAGAGGTTTCTCATCTTCCCTTTTTATAACTCTGACAAGTAAATACATGTTTTTGTGGTCCTGTTACAAATTTTGTTTGGGACTTGTCCCTAATATCCTCTCCCTGCATACAGGTATGTCTGATATGCATTTTAATAAAACACGTTAACTCGGCCATATCACATTTCTCTTTCCAAGTTTAATTGTAACATCAGAACGTTTGTATTTTGCTTTACTAACTTATATACAAGGTATCTGAGCACCAGGGTTGCAAACATCTAGGAGGGGTAGGGTACACCTAGACGAACAATATTTGTCATAGAACCTAGGGTCGCAAACCACTCACAGCGCCAGTTCTAAAACCGTCCAGCATGCACAAATAGTGACAACCAGTGCATGAGAAGCGCAAAATGCGATGTCCTAATCATCTATGCACTTGAGCAGCTGACCTGAGTTTTATCTGGCGCTTTTCACGCACTGGTTGTAAATATTTGTGCATGCTGGACGGTTTTAGAACTGGTGCTGTGGGTGGTTTGAGACCCTAGGTTCTATGACAAATATTGTTCGTCTAGCTGTACCCTACCCCTCCTAGATATTTGCAACCCTTTGTGCTGATGCACCCTTGTGTGTGTGTATATATACATATATATATGTAGGGTGGTTATAACTAATGACAGAATGACACTAAAATCCGTACACATTTCATTCAACGGATGGGGACGACTAAGAAAAACTTCTAAATTCTACCAACAATGGAAAATATGGGGTGCGGCAGAAAAAACTCCAGATTTGGGAAGCTAATAAAAAGCAAAGGATGCAACATAGGATTAAAAACCCTTTTTATTCATGAATTGTACGCATAATGTGGTTTGAAATCAGTTTTAAAAATGACATCACTCAAGTGGCTTCCTTTATTGATGATACACTGTTTGAGCCTCTCCCGGTAATTATCCATAGCCCTGTGGGTCATTTCAAGCAGAATGGCAGCAACTTCCTGGGTGATAGCCTCCTTGACAGCTTCCAAAGTTTCAAGATGATGTTGGTATAACCAGTGGCGTAGTTATTTTGCCACCCGGGGCGAATGACTGTCATTGCCCCCACCCCACCCAATGGGGTAACAAAACAAATAAATTTTGTTTTTTAAAGGCTAATTGCCGCCCCCCGAATTGTGGAATCTGGGGCGACCGTCCCCTTGCCCCACTTAGCGATGCTACTGGGTATACCTGTGCTTTGAGGTAGCCTCAGAGAAAGAAAATCGCATGTTGACCGAGCGTGAAGTGTATGCAAAAAACATGCTGTGCCCTTATTGGCGAACCATCATTTCGAATGAACCTCTCGACAACTACCATATGTATGGTCTCACCTTGGTTGGTAATATATTATATGTAATACATAATTGGCACCATAAAAATACAACCAACCAACCCTCGACAACTAAAGTGTGGTGCTCTCCTGACCAAGACATTGCATGAACTGACAGTAGCATAAACACAGCTGTCTAACAACAAATTTCCCATTGCTACACCCCTGACCCTATCCCTAGCAAGGTAATTTCCAAATCAGGGAGTTCTTCTGCACCCTGTACATGAAAAAAAGCACAAAAAAGACAAATCTAAAATTAAATTTCAATTCTTTTTTGTTGCTCATTTGAAAAACTGAATTGATCTAAAAATGACCATCGTATTGAAGCTAAATGTCAAAATCATCTTCAGACATCATGAATAAACAGCGAGAGAGTTTAAGTGGGAAATTCTATTTCCTGTGGCAGTTTATTATTTTTTTTACGGTTCTATACGTTTCTTGTTGTACAGCATTGTATTTCCCCCCTCCCCCATCAGCAGATTTTGGAACTACAAATTTTCCCCAAAATATTCCTCATTCCTTAAATAATAAATTTTTCATTGGCTGTATTTCCTTATACAGTCAAACCTTGTTAAGACAAGAAGACCTTTGTTAACAGTAAGATTAATTATGCAGATATTTCTAAATTATCTACTTATATATAAAGAATCTTTGGAATCATGAATTTAATGCCAACTGCAAATGTCTTTGAAGTGATTTTTTATATGAATTCTTTTAAATGTTTATTTCAACCATTTCATTTTATTTGTAAATTATTGAAAATGAATAATTTATTATATATGTGGGTTTTCTTTTTGTTTTGTTTTAAGTTGTTTTTTTTAAGTTAGAATATTAAGGTTAATTTTTTCTGTGCTCTTAATATTTTTGCAAACACTAAATTCTTCAATGTACGTCCTTTATTAACACTGTTTTACCACTGAACAAAAGCTACTTTTAATATATATTGTAATTTAATGACTTGAATTTTATTTCTTTAGTTTGAATTTATGCAGTTATTGATGTTACATTATAAATATTTATTTTCTATTTAGAATAAAATTAACACTGTGTACTTTATTTTTTAGTACATCTTACATATTAGGTATACTTTTTTTTTGGGGGGGGTTAATGTAGTATAAAATTAAACTTTTTATAATTGCTGTCTATGAAAACGCCCTAATATTTGAAAAATTCGAAATAAGGATATTGATAAACTCTATTTAAATTCAAAAAAAATTTCAGTTATTTTTTTTTTAAAAATCGCATGCATATAAAAAAACATTGCCTTAAGTTCTTATTAGTCCTTTTTTTTTAAAAAATGGTATTTAGTTTCCTACTTTCTTGTGAAAAGTCTATTGGAAGCCCTGCATATATAGGTGAAGCCATTTATAACAAGCCTGCATATAATGAGTTTCTGGATTTAGCGAGGAAAATACGGTTTGTTTGGTGTAATGTTACAGTGCACTACAATTTAATCACTATGAGCAAGCAAGACATTTTTGCTCCCCGAATTGAACAAGGAAAAGGGCCAATCAGTTTGACGTCTAAAAGAAAACATTGATTTTGTTTATTGCACAAAAGTTTTATAAGAATTTCTTTTGTGCCATTAAAAATGAAAAAGACAAAAAGATGCCTCCATATACAGAACAACTTTTATTTTTATGCATGCATTGTGAAAGTTATTCTGTATTTAGGGCTTTTTTCGTGTTCTGATCTTTCCCAAATATGAAATGTTATTAACTAACTTTTGTTGGAGAACTGGAAAGAGGAACTGAAAGAGTTGGAGAACTGGAAGGAAGGATGCAAATATCCACAGCCCACTAATAATAATATGTTCATTAAATTTTAATAATTAAAAGCGGAATATTAGTGTATGCATATTACATGCACATATGTTACCTAAACACTATTTTTGAAGTTTAGAATTTTAAATTTCCAAATTTAGGAGAACAAATTTAGGGAGTATTTTCTTTGGTGTCAAGCTGCTTGTTATGTATGGATCCTACTGTATTTTTAATTTAATTTGTAATATTTAGCAATTGAGATTCATAACTATTTTCTTTACTGTAGGCAATATTTGTTTATTTTACAGGTGCCTGTTCGATTTGAATTTAAAAAGAAATTAAATGACACTAGGTATTGCAAAGATTGGTTGTCTGTGAAGCCTTATTCTGCATTCATAAAACCAGGTAAAAAAATCATTTTAAATCAGTGGAGCCTGTTATTTTGCATGTATTTGTAATTCCTAGATATACAAGTGTGCAACAAAGATAATCAGTGTTCATACTTGGCCATAATTACCCATTCAGTAGTAAAAATACTAATTTAGTTATCACATTCTGTTAAATGGACTTCGGTTTTCAAGTTTAGAATAACCTTTATGTAATTAATATACAGGGTGTCCCTGAATTCATGGCCAACACGTTAAGGGGTTGTAGGGGACATCAAATAAACCATATTGGCACACATCCCTATATCCACAAAAGACCCGATTTGGCTGCAGAGTGACACTATTGTTTACATCCACATCGTTACTACGTTGGCAATTACACGCACAAAAAAAATTTTTTTTGACACATGATTTAAGTGATTGCCCTAATAATGCGGTAGAAACAAAAAAAATGAAATTCCTTTTCCTGCTCCTGAGATCAAAAGAAACAACTTTGGTCCAGTGAACCGATGTCCAAAAATGAGCCGTTCTGGAACTATAGGGATGCTATTATTTGCATCCACATTATGCAACAAAATTTGGAAAATTTGCTGTTCCAGCCTAAAATCATATTGAAAAAGGTTTCACCACTGTCTACAGTCCAGAACAACTTCCCATGGCCAAATTAATGCAATTCGAGAATATATGACCCAAATGTGAGAGGGTGCTAACAGGACTTCAAATGAAAATTTTCACGAACCTGAACACCATGCCGGTTTGCTCTAGTACATTTCGAGTCCTGAATGGTAGTACATACTGCATCCAACGATGTTATGTATCCATAAATAAATTAGGTGCTTAGAAACGCAGTGAGGGAGTCATTAGTGAAGGACAGACACAGAGGTTTCCAGAATGGCATTTATTGCACATAATTGCAACAAATGTTCAAATGTACATCCACCAACATTGACACACTCTGCACAACGGTGAAGTAACTATTGTTGTAATTTCTTGTAAACACTGGGCTGATCATGCACATTGCCGGCTGCGGAGGCCAGTCAAGTTAACAGATCCTCCATGGACAGCACAGGCATCTCATACACGATACTTTTCAAATATCCCCACAGAAAGAAATTGGGACAAGAAAGATCAGGTGATCTGGGAGGCCACAGGGTAAGTCCCTCGCACCCAGTCCATCACTTCCCAAATGTGGTATTCAGATGCTGATGCACATCTCTGTTAAAATGGGCAGATGCCCCATTGTGCTGGAACCACATATGGGCACGGAAGGCGAGAGGATCCTCCTCCAGCAATTCAGGTAAAACTTGTTGCAGAAAAATACGATAGGTTCGCCCATCGAGGCAGTCTGGCATTAGGTAAGGCCCAATTAAGTAGTCATGCACGATTCCTGCCCACATATTGATGCTGAATCGTTGCTGGTTAGACTTTGAACGTGTACCATGTGTGTTCTGGGACACCCACAAATGCACATTATGCACATTCACTATACCTTCACGTGAGAATGTTGATTCATCCATAAAGACCACCAGAGTGGGGAAATTGACATTTACGGCACTTTGCTGTAGGAACCACCGCATGAAATCTAAGCACAAGGAATAATCAGCAACTGTTAATGATAAGGGTGTAATTTTTCTTCACACAGTACTCGCCAAACACTATTCCGCTGTATACCCAGGCTCTGGGTGACCGATCGTGTGCTTGCGTCCAGGTTCTCTGTCACCATACACAAGATGATATCACTCATAGGTGGCATTCTGACCACCCTTGGTCATCCGGCATCTCGTCGGCTGACGTGGAAGGTGCCTTTCTCACATAGCTGGCGGTGTTGTCTCACAAACATTTTATGATCGAGCACACGAGGCATAGGATATCCCTGACGGTACAACCTTTGCGCCTGTTTATAATTGCATTCGACTAATGCGTACATCAGGTGCATATCTGCTTTTTCTGCGTTTGTAAACTGTTCCATCTTGTCAATATCGACACCGTAAATACTGCGATGTGGTTGAACCACTGCCTTTAACCCCTGCCACATCATCTGCGTTCCCTATCGACACTGCTGTGTTTCCGAATGTGCAATTTCCTTACGGATACCTTGTAGTATTGTTGGGTTCTATATGAACTATCATCCAGGGCTCAAAATATACGGTAGCAAACTGGGACGGTGTTTCGGTTCGTGAAAATTTTCATTTTAAGCCCTGCTAGCACCCTCTCATATTTGGGTCATAAATTCTCGAATTGCATTAATTTGGCCATGGGAAGTTGTTTTGGACCATAATAAGTAATGTAATCTTTTTCAATATGATTCAAGGCCGGAATGGCAAATTTTTCAAATTTTGTTACATGATCGACTAATGTGGATGCAAATAATAGCAGCCCTATAGTTCCAGAACGGCTCATTTTCGGACATTGTTTCACTGGACCAAAGTTGTTTCTTTTGATCTCCTTCACCTATTACACATGCTTGACAATTCCCAATTGCCTCCAGTATGGTAAAACAATCGTTTTCCATACCTTTTGATGACTAAATGGCAACACTACTCAGGACCAAACAAAAAGAATTTGATTTTTTTGTTTCTGCTGCATTATTTGGGCAATCGCTTAAATCATGTGGCAAAAAACATTTTTTTTTGTGCATGTAATTGCCTACGTAGTCACGATGTGGATATAAACAATAGTTTCACTCTGCAGCCAAATTGGATCCTTTGCAGACATGGGGATTTCTGCCAATGTGATTTATTTGATGTCCCCTGCAACCCCTTAACGTGTTGGCCATGAATTCAGGGACACCCTGTATAGTAAAGGAGTAGCGGGGAATATATTATATTCATTTAATTTCGTGTGTGCCTCCTGGTTTTTTAGATTTTATTATGCAACTTTATAACATTCAAGAAAATAAATAGGTAATGGATCTGGTGTTCTTAAATATGTCATGGACGGCTTTTCTTTCATTTTTTAAAATTTCTCTGATCATCACAAACTTTATTTTGGTATATTTCTGTTTTCAAAATGAAATGTGTGGCTTATAGCATATATACGGAGCTGGACAGCATTGAAAATACAGATTTCTTCATATTTTGTATTGTCAAAATGCATTTAAATTTGAAAATACATTTAGAAAATTAAAAACTCACTTGCACCAATACTATTTAAAGCAGTAATTGACAGTGTAATGAAAAGTTGAGAATTTTCTTCTCACTTTCTTCTTCTGTAAGTGATGCAATATTAGCCTCACGTACCCATCCAAAATTTAAATTGAAATGGTTGCCATCTAACTTTCCCCCAACTCAGAAATGAAAAAAATTCATAAGCTATTATTTGAAACCTCCAAACAGTTCAACAAGCTGTATTATAGTGTTCCTGATACACAACTTGTGCCTACAGAAGAGGAGTGGTATGTTTTCGATAATGACGACTAGGCCTGGACGATGCTACGTTTTTGACATTGTGATATATCGTCAGTCTAACATCGCGATACATCACGATGTTAACTATGGACGCGGTAAGCAGAAGGAAACGTACCTCCCTAACAAAAATAACAGATTCATACAGTAGAATGAGAACAGGTTGGTGTCCTGAAAAATATTAATTTTTCATAAAATATTGTTAATGTAAAATAGACAAAAATTCAGCCACAATCAAATATCCATTTCTTTGCCCTGCCCTTCGACGTAATAATATTTTATTTTTAAACATATAAAATATTTTATTACTTGGAATTTTTAATAATCTTTGGTTAGATCCAGTATTACGGTACCACCACCAGCAGTTTGGGTGATAACATACTGGGATTGGCTTCCCTTCTGTCTGGGTTACTAGTAACACTTGCAATGGCTTCTCTCCGGATACTGTATGTTGTTGCAAATGCACAGTAGATATTTACATAGGCATAGGGCTATATGGGCCAGTGGGACCCTAGCCCTTCAATGATTTGAAATAAATTACAATTTTACATATATATTGCAATGTATAAATGTTCATAATATGTGCTTAGCATCCCCTTCCCCAATAATTTTGAAACTCCATGTTGATGGATGCTTACATCTACGAAATTATAATCAGGAAGATGGGGGCTCCGGCCCCCACTGTACACGGCCCTGACATGAGGCACTTCAAGTGCCCTCATGTACACACTCTGAATATGGAATATCAGTCGTGGCTCCAATAGCAGCCTAGAAAAAGGATGGGGACTCCAGTCCCCATTCTACATGGCCCTGACATGCGGCATTGCAAGTGCCCTCACGTACAATCTCTGATTACGTAATATCGTAATTGTAGCCTCAATAGCAGTCTAGGAAAAGGATGAAGGTTCCGGCCTCCACACAAAACGGCCCTGACATGTGGTATTTCAAGTGCCCTCATAATCTCTGATTACGTAATACCATAATCATAGCCTTAATAGCAGTCTAGAAATAGGATGGGGGTTCCAGCCACTACCTGAAATGACCCTGACATGCAGCATTGCAAGTGCCCTCACTTACAATCTCTGATTACATAGTATCGTAATCGCAGCCTCAATAGCAGTCTAGAAAAAGGATGGGGACCCTGGACCCTTTTCCCAATACAGCTTAGTCGGTGCATTTCGAGTTTCTAATTTGTCGAAATACAACGTTTCCTCAATTCTTGTACCACTTTCTAAGGAAACGTTCACATGTATCTGAAGTCTGTGGGTATGCACAGGTCACCATTTTGGAAGGTACAATGCGAGTTTCTAAGCATGTATGGTTTGACGATGTCACGCCGCCGGTTCCGATGTTTCTTTGTGCGCATGCATGGTTTTTCACGGTGTGAAACCAGGAAATCGTCCGAGCCAAGTGATGAGACAATATTGTAAAACTATGCATGAGCATAAGAAACATCAGAATCGGCAATCTAACACTGTGAAATCACGATGTATCGCTGATTTGAAAATTACGAAACTGGTGTGACGATGTCGGCTTCACACCGGTTGTGCACGATGTATCGATACATCGCCCAGGCCTAATGACCACCAGAACAGTTTCTGGTGGACATGCAAAAGATGCCCCCACACACTTGGGTGACCACAGGCTGTTTATATTATTTTTAACCTTTTAATAATAATAGTAGTAATAATAAAAGACAATATCAGGGATTTTTGTTTCATTTTATGAAACTAAAAATTGAATATTTCTCTTTTGCATGGCAACTGTTTCAAAATATGTATATATAAATATGAAAGTAAACATTTCATATATCAAAGTCTAAATTAAATAATAAATTAATAAGGGAGTGAGATATTGTTTTCGCAGCAGGACTCCCAACAACCCAGGAATGAGCCTGATGACTACACAACTTCCTCTCAGTCAAAAGAGGGCAATAAAGTAAAACTTCAGTTATTATCATTCTTAGCAGACAGTTCCACACACAATTGGAATATATCCCACAGTGAAGGAAATGTTCATTTGTTATAATACAAATTTGTGTCTATTGCCCTGGTAGATGATTGTTTTCTTTTGCCCCTATTGTAAATGCTCCAAAAAGTAATGCATTATCGGATACCAGTTTTGAACAATTGGTTTTAGTGGAAGTCAATAACATTTTATTTTCTCCTGAGTAAAATTTTTTCTTTTTTCATAATCATTCTGAATATTTTTAGCTATCCTTTACTTCCCTATGGATTATTAGTTATCTTTTATTATTTATTCTTATTTAGTTATACTTTATTATTTATTCTTATTTAGTTATCCTTTATTATTTATCCTTTATTAGTCATCCTTTATTATTTATCCTTTATTAGTCATCATCCTTTAATTTATCCTTATTGGATTTTCATGTGTGTCATAGGGATAATTTGCCTCCTACTGTTATTTTCAAATTTAATATGTATTTATAAAATATACAGGGAGGTTATAATTAAATTTGGCCTATTTAGAGCACACTGGAATTTAAACCGTTCAGCAAATTTTCACCAAAATTGTTATGTAGACTATTCAAAGGATGCAAAAAAAATTTTTGCTTCAAAAGCATCTGCTAGGGGGCGTTTTCTTAGCGCAATACTGCAAAAGTAACCTATGAAATGACCAACACGCAACACGAATGACATTTTTAACGTTTAGTAACACTTACTGCATCGAAACATTTTAAATGAACTCTGTGCGAGCAATAACAATACGCCAATGCTGCAGGCATACAATGGAAAAAACTTTTTTTGCACATGCAGATAGTGCGTAAAGAAATATGACATTTAAGCAGCTGTTAATCGTGTACAGGACGATGTAATGGGTGTTCCTCGATGTGGCCGTCATCATTTATTTGTAACAATTCAAGCCAATGCAGAATGTGTTCAACAGCGCATCGCAACTAATCCTCCGTGAGGCTTTACATATGCAGCGTTATGGAATTCTTGGATTCTGCTAACATAGCAACACTTCCACAATAAACCAAATTCTTTAAATGATCCCACAACTAGAAGTCACACAGTGAGATTCGGCAAACATGTTCCAGTGATTAGTGAATGAACAACTGATACCATGCTCATCGGTGAAGTGCTGGAGCAAAAAAGCTTTGACACATCATGCAACATGTGGGTGCGCACCATCTTGCACGAAAATGGTTGATGTCGTTTCTGTAATTGCGGCAAAACAAACGTCTGGAGCAACTCACGGTACCGAAGAGCCATTGCAGAACATTTGACAGGGCCATGAACTTTTACAAGTGAATGATAGCGGCCACATTGAGCAACCTCCATTACGCCATTCTATACACAATTAACAGCTGCTTGCTTGCTGCATTTCTTCATGCTCTATCTGCTTGTAAAAAAAAATTGTTTTCTGTAGTATTCCTGCAATGCCGGTGTGCTGTTATTGCTCGCACAACGTTCATTTGAAATGTTTCGATGCAATAAGTGTTACTAAATGTTAAAAATGTGATTTGTCTTGCGTGTTGGTCATTTCATGGGTTGCTTTTGCAGTATTGCGCTAAAAAGCGCCCCATAGCGAACGTTTTTGAAGTAAATATTTTTGCAGATTCCTTTTCCGCATCCTTTGAATAGTCTATGTACCAATTTTGGTGCAAATCTACTAAACGGTTCAAGCTTCAAGGTGCTCTAAATAGGCAAAGTTTAATTATAACCACCTTGTATAACCCAAAATTAGAACGGAGTGAAATGTTGAAAAAATAAATTAAAATTTTATGTTTTCTGAAATATAATAAACATTTCCCATAAAATTCTGACTTTCTCACTGCTTTGTACACTTGTTTTAAATATGTTTATCTATAATACAGAATTTTTCTTAGAAATCATAGTGCTAACTTTGACAGGAATGTCATTGCTAACTATAGTTTCATTTTATTCGATATTTTGCTGTGCATTTTAAATTTATTTTTTAATGATTATTGTTTCTAATTAATTTTTTATTACTATTACAACCAGGGACAAAAACTAAGCCTTTTAGCCTTTGTTAGATTAAAGGCTTTGCTCTCCCTCCCCCTTCAAACTCAAATAGCCCTGCTGTTGATATCTCTCTTTTCTTAGAGTGCTCATAACCTTAGATTCGCCCCCAGGTGTGTGTCTGGTTATAAGACTAATTATATGCTATATAGCGCATGTAGTTGGTCTGTTTGGATAATGTTTTGTTAATCTGAACAAATTGCCCCACCCCTACAAAAGATAACTCATTAGTTCATAAACCTTACCTCTAAACCCATAGTTCCAAAGCTTCCCAAATAAAATTTCATGATCCAGTGTATCAAGTATTATGTTTTTCTTTACAGTGCCCGTTTTAAATTTCTAAAACAGAAACTTGTGGCTTAGAAATAAATTATTGTCCCCCACCCCCTTCGTGACGGAAGTAGCCTTTAATTATAAAACTAATTAGGTATTTCTAAATGTTTTATTTGTATGTAGTATACTGATGTTATTTTAATGCATAGCATTGTCTTTGAGAGAAAATCATTTGAAAAAAGAAAGTATGCCAGTTCAAAAAGAAACCAAGGGGTTTTTTTTCAAAACTACATTGTGGTCTATTATTAATAGTTGGAATTCCATATATAACATTTTTATTTCATTGTTTATATATTAAATGCTGTAAAACCTTAATAAGTTGTTACCTCAATGGCTCATCACTCAGGTGTTTTTCTTCATTTCAAAATTTTTCATCAGTCTAGAGCTCCCATGCACAACAATGAAATGAACCTTTGTTTACTTGTTGTTGATTCAAATGCTATTCTAGATAACTCATCACTGTGGAAAAGGTTCAGAATAACAATGTGACAAAAGATAAATATATTTATATATCAGAAATTGTAAAAACTACCAAAATTATATTTTTGCCACTGAATGTTACCACTCTTCTTCAGCCTCTTGACTAAAGAATTATTCATGAATTTAAACATTGATATAAAACATGGCAAATTCAAAGTTTGATGAAAACATTTGGTGAAAATGAAAAAACTGGAAGTGTCAGCTTTAAACACAATTGATTACACTAACAGAAGTTGAAATTTAGTCTTCAATAAAACAGCAGGTTTTATTTTAGATGACAAACAAAATTAAGTCAAAAATGAAGACTCTGATCTTGATTCGTTACCGAATTTATTAGAAATCATTAGTGAAAATGGATGTATTCTTCCCAACATACATAACTTCATAGATGTCAACAATATCATTTCCGTATATTCTCAAGCAACTATAAAGGATATACTAATGAAATTTTTAGAAGAGCAGAAAGTGTGAGCAATAAAAATGACAATGAGAAAATTATTTCACTACCTAATAGCATGCAAATTCTTGAAGCTTTAAGTACTATTTCAACATTACATCCATTCAAGGTACTATAGGTAGCAAATTCAGAGCACTAATTGTTTTAAAGAAAAAGGTTAATTATGCTGAGTTTCAATAAAACGAAACAAGTACTTGGTATCATATTCATGCATTTTAGGTAGTATTGACACTTAAATGTTCAAATAAAGTTAAAATGTGGTGAAGTTGAATTCTTTTATCATTTGTGTAATGTATTTGTATTTTTTAGCAATTTATATTATAGCTATGAACATCAAAAATTAAAATTTTACGTGATCATTGTAGTAATACCTATTGTGAGTACTTTAGTCATTACTCCACTTTCATCATCATGATAATCTTAATCCCTTGAGAGATTACTTATTGCGGTTTTACTGTATATGTTTGTGGTTACTTAAAATTTTGTTACTTTTATACTATTCTAGGTGAAAAATGTGATGTTGATCTAGAAGTACTTGTGGATAAACAAATTGCTCATAAGTTGAACACTGGGAAAGAGAAGATTTCTGATATTTTAGTTCTACACCTAGTAGGCGGCAAAGATTTATTCATATCCTTTTTAATCTACTAATTTGTGTACTTGCAACTAAAGCAAAGGTTTAGCTGTTTAGTATATTTCATGTAAAGTTTTAACCCAATTTATTATTGCATGAAATTTTCACATTATTTGGCCTCTCTCATAAATAAATAAGAACAGGCAAGTAGGTCTGTACAATTTCTTAAATTCCATTTTCTTATGTGTAAGTTATTCCAATTTGCATTAATAATGTATTCCTTATAATTAAGAGTGGTTTTCTGAGAAAGGGGGATACACTTCCTATAGGGTTGTGATTATGCTAATTTTCAATTTTCCAGAAATTTTCACGATGTGTGCTGTATGTTATCTTGATTACAAATTTCAAACCCATTTTTAAAAATTCCACTCCATTACCATATTTTAGCTGGTTTTGCGGAAGGCAGTAGGGGTGTTTTATAGCATTTCGTGGAAAACCACTGTCATTAGAATTTAATATATTACAAAACTTACTGCGTGTTTCCAACTTTCGGTTTAAAAAATGTATAACTGACTACTAGTACTAATTGTTATTGGTGCTATTTTCTTGGCACATCACTGAAGTTATGGTGCAGGTGGTGGCCAAAAATATGTTTGTGTCAATATTTTTCACTACTTTACAGCTAAAATTTAGCTAACTTCACATGTACCAAACATTTGGCATTGTCATATGATTGTACACCACAAACATGATACTTTAATATAAAAAAACTTTGGCACCTGTCTGAAGTTTCTAGTCAAGTCAGTTTGAAATTCGAATTTTTGCACTTCAGACCTATTTTAAGGCTAAAAATCTCCAAACTTTGGAATCTGAAAAATAGGGTAATGATGCTATCAGAGTTTTAGTGTACTAAACACTGTCATTTTCTGTTTCTTGGCACCTCTGCTCATTTTTATTGGAGAATGACATAAATGTAGCCAAAATGTTCGAAAATGGCAAAATTGAACAATGCTAATTATTTTCTTCAGAGGAAATAACTGCCAACTTATGCCAAGGATTTTCTTCCATTTTTTGATGCACAAAACTATTCGAAGTTAAGGACAGGTTTCATAATTCTGGCACCTGCTTGAAGTTAACCGATTTTTTAAAAATTAATGCTTTTAACATTCGAAAACTGAAAAATATGAATACAGTAATTATAGCGTCATAACTGTCATGTTGCTATAATTACTGTCTTGCATGTATGTATTTTTTAGGAACTTGAGCGTGTAATATGCAACTGCTAGGTATCTGTGATATATATTTATTCAAATTTGACATTTGTACATGTAGCAAAGTTTTGCAACTAATATAGAGGAAACATACATATAAATTTCTTGTGTAGATTTATGTAGGTATTAACTGATAATCATAAACCATAAGTCCCTTAAAAAGGTGTACCTGTTATTTTTTGGCTGTCGTTTGAAAAAAGAAAGTATGCCAGTTGAAAAAGAAACCAAGATTTTTTTTTTCAAAACTACATAGTGGTCTATTATTAACATATGGCATGGAACATCATGTGTATACTTTATGCTAACTTATATAAAACTTGACCATAGACTATGCTGTAATGTTCTTTTTTTTATTATTATATGCCTTATTTTGGTGGAGCCTCCGAGAATTACGTGTGCACACTTCGATGGTAAATGGGAAACTCTTTGTAATTTTAGAATTCGGAAATCAATTATACATACCGTTGCCAAATACAAAAAGTGAAATTATAATTATACACTATACATTACCAGAGACAGAAAGTGAAATTATGAACATCATATAAAATAAAACAATTTGGCATGTTGCCAATTTTAGAAACTGTAATTATTAAATTTGTGTTTCTTGCTATTCTACTTGGCAACAGTCAAGGAAGCCTGCAAAGTGAAAAAGCCAGATTTCTACTGTGAAAGCCCATGACACCTCTCACCATGGCAGAAAAAGTAACAACCAAAGAATCAAAACGCTTAAAACATAACTTTAATAAGTGTTCCTGTTACATCTTTACCCTTTAAGTTCCAGAACTAAACTGGGCAAGAACAACAAAAGAATTCACTTTCTCTGAAAACGATGTGGTCGCCTAAAAAATGAAAATAAATAAATTAGAGAATAGGAAAATAGTTGCATTTCCACTAAAATAAAAAAGGAAATAAATTAAAAACAAGAAAATGTCTATTGTCATTGAAAATGATGAAAGAAGCTATAAGAAAACAAGCATGTTGCCACTGAAATTATCAAAAGAAACTAATTACATAAAAACAAAAAATAAGCATGTGAGCAATAAAAAAAGTCTCCGTAAATACAGCGATATCATTTTGTGTGTGTTTATCTAAGCCGAATCTTTGAGTTCAGTGTGTTGCCGGATTCTTAAGTTTAAATACTGTTGCCACACAAAAATTATGGGTTTCACATTATACTAAAAAATTCCAACAGAAAAATCTTAACTTATAAAAAGTATTAAAATGGTTAGTATAGTATACTTTAGCATGGAAATGAGTAATAGAGTGGACTGGGATGATTCTTGATCACTTTTCAGTAATTCAGGCATGTTTGTTTGTACATTTATCCATCTTCATTGTTCATTTTTTAGTTTCAGTTAGCAAATTATTCTGCACAATAACGTTATGAAAGGAAAGTGAATTTTTCCACATCCTCATTTTTTTTGGAAGACTTTGGATATAATTTTCTAATTTTTTTTTCAAAATTAAAACAATGATCAAAGGAAATGATCTGCATATATTCATCTAATTTATTTATTTCAGATTCTCATTCATAGTTTTTATTTTTGTTTTCACCTCTTTCGAGTCAACATTGAAAAAACTATTAATTATTCCAAATATTAAACGATTTTAAGAATCACCCTTGTCCTCTCCACTGGAAATCTGAAACAAAAGTTGGTTGTTTTTTTTTAAAGAAAAAACATCAAGCAGAAGCCAAAGTTATGAAACCTGGTCTTAACTTTGAATAGTTTTGTGGTTCAAAAAATGGAAGAAAATTCGTGACACAAGTCTGCAATTTATTTCATCCGAGGAAAATTAGCATTGTTCAATTTTGCCATTTTCGAACATTTTGACAACATTTATATCGTTCTTCAATAAAATTGAGCAGAGGTGTGAAGAAATAAAAAATGGCAATGTTTATTACACCAAATTCACTCTGTTAGCATCATCACTCATTCTCAGATTCTGAAGTTTTGAGATTTTTAGCCTTAAAGTATGCCTAAGAGTTCAAAAAATCAGATTTCGAACTGACTTAACCGGAAACTTCAGATATGTGCCAAAGTTTTTTTATGCTTTAAAATGTACATAATTATACAAAAATGTAATAACTATACAATCACACAACAATGCCAGATGTTTGGCACATGTCTGAAGTTAGCTAAATTTGAGCTGTAAAGTAGTGGAAAACATTGATGCAAACATATTTTTATCTGTCACCTGTACCATCACTTCAGTGATGTGCTAAGAAAATAGCAATAACAATTAGTACTAGTAGTCTGTTACACATTTTTGAAACCAAAAGTCTGGCACACGCAGGAAATTTTTTAACATATTAAATTACGATGATAGTGGTTTTCTCTGAAATGCTATAAAATGTCTCTATTCCCTTCCACAAAACCAAAAACCTACTGAAACACGGCAATGAAGTGGAATTTCCAAAAATGGATTTCAAATTTGTAATCGAAGTGACATACAGCACACCAGGTGAAAATTTCAGGATAATCAAAAATTAACATAATCGCAAGCATACTTCTCTCAGAAAATCACTCTTAAGATGTCAACCCCTTTGATATAAAAAATTATCTTTAATTTAATAAACTGTCTGATGACTTTGCCATTTTAATTTTGCATTGAAATGTGCTTTGCATAAAATCATTCTGTGATTTCATCTTGTATTGGCTCTGCTAAATGTCATAACCTTCAATAATTCCTCTTGATTATCATATAACCCTAGGGTGGCTTAGAGGTAATGTTTCTTTATCATGTGAAAAAATTAGGTTTAAGTCCTTATACTGTCATAAATTTGACATTTATTTCTACCGATCCATTGTGTGTGATTTGATTCCCTAAGTGACAGATTTGGATTTGAGAAAAACGTATAACTCCTGGTGAAGCATGATTTCAGCTGTTCTTACAACATTAAAAAAAATTATATATCCTTTTGTAAACTCGGTCCTTGATCATCACATAGCTAAGAGTATGTTGTATATACCAAAGAATATGTTGCAATCAATACTTAACTGTAGGTAGCGGGATCCTTTGTTTGGCCAAAACTCTCTGATGACAATTTGAAATGCAAAAAGGTTGCTCTGTGAGTGTGGTGGAATGATAAAGATCTTGTTATATCACCACTTGATAAATGTCATTTTAGAACATTTCAACTCCCTGCATAAAAATTTTCAAAACTTTTTTCTGGCATAAGTACTTTTAAAACTATATATACGTATGGCCTCACTTCGTTTTGCACAGAATAACCCTTGCTGTCCTTGCATCATAAAAATTCAACCACTGACTTAACTACTTTACACTCATATTAGAAAAACAAACTATATAAACAACAATATAATTTTGGATTTCTACGAATTCAAGCAACTTAAATTTACTCTCATGCAAAATATATACATCTGGCCATTTGCTCTTTTTCTACAAATTACATAAAATTTATACATATTCTCAATTTATTGGTGACACACCACACTAATGTACTAAAAGAAATACTTTCACAAAATATTTGGTGCAGTTACATTGAGAAAGCGTTTACAGCTATTTCAAAAGCTATGTGCTCTCTTCATAAGAACATCATGACTTCTATTTATGTCAATGTTGATCAGGGTTGCCATTGCATTGGTTAGAAATTTGTGGTGGCGAGGGATTCTGTGTATTGGGAGCATCTTTAGAAGTGATACCAAAGAGGTTTTCTAAATGAGTGAGGTTATAGTATTTAGTACAATGATTCCCAACTTGGGGTACATAGCGAACCAGTTTGGAGTACATGAAAAAACAATATTTATAATGGCAAAAAACAAGAAGTTAAACTGAAAATATAAAAACAGAATTCTGTATTATAAAGAGATACGTGAAAATCCAATAGTCTATTCATGAAATGGGGAATACATTTACTGAAGGAAGTGGTCAATCAATCTGTGAAAATTGCTTTTATTAAAGCCAATTCAATTTATCCTGACTATAGAGAACAATCTATATTAAATATGGCATTTATATTAAATCTACAGGGTGGCGACACAGACTGTGAAATCGGGAAATTGTCAGGGAAATTTACCATTCTGCAAATGTCAGGAAATTCTGCTATAATTACTCCAAAATCAAGTTAATTTTAGCTCTTGTATTTTCCATAATTTCTACATGATACAGGGTTTGTCCCAAAAGTTCCCGGAATGATTTTTTTTAAAATCATTTATTCAATATCAGTTTACAATCTTTTCAGAACTTTTCAAAGTATTCTCCCCCTGCTTCGATGCACCGTTGCCAACGCTTCACCCAATCATTGAAGGCGCCCTGGAAGTCGTCAACGGGAATCTCCTTCAGTGAGGTCGTCGCGGCTGCTTTTAGCGCCTCCAGCGTCC
>QLNU02015360.1:270473225-270502130 GCA_006491805.2 Dysdera silvatica
GCGGAAAGCAAAATCTTCTTTTCAGAAATTACCATTTTGGAAGATCTCAATATGTGCAAATAAACTAAAATCAATCTATCGCCAGATCACCTCTATGTGGGGTTCCTCAGGGGTCGACATTGGGACCTTTGCTTTTTATTTTTTATATTAATGATCTTTTTTTTCTGCCAACTCGATCTAGAGTTCTATGCTTTGCCGACGACACAAGCATCTTTTATAGGGAAAGGAATCTTGATGTGCTGTTTTCACTTGTAAATAATGATATTGATATATATATAAAATACTTTAGAGATAATTATCTCTCACTTAATACAAAAAAAACCAAATGTATTCTGTTTTCAAATAAACATAACAAAAGCAACTACTTATGTAATACCATAAAAATAGATAACGATATAGTTCCGTTATCGCAGGAGACGAAATTCCTTGGAGTTACTATTCAAGCCAATTTAAAATGGGATACACACATTAACCTATTGTGCTTAAAAATTGGTAGATTTTTGGGAATATTGCGCAACATTAGTATTTATATACCTATAAAATTTTTGATCAATCTATATTATTCTTTTATTTTTTCTCATCTTTTTTATTGTTTATCGGTCTGGGGATACACTTCACAGGCTAACCAAAGTAGAATTTAGTCATTACAAAATAAATTCTTCAATATTATTAACCATAAATTACCACAACCAATGTCGATCCGTGAGGTTCCGCAAAGATTCAATTTATTAACTTTTAATCAACTTTTAAATTATAAAATTTTGTTATTAATGTTTAAAAAAATTAAAAATACTAATCTATTCCAGTTGATTTACAGCAACCTACACATAACTATCCAACAACAAGTAGACATAACTACAGACCTCAATTTTCTCGTCTGGAGCTGGGTTGCCACAGAGTGGGTTCTTCAGGTCCTAAATTGTGGAATCAGCTGCCTTCTAATATAAAAGAGATAAATTCCTATTCTAAGTTTAAGTCTTTAATCCGGATCCTCCTTACTAATTCTATTTAATCAATCGCATACTTAATTTAATTTTCGCTGATGTTTGCGCAGTGATATCCCATGGGGCTGCTTTGGCTATCTGGTATCTCCTGGGTGGTGCAGGCTTTGTCAGACTACGTCTTTACCTGCGCTACCCAGGCAGACATGGACAAAATTTTATTTCACAGTATATTAATTAATGTATTGATATTTTTTTTTTAATTAAATTTGATTTATCTATATTTTTGTAATTAATTTTGATGTATTTATATTTTTGTAATTAATTTTATGCATCTATATTTTCGTATAATGTTAATGTAGATATGTCTTTGTTCTTATAATTAACTTAAACTAACATTGATTTGTAATCCCAATGTATATTTTTTTGTTGTTCATGTTGCTGCCTAAATAAAGTTAAGCAAAAGAAACTACTGGTGCAAGATCCAATTGTCGCGAATTTCGTTTCGGACGCGTCGAACCCTGTTGCGCAACCGTTTGAGCACTTCACAGTAAAACTCCTTGTTGACTGTTTGTCCTTGTGGCACGAATTCACTGTGAACTACACCTTTTCTGTCAAAAAACACAATGAGCATTGCCTTGATTCGCGATTTGCTCATCCTTGCTTTTTTCGGGCGAGGAGACTCCTTGGTGTGCCACTCGCTGCTCTGGCGCTTTGATTCGGGATCGTACTGAAAAATCCACGTCTCGTCCCCTGTGATCACTCTGTCCAAAAATTCTGGGTCCGTTTCGTAGCGTTCATGCAATTCCTGGCACTTCAACAAACGCTGCTCCTTCATCTCACTCGTCAGGACTTTTGGCACCATTTTCGAGCAGACTTTCCTCATTTGAAGATCCTCCGTTAAAATGCGATGAACGATTGTTTTGGGTATTCCACACTCCTCTGCAATCACCCGAACACTTAATCGTCGGTCATTGTCCAAAACTTGACGCACTTTTTGCACCGAGTCGTCCGTTTGTGATGTCGACGGGCGTCCAGAGCGGTCGTCGTCGTTGACGGACTCCCGACCTTCCCGGAACCGCTTGTGCCACATGAAAGTTTGGCTTTTTTTCATCGCCCCGTCACCGTAGGCTTTCCGAAGCATTTCGAGTGTCTCCGCCCCGTTTTTACCCAGTTTCACACAAAATTTGATTGCATAACGCTGCTCCAAAAACTGGTCCATTTTTTGATCGACGAGGGTGCAGTAGATACCTCTGCGCGGAGCGTGACCCTGCCTCAACAACTGCCCGCAGGCGACTGATACCGGTCTCGTTTCCAAGCTCAGATCCCCCACCAACTTCTCCGCCCCGTCAGCCAGCGTTGCCAACTACAAAAAATCATTCCGGGAACTTCTGGGACAAACCCTGTATATCACTGTCATGCTAATTTCCCCAGTTCAGGATACCACATCCATATGCATTAAAAGTGTCCCCCCCCCACCCAACATTGTCTTTTATTGCCTACTTGATTATAAGGAATTGCTAACTGAATCAGTGGAAGAACTAATGTAATGGAATTATGCACATAAATTAGTAGTGGAAGGTAGGAAGTGTGGCCACCAAAATGAAAGAACTACGATTGTATTCTTTGAGTATAATGCTCCAATAAAAAATAAGGTTGTGCTCTGTTACTGGAAATATTCTGTATCTGGAAATATTCAGTTCAAAGTTATCTTATTCAGGGTTCGTACGGAGCCTGGAAACCATGGGTATTATAGTCCTTGAGTTTTATTATATAGATGCGTCCGAAAGCTTGAGTGATCTTTTTCATTGCTATTTTACCAGTGTTTAACCTTTTTATGTAAGTCCACCCACTTCATTTACTGATAATGAAGAAAACTCCCCCGGAAAATTCCTGGGGAACGCTGTTGCCATATAATGGTATATAAAGGCAAAGAACATAGAAGGAATAAGAAGGTAAGCTTCCCTAGGGATGATATAAAACTAGCAATCCCACTGTCCCCACTACGGCAACTTTATTTTGCAAAGAAGCCACCTCGTTCGAGTAGGGGCGGCGTAGAACTTTACTCTTCCTTTGGCACTGTGCAGTCGCCACTTATTATAAATGCAGACATATATTATTTTCGGCCTTCTTTTAAATGGATTATTAAATTTAAGTATGTGTGTTTTCAATAAAATTTTCAGGGGCTTTATCGTGCACAATTTTCTTTTCTTTTCTTTTTCCTTTAAAAAAAAGTCAACTGCTTATTTTTCAAGAAAATGAAAATTTTGAATGACAAGGAAGTCTTAAAAAAGAACATTTTTATAAATATTTATTAAACTTTATTTACAGAATATATATTTACACACATTTGCATACTTTTATTTTCTAAGCATATCAAATCTCAAATTTCGGTTTTATAATTTAACCCCCCCCTCAAGAAGATCTTTTTTCCTTCAGAAAATCGTATATTACGTATACATTACAATGGGAAAATTGGCTGAACCCCCTTCATATATATATATATATATGGCCAAAGAACCCACAGAAATTTTTTCTGGCTGCGCCATTGTTTAATGTTGAATCTCAGCATAATTCTGGATTGAAGGGTTAGGGGCAAAAATCATTCTTTTGCAGAAAAAAAACCCCTAGCAATTTCCTAAAACTTATTCCCTAGTGGCGGGAGATGACACCCCCCCCTCCCTTTGGCACCATCCTTGCCAACAAAGCAGTTCTTCAATGAGAACTGGGGGTGGGGGGGACACAGTGTGCAACATGATTTAGGATTAAAAAGGGCTCCATGGCATGATGTAAGACCCAATTTTGAGTTTTGTCTTTTTGTAAAGTTACAATTGGTTCCCCTTTCCACTTCTAGGGTAGAATTTTTACATATTCATAGCAATTGTCACTTTATGTACACAGCTAACCTTTGTTAGCTGCCTCTTCCTGTTTTAGCAATTGACATTAAACCAGTGGCATAGGAAAAGGGAGGCTGAAGCCCCCCCCCCAATTAGATAACAAAATACCTTATTTTCTCTAAAACCACATCACGTAATCTTCTTTAAAGCCACTTGAGCTCCCCCCCACCCTGTGAGTTTTTAATTGCTACGCTACTGCTAGTGGCACACCCAGGATTTTTCCTTAGTGGGACTGACCATGTAAAAATTTGTCTTTCAACAAAATATTATTTTTATGCACCTGACATTCCTCACCCCCACCCCCTGTTCCTTCGAATATTATTTAATGCACATTCAGTGTTATTTAACAATTCAGTCCGTAGGATTTCGTTCTTTAAGGTTTATTTTGAATCATTATTTTGTAAGCTGTTGTTATTTATAAAAGTAAAATTTTAAAAATATTACGAATATCAAAATTGCTGCTTGCCCAAAGGCACATTTCAAATTATATTGTAAATTTGAAATGTATATAGTCATGTACAACTCTTCCTAATTTTTTTTTTTCAACTTTGGACCGCAGGGCCTTGAAAAGCCTTGAATTTTTTTCTTCCTGAAGTGTACGAACCCTGTATATGTGGTAATTTTTGTGTTATTTAAAAAATTATATAATAAGCGATAAAATCATGGTAGATTTCTCCTATACTCCCTCTCCCCATCAAAATGTGTGTGTTTCAGGAACGTTCAAAATACTATTGTATGGACTGCTTAAAAATGTTGCTCATACTCCTTAAAAACTCCTTAATTTTTATTTTCAAATTGGAGTATGAACTCTGAATAAGCTTTTCACGTCAAATGAGACCATTTTGGAGGAATCCAGGGCATGTTGTGATACTTTTATTATTCTGCCTAGTAATGTAGTGCAAGTCTTCAACATTTTGAACACCACCAATCTGAACATCCAATTTGCATTTGATGAAGAAAAAATAATTGCTCACTGCCCTTCTTTAACATATTCATCCATAGAACATCTGCTGTTTTCCAAACCATTATTTACCGTAAACTGAGCTCTGGTAAGTCTTCTCCTCATGCCATTTCTCTTTACCCATGAAGCTAGAAAATGAGTTCATTTTATTGGCTGGTGTCTCATGCTATCAAATTTTCTTCAAGTGAAGCACTGATGAATGAACTCAACTATATTCGGGCAACTACTATCTCACTCCATGGCGATGATCCAACGATCTTTGATCAAGTCTT
Organism: Dysdera silvatica; assembly: GCA_006491805.2. NCBI lineage: Eukaryota > Metazoa > Arthropoda > Arachnida > Araneae > Dysderidae > Dysdera > Dysdera silvatica. Next base: position 270,478,297 of record QLNU02015360.1, read on the forward strand.
TAAGAAGTGCAATAGACATAAACTTCCTTCTTCTCACTCTCTTCGGTGATTGTGCCTGATGCAGGGACTCCTGTCTGTATTTCATTTTGTTCTTAAATTCTCAATCAAGACTGCTTTTTTCCTATAAAAATTTTTTGTGCTGCCTTTGCTCCAACTAGCAAAATAGGTTTTTCCAATTTCAAAGATGCCATTTTAGGTTCTGGCAACTAGGACATTTACTCTGTAGCATATCCCTATGAGCACTTCACCTTACGAGGGTCGTCTCGTGACTGTCACACACAGATTTTAACGAAAAAAATGAGCCAATAGTTCATCCAATTCAAGGCATATATCATGTAAATTAGCAGCCGAATCTCTATATTAATGTTAGAAAAAATTAATAAAAAGTATATTTGAGTTTCCAGAATAGAGCATTTATCGCCATTTGGCGTCAGCCAAATTTCTTTTTGAGTAAACGCTGTAAAGGAATAGCCATAATTGGGCATTTGTTTGTTTTTTTCCACACTGGTTTGCGCTTTTATGTAACTAAGGTTGTTTGTCTAAATCTCACCATATTTTGGAATATGTAAATCAAAATAAGATCAGAAACATTACAACTGGCAAAGTAAATATAAAAACTAAACTAAAACGTTTTCTGCTATAACTTTCACAAATAAAATATGAACAATATTAAATTCTGACTTAAAAAAATGTTTACAACTTAAACAAAGCCCAATATGATTGAAACTGGTAAGCAGATGTAAATGTATTTTTGAAGTTTCAAAGCAGATTATATCACCCTGATGGTATTATGACATTCGTTCGTTTAAAATTTTCGGCTAACTGAAAAGAATTATCGCCAAATGCCGCTAAAAGATTACATTTGGCGTTATTTTAGCGAATCTTTAAAATTTAATTTCAGGTTTTCTAAGGGGATTTGGCCACTAATTTTTATAGTATAGACTTTTTTTATAATATACACTTTCACCTAAATTAATTTCGTTAAATTCAGCTTATGGTAGTCAACAGACCTCCCTTGTTAGATTGAGGAAATGTGAAGCTTATATCAAAAAACAAGAACTCCTTAAAAAGCTGCTTTTGCCAAATGGTCTTGAGAATTCATTCAGAAGTTTTTGGAAGAAGCCAGAATCACCTTTTTGACAATTGAACTCAAACTTATCAATATTACATTGCTTTATAGAATTTATATAATTATTAGGAGAAAATTTTATTTAGTACTATCGTAGGGATTATGAGGAACAGTATATTAATATTTTTGTTAAAAAAAAGTATTTTTTCTAGAACCTTTTACAACCACCCATGTGACCTTTTTTTTTGTCACTTTTTCTGGCTTTGCCCTTTTACTCTTCAATGCACATAGCATCAAAAAAGCTAACTCAACATTGGAAATTAATTTCTTCAAGCATTCCATATCTTTACCAATACTGAATGCTTTCGATGAGTATCTACTGAATAACACAATATCAGATGCTTGGAATAATCTCTTTGGACTAAACACAATACTACCAACACACAGAGAAACCCTGCAGTGGCAACTTGTCTAGTGTGCCATTAATCTGATTTTGGTAGTAAAATAAAAAAGCTTACTGACTGAATGCTCACTGCAGTTCAAGCGTTGGTTCCTTAAGTCTTAAGAGGAGGATTCCTTGAAAAACCGTAGGTCTTGATGCAACATGTCCTTTCTTCACCGCCTTTGCATAATTAAAAAAGACAACAAAAAGAGAGAGAGAATCCCTTACCAACACAAATAAGTTTCTAACTGGTGTGTGGGTTATCCCAATCAACATTAATAGCATAAACAGAAACTATGTTCTGATGATAGCATTTAACTATTGAAACATCTGTAATCATTTTCTCAATATAACTGCACCAAATATTTTATGAGAATATTTCTTTTATTAAAACATTTCTCTTCAACCAATAATTAGTTTTTGCAGCTTTTCTACAAACAAATTATAGTAGTTTGTATGCTTATTTTTACCTATAATCAGTGATAATAAATATACTGTTCATATAATCCAATCTTCCTGTACCTGGATCCCAGTTTTCCAGTGGTTATGATCACTTTCAGGCCTGCTGGGTTAGGTTTGACTTCTATTAAGCTTACTTAAGTGTGAATTTATCATGGTTTAGAGGTCACTTGAAGAAGTCTGTCCTGTTCTGGATGACTCATAGCAAAATCTGTGGAAAAAATACATATAAAAATGCACACAAATTCCTTCACCTCTCTAAATAACTTATAATGTGAAAATGACTTCATTGTTTCGTTCAGTACAATTTTCTTCTTGCATTCTCACAGCCCTCAAAATCAACCCCATGTTTATATACACTGCTTGAAATCGCCCCATGGGCATGCTACAAAAATGAAATTTTTAGGGTGGGTGCATCTACTGATGATATGCTGTTGATATTAATCTGGAGCTAATGATGTCACAGATGAAGGCTGTAAAGAGCATCAGAAATGTAATGTGTTTTTGCAGGAAGAAGTCATGCTAATGATTGAACTGTTCTTAGGGCTTGGAAACTGTTCAGCGAATGCCAAAAATGCCGGGTATACACCATTATCGAGGTTATCGCCATTTGGATATTTTCAGAAAGGCAAAATTGTATGCCTGTGTGATATGATGTCATGCACCTCATTGTAACATGATAACCAGACCCCTTTGGGAATTCTTGAAGGAAGGTGTGTCCCATCTGGTTGATGGAAATCGATGAGACACACAAAAATTAGTGGCAAAGGAACACACTCGTCTCATTCTGCGATATCAAGCTCTGGCCATCTATTTTTGAGGTAGTTTTTCCACCACGAATTTTGAAGGTTTTATTCCCACTTTGGGACGGGATGAAACTTATTGTACACTGTTCTTCATCACCTAGTTCCGTTGTAAAATATTGTTTTAGTCACTGAAGTCCACGATCTGTGCTTCGGATGTAAAGTTCAAAAGCATCTCATGCTTTTAAACACCCGGGATGAAACTCGAACGAAAACACCTCACAACAAGCATTAAAATGTGAGGTTGTGCCTTTAGATATAAATGGTGGCATCATAATTGATGTGGGTTTGTTCTATATTAGGGCTGATCATAAAAACTTTTTTTTTTTTAATTCTTTTCGGCCTGGCTCATAAAAGTTGTGGAGTGATTTCAGAAACATATGTAAAAAATTTCAGATTAATCAGTAAATATCTTCCGGTTCCACTTTGGGGTCTAAATATGCAAATGTAGCCGAAAATGGTGTAAATTTTCACATTTTAGTGATTTTGTTTTAATTTCCGATTTTCTATTTCCGCTAGAGTGGAAAAGTTGTAAGAATATATAAGAAATATGTGTAACAAATTTAAGGTTAATCAATAAATATCTTCCAGTTCCACTTTGGGGTCTAAATATGTCAAAAAAGCCGAAACTGATGTAAATTTTCACATTTCTGGTGATTTTTTTACTTTCCGATTTACTCTTCCCACTAGCACGAAAAAGTTGGAAAAACATAAAAGGAACGTAAGTGTAAACATATATATAGTAACAAAATAAATGCCTTCCTGTTCCACTTTGGTGTCTAAATATGTCGAAATAGCTGAAAATAATGTAAATTTTCACATTTCAATGATTTTTTTTATTTTCCGATCTTCTCTTCCCGCTAATGCAAAGAAGTTGGAAGAACGTATAAGAAACATAAATGCGAATATGTATAGTAATAAAATAAGTATCTTCCGATTCCACTTTGGGGTCTAAATATGCGAAATTAGATAAAGGTGTAGGACAACATATCCAATGTTATAAACAAGAATAAGATAAGGAGGGAAAGAAAGAAATATCACATGGAATGGCAATACAATTCGGATCAATCTGATGCTAAACCATGCAGGTGCGTAAACCTTCACGATAAACTCAGCCAAAGCTTATAGTTCATTGGAAGGATTCTGTGTATCAATATAAACACGCAAGATTCGGTTAGCAGTTGTCAACCAGCAGGCATGGGAAAGATTTTCAGGACTTTTATGGGACAAATTCTCAGGACAAATACCATTTGTCACTGCAGTGTAGATATTTAGCAGGTATCTCTGTTCTATGCTCAGATCAGTTTTGTCTGCAGAAGGAACTGCGGTGTCAATTTTTTTGAAGTCCACAACAAGTAAAAGTTCACAATTCTGAAGTTGTTTTCCAATTGGACGGCAATGCATTTTAGGGACTGTTATATCGCCATCTAAGTGCTGCATTGGATGCCTGAGCAGTATCTCATTACCATAAAGCTGGCACACGAACCAATGTAAAGATTTCTTACAAAATAGTTCTATACGGCAGAAAACACCACCCTTATTTCTCGTGTTTATTGCAGTCCCATCACCTCTTAATGCTAACAGTGTAGTGAAATCAATATGACGTTCTTTGCAAAATTTTGTAATACTATCAGTAATGTCTTTAGCAGAAGAGGTTATTGGTGGCACATGCACTACATAATTGGAGTCAGGTTCTTCTATTAGCGTGACGTGTTCTTCAAACACCCTTTGCTGATGCAGCATTCCTTCAGTGTTGTTCTTAGTTAAAGTTTAATCTTTTCGATCGTCAAAATACAGTCCTTTTAAGTTACTGGTGGCGATGAAATTGAAATCTTGGACTTGCTGTTCCATGCGATATTTCTTTCTTTCCCTTCTTATCGTATGCCTGTGTATAACATTGGACATATCGTTCTACACTTTTGTTCAGTTTCACATATTTAGTCCCCAAAGTGGAACCAGCATATATTTATTTTATTACTACACATATTTACACTTAAGTTTCTTATGCGTTCTTCCAAATTTTTCGCACTATCAGGAAAGGAAAATCAGAAAATAAAAAAAATCACTGAAATGTGAAAATTTGCCTTATTTTCAGCTTTTTTTGGCGTATTTAGACCCCAAAGTGGAACTGAAAGATGTTTACTTTATTACTATACATATTTGCACTTATGCTTCTTACAGGTTCTTCCAACTTTTTTTGCGCTAGCAGGAAGAGAAAATCGGAAAATAAAAAATCACAGAAATTCAAAAATTTACATAATTTTTGGCTATTTTGGAATATTTGTACCCCAAATGGAACCGGAAGATATTTATTGATTAAGCTGAAATTTTTTACATATGTTTCTGAAAACACTCCATAATTTTTCCATGCTAGGCTGAAAAGCATTTAAAAAATAATGTTTTTACGCTCCGCCCTAGTCTAATGTGTCTACCATAAGCATACACAGAAAGTTAGTATAAGGGGGTTATAGGCTTAATGGGGGAGGGTTACAGAGCTACAACTCATATTCCTATGTTAAATATACAAAATTTCATTGCAATGGGGGGTTACAACCCCCATCAACACCCCCCTGTGTACGCCAGTGTGTCTTACCACTGCCAAAATACAACAGAATGCATCAATTGTTACACATTATTGTCACCAGTGGCAACATGCAGGTTCTTATGTGTGTCTCAGGAGTAGTGTTCTGATAAACATCAGCACACCTTAACATGTGGATTGTTCAACATGTTTGAGCTTTACTTCAGAGCATTACATTCAATATTTGATGTGTTGCCGTAATAATCGGAACTATAAATTGAAGGTTGCAGGTGGTAAATTTGTGCAGTAGGTAACTGTTATCTTGATTGTCATTGATTTCAAGACTCGTCTGGCTTTGTGCCGAAATCACATAAACTGGGTTTACAAATCGACCACAGTTGTCTTCAGTGATAAATTTTATTTCTACCTGTGTGCTGACAATCGACAAATCTGTATCTTGTGACATCCTGGTTAGAGAATAGACTCTAGTTTTGTTCATGACCATTACACTTCCTGTCAGGCAGGCATCATGATGTGGAATGCTTTTGCATATGACAGCAAGTCACTTCTTGTCTGCATCACAAGTATACTGACAATTAGAAAGTTTTTCCCCCCCTCAATTCCATGATTTGTTTTAATTTGCTAAATTTGCTCGAACATGTCCAAAGTTTCGAAGTATTCAGCACAATGCTTTGATATGATTGTAATCTCTATGTGGCAAAAATAATTAAATTGTGTTCTATAAATGTATTAAACAATAAGTGAAAAATGAAATTTATTAAGTTTATTAGCATTAATAATCATATATTCATTTAGCTTAAGTTTGAATTTCAGTGATTTTAATCATTAGTGATTTTAAATATGCTATATTAAAAGAATTCCATTTGGATAACCCATTAACATCCTGCAATGGGTGGCAATATATTCACCTAATGTGCTGTTATTACAAGTTTGACTTCCAACCTTGCTTAAAAAAAAAATTACCGGCTAACTGCTCACTGTAGTTTAGGGGGTTGATTTTCTAAGCCATAAGGGATTCTGATTCCTCAGAAAATTGTAGGTTCTGGCACAACATGACTCTTGCTTTCTTTGTACTGCAAAACTCATAAGTAAACAAAAAATATCTGTTGATCAGTTTTAAAATGTGCCATAGAATGATCTTTGCTTTCCTTCCTGCAAAAAAAAAAAAAAAAATGTTTTTAAACGTATAACGAATCACCATGTAATATAACCAGTTTGAAGAATTACTTTTTACATAGCATCCCCTTCTTTCTTTCTTTTTTTAAGAAATTAGAAAGTGATACCTTTTTGTGTGTGACTTTAAAGACAATTTTAACTTTTGTGGAATACTATATTTAAAACATAGTGAGTATAAATACATTTTAATAGCATATATGAGTATATGAAAGTGAAAAGAATAATGGTAAAACATCTACTACTTCGTTTTTCCAAATTTAGTGTTGCTATTGTACAATAATTTTAGAAGACAATATATTTTTATCAACTGTTTATCCACTTATACATTTTTATAAATTTAAATTACTTATAATAAAGGTACATCTAAAAGTTTTTACTTAACTATTAATAACATAACAATCAGTGGCACATATGATCCAAGTTGCTTTGGCTCATCTTTAGAGACATTAGTCAGGATACCAGTTCCAATAACTGAAATTCCTCCAGCTAAATTACTGGATTTGGTAATTAATATTTTGTAGTATGTTTTGTTTTCTAAAATTGTATGTGTACTTTTATGATGCTTGAATATTACCTGTATGTGTTTCTTTTAAGGTTAATAAATACTGTAATCTCTTTCAATAACATTCTAATTTATGACTGCTTCAATTTAATGATGGTATTTTATGGTCCTGGCTATTACAGAATTAACAATTCATGGAATTGCACACATTTCAATTAACATGTTTTTATGTTTAATGATTTTTATTCTCTATCTCTTGAAATTCGTTAATGGGAGAAATGACTGTATATGAGAGTACTTTAACTCATTCGACCTGGCTGACGTATATCCACGTTATTCATGGATCTCCCATGGATCACAGGAAATGAGTGTAATGCGGGTTCCGGTTTCCTCAGAAACGGTTTTCAGGGGCTTGGGTCAAATGTGTTAATTGGAATTTATTACTGTTGGTACTTCCTTAATTTGTGCATTTACTATTCCTGTATTCTTGTAGGAAAACTATACAGGTAATAATAACATTAAAGAAAAAGAACCTCCTTTCGAGATTCCAAAAGAAATATGGGTTCTTGTTGATCACTTGTATAAATTTGGGCTTACACAAGTAAGTTCATTTTTTATAGTTTACGAGAAACTACCCCACTTAATATCATGTAAGCAGTATAATTCTATAGTAACATTTACTTTTTTTATAGTATGTATGTCATGTTGTCTTGTGTATACATGAAAATGTTTATTTGTGATCAAGCAAAATTCACAAAAATAGGAGGAACCATGGAAACTATGATAAAACAACTCACAGAAAAAGGGAATTTTTGGAAACCTAGTGGGGTATGATCGTACCCCACCATGTTTCCGAAAATTCTCCTTTTCTGCGAGTTGCTGTACTATAATTTCCATAATTCATGATTAAGGATGGAAAAACAATCATTTCTGCTATGAAAACTGTTAAGTGGGCTATGAAAAATCCACTTCTACAGTAAAATTCTTACTACTGTATGTGTATGTGAAAAATTTACAAAATGGTGTAGTCCAAGCCAGATTATATAAAAAGTCTAGCATTGACACACATTTCTGGATGAGCATTAAAATTATAAATAACTTTGCACAGCTTTGGAAGAAGGCAAGTTCAATTTTGTTGTATTTCCTATTTCATACACTCTTTTCCAAAAAAAAGAAAAAAAAAAGCATCATGAAGAAAAGTGTCTGTTTGAATTGAAACTACATAACTAAATATAGGTAAAGCACATATATAGATAATGAAATGATTACAATTTCAAGGCCGTAGGACACAACAATGTCTAGTAATTGCACATTGAATGTCAAAATCAGTAGTTGGTTAAACCTCCCCTGGCTGTGATGCATGCTTGTATATATATGGTTAGATAAGGGATTATATCAAAGTTTAAGCTGCAGTCGCATTTTTCGCAAAATGCGACGAGTTGCTCGAAAATGCGAAAAAAAAATTATTGCCCATCGCGAAAATGCGACAGGCATTTTTAACCACAGTTTATTCTCTGAAAACAGGATTCCTCGATTCCAGAATATCCGTTTTGCACTTCAGCGATCTTTTCTTGTTCCTTTTTGTTTCCTCTTCAAAATTCTTAACAGCACCTGCATGAATACCCTATCCCCTTATTACTTGGGGGGGGGGGGAACTACAGTTGGGGGAGGGCAAGTTGACCATGCCAGGCATGCAGAGATGCATCCTCGCACAGTTGTTTTCACTCAACAACCCTATCCCCTTGAGAGGGGTGTGCCCCTTTCTTGGTCAACCCACAGCTTTCAGCTGTGTAATCAGAGACATGGAGTCTAACAGTTGGAGCAATACGAAAGTTACAGACAACGCAAAGGAGCATGGAGAGGTGCATGCTTGGAATAACTAGGAGAGATCGAAAAAGAAACACTTGGGTGAGAGAGCAAACTAGAGTAGAGGACATCATTGTTAAAGTAAAAGGGCTGAAATGGCGATGGGCTGGGCATATTGCAAGAAGAACTGATCAACGATGGACAACAGAAATTCTGAACTGGATTCCAAGAGACCACCGAAGACCTAGAAAACGTCCTCAAACTAGATGTGTCCCTGCAAAGGCACAGTGTGATAATGCGTTCATCTAGTGCACCGTTAACTCAGGTCCTATTCCCAATAGTGTAAAGAACGCTTACTCAGAGATCTCATGAAGATTGCATTGCTCATTGTGGTCTGGGATTTGGTTCTCTAGGCCCTAAGAGGTTCATATTCTTCGTAAAATTGTTTATCCAGAGATTTGGATTCCTCAGAAAATGGTAGGTCTTGGCGCAGCATGACTATTGTAGTCCTTGAGCCGAAAAACCACAAACAAATGTGATGGGTGGATGAAATAAAACAGGTTGGGCTGACATGGAAATGAATTGTTTAGGATAGACTTGTGTAGAGCATTTAGAGACTTTCCATCAGCAGTGGATAGATAATGGTTGAATATGATGATGATGATATATATACGCATATACAGGGTGTCCCAAAAATGACTGGCCTATTTGAAAAATTAATTTAAAAAAAATGGTGAGCGATAGAAATGCACAGTTTGCTGTACTTTGCTTAGGAAAACTGAAAATTTATTATTTTCCCCAAGCACAATGCAGCAAATGGTACATCTCTATTGCTTCCCTTTTTTTTAAAATTAATTTTTCATATAGGCCAGTCTTTTTTGGGGCACCCTGTATGCATATGTATACAACACATTAAATTGAACTAACCAAAATTTGTTATAACTATAAATACATTATATAACAGAGTTCCCCTGTATACAGGGTGAATTTGACCTAATCTGCCAAACGAAAGGGGGTGATAGAAGAGCCCATGTGGAGCATAAAAACCGTTGCAACCTTGTCCTATCTCTATCCATTTCCGAATTATGATGGAAAGAAAGAAAATGCATGAAGTCTGCAAAAGCCAAAATTTTTGAGGTTACTGAAAGACCTACATGCAAAATAAGTACATATTTGGAAAGAGCAGAGAAAGTCTTATGAGGTGACACTATCTCCATTATGATATCTGAATTTAACGGCGAGCTACAAGCGCTGAAACATTGGCGAAGTACAAAATCAAGTTGTCGCCAAAATCTGTAACCGGCAATTCCGAAAACACTCTTCTGGCTACAATTGATCAAATTTACCAAAAACTTGCCCATTCTACTAGCTTCCGAATGAGCCTACAAAAAACCACATCGGTATTCTAGTTCAGGCAAAATTTAGCTTTTTGTTTGCAATACATCACTGAAATCGACGTTCATCGAAAAAGGCATTCGACAAACATTTCTAGATGTCTTCCAACCTTCCTGCGAATGCATCCCACTTGGCCACCTAGAATGCTAGATCTGATTCCAGTGGACTCCTTTGTTTAGGATTTCCTGAAGCAAAAGGTTTACTGCACAGAATTTGTTATTTGTTAGACTTTAGCAGCCAGCTCGACGAGGCAATAGTAAAATTGAGGGATGAGCTTTCGCTAAGAGCTATGGTCATTTCAGTTTGTAAGCAAGCAAGGGCATGTATCAGGTGTGGGGGCAAACAATTTCGGCAGTGGCTGTGAGTTTCACACATCTTTCCGAATGCATATGTTCTTTAATTATAGGCAGATATGGGATACACATATTAGGATTTTTTTTTTGCATTTTCCTTTTTGAAAGACGTGGGAAACACCATACTTCTTTTATTTCCATTGTGTTTGTATACTTCAAAACAAATGTTACTTTTATTGGTTAGCTTTAGTTCTTGTACCTAAAAAACAAGGCAGGCCTTTTTCGATGAATGTCAATTTCAGTAATATATTGCAGACAATAGGCTAAATTTCTCCTTAACTGGAATACTGATATGGTTTATTGTAGACTCATTCAAATGCTGGTAGAATGAATAAGTTTTTGGTAAATTCAACTGATTGTAGCTAGATGGGTGTTTGTGGAATTGTCGGTTACAGATTTTGGCGACAATTCGATTTTGCACTTCACCAATGTTTCAACGATTATAGCTTGCTGTTAAATTCAGATATCGTGATGGAAATGTCACCTTATAGGACTTTTTATGCTCTTTCCAAATATGTGCTTATTTTGCGTTTAGGTCTTTCAGCAACCTCACAAATTTGTTTTTTTTTAGACTTGACACATTTTTCTTCTTTCCATCACAATTCTGAAGTGGTTAGAGATAGGACAAGGTTGCTATGGTTTTTATGTTCTACATGGACTCTTCTACCATTCCCTTTCATTTGGCAAATTAGGTCAAATTCACCCTGTGTACACATATCTATAAGTATCTCATTATTTTTCAGCAAGATTTGTTTTTACAACCTGGATTAAGGACTGAAGTTCAGAAAATAAGGGAAAAGCTAGACAATGGTTATTGTGAATTAGGTCGTATCCTTTGACGTGGTGAAAATATTTTGAATTTATTGAATTCTGTTTTTATTTTTTAGCTTCAGCTCTGTCCGGTTTACTAAATTCTGTTAGTGATTGTTATATTTTAAGATTAATACTTCTGTAAATGTGTAAACTAATTTTTCTTTGCATTTACAAACACCTATTTTTCCTGTTAATGCAGCTAATTTGATACTTAGTTGAAATTAGGATTTTGAGGGTGTTTATTTACTCAAACAAATTGTAATTCCGTCTGCTTTATCTCTTTTCTGCACTTGAGATAGTGCACAAAATACAGTTTATAATAAGCATATAGTTAGTGCCCTTTTAATGAACAAATTCTATGAATTTTTAAATGATGCATCTTTGCTATAAATTTAGAAATCACATATTAAAAAGCAAGGTATGCACAAGATTCCTAGGAAAGTTCTTATGTATCCCAATAATTTCGGAATGAAGGGTACCTGAGTGTACATGTTAAGTCTGCATACAGTAAAGTAGCAATGCCCACTTAAATGTAAACAATTTAGTTAAACGTTAAATATTTTTTCAGTTAAATGTAATGCCCTTAACAGAAAAAGGAGAAAATGCAGAAAAACCTAACTCTGCAATTGAGATTGAAAAAAAAAAAAAAACAGTTATAATGTTGTAGACCATCAACAATTTACTAAGCAACAACATCCAGAAATGCACTAAACATGCAATGAAAACTGTGTGTTATTGGTAGATAGTTGTATTGTCATGCCACAGTACTGTAAAATGGTAATTGATTCATGTGTGCAAATAAAGACAATGACTTCGTATTTATATGTGAGATAAAAGGTAGCAGCACATTCAAAATGGGGTATGTCCAATTGATTTCCAAGCTCATGATGGTGTACTACTGGTGCTTTTCAAGGTCATTTGAAGGTCAAACTTTTTTTCTCAAACAGAAACCTATATTTTTTGTTCTTATTCCTCGTAAAAAAACTCAAACCCTTTTGTAGAAAGCATTTTTTCGATTTTGCGCTTAGTTTCCGAGATATTTAAAAAGTAAGCTCAAATAAAGATGTTCATTCCATATCATAGAACACTAATTTAATATTTAAAAAATGAAAAAAATTAAGTATGCAGTAGTTGGGGAGGCATTGTACACACAAATAAATATGATTCGTTGATAAGTCATACAATCGATTTATATTCCATAGAAAAATGAGATATTGCGTGTAGTGCTAATTGGTACCAAAGCAAGAAGGCCACTTGCTACCAGCATTCAACCTTTCCTCTACTTCCATTGTACAGCCATCCATTTAATGTAAGTCATTTGAAAGTTAGCACTTAAGTGTTAAGTTGGCGCAGAATGACTATTGTTGTCCTTGCGCTATAAAAATACAACCAACTAACCTAATTAAGTATTAAGATAAACTAGTCTATTGTGTGTTAAAAATGAAGTATCTGTCTGTAGTGGAAAAAATCAAAATGTTTCTTATTTATGAGGAATCTTGGTGGAAAATGCAGCATGCATGATATGGCATGAATGTCGTTATTCAAACTTATTTTTTAAATATCTTGGAAACTAAGCACGAAATCAAAAAAATGCTTTCTACAAAAGTTACTTTTTTATGAGGAATAAGAATAAAAATTATAGGTTTCCTTTTGAAAACGAAGTTTGACCTTCAAATTACCTTGAAACGATCCCCACAAGTAAAATGTAGATAATGAAAACACCCCCTTCAAGACAAGCAACTTCCTTTCAAACATTTTTGTAAAAGCGCGGTTAATTTTTAAAATACTTTAGAGTATCAACTTAAGTTGGTCCACCTTGTATAGTTGATATGTGGTACAAACATGATGGTGTACTTCTATGCGAAGCTATAATTGTCGGTCCTTTTTTAACTGATGCATTTGATGAATGGGTCATTGGATATAATGGTCCCATGGACTTTTTTTGGGGTTATTTAAAAGAATAAGTTTACATGTAACACAGTCCCCAAGTCTGACTTACTTCCAACATTCCAGTGTCAGGACCTGTAACATGGTAATGCTTGCTAAAGTATGTGATAATATTCTTTTTCAAATTTCAATATGCATTGTCGGGGACAGAGAGTATTTCTAGTAAGCTGTACAATAGATTTTAAGAATATTATAGTTGAATTTATTGAAAGTTCAAATTTATTGAAGATGTTCAAATTTATGAATTTATTAAAAGTTTAGAAGCTCCAAGGCATATTTGGGAAACAAGATATGGAAAACAAGTCATACCACTGAACAAATTAGGCTTATAAACTCTCACACACTGTAAAAATTTTGTGTAAAGGTTTAAACTATGCAAAAAAAATTCAAAGTGCATTGTGACTATACTAGTTCACTCAGTTTATTTCCCTTTGTCCATTTGGCAGCAGAGGACTCTGTAAAACAATGCTAGCAATTTTAAGCTTTTAGTTTTGGTTTTTCTTTGTATTACATTTTATATTCCATGAAATTTAATATAACTTGTTTTGTCTTCTGAAATAAGTTTAAGGTGTTTTTTAACAGCATAGTTAAATTTCCTAAGTTTTCTAATTTTCTGTTAAGGGTGTTGCAGTTGCTTTCAGTCATTCGAGTATTGCTTCTTTGCTATAGATAGACCTAACTTGTATACTCAGGAACGTTTTATTCCAAAGTTATTGGGGTGTGTATGGACTTTTCCCAGGAATTCTGTATATACAGGCCTTAAGAGGTTCTGATTCCTTGGAAAACTGTAGGTCCCGGCACATCATGGCTTTTGCTGTCCTTGCATTGCAAAATTTTAGTATGAATTATGATTCAATTTTTAAAGGGATTAAACAGCAGTACAAATTGATTTTATGTTGCAAATGTCTAGGTAATTTATGTAATTCACTTTTGTTCATGTTGGGGGGCAGTTTTTACTATACTGCTACGTTCTTACAATGGAAAATCAGATATATCTAAAGTGTAAATCATTTTTAAGGCTTTGTTCGTAGGCAACAAAGGTTTAGATTCCTTGGAAAACTCTAGGTCTTGATGCAGCATGTCCTTCTGTAAAACACTAATGAAAACAATTATATAACAAAAGTTATATATAGTCAAAACCATTTATGACAAGCATGAAAGGATCAGCAATTTTGCTCATTATGTCCGTGTTCTGGTTAAAATTTAGTTATTAAAATAAGACAAAAAAGAAAAACTGACAGAAAAGTAATAATGAATGCAGTCATCCCTCACTATAGTATAGTCATCATATATGTAGTGTTACATATTAATTTCATTCTATGTAATGTGTATTTAAGTTTGCATTTTAAATTCACTGTTATAATTTCTTAACACAGACTAGCATGTAGTATTCATTCTGCAGCTGAAGCTTTCCTTCTTTTTTTAGAAGCTTTAGCTGAACCTGTCATTCCATATGAATTCTATCACAAATGCCTTGATTGTTCTAACAATTTTGTTGGCTGCAAAAACGTGAGTTTTAAAAGATTTTTTATTTTGTTATGCATTTTGAAAAAGCGGTGCTTTTCTGGTCGAAATATTGGCACAGGATAACCTTGGCTATTTTAGCATAATAAAAATTCAACCAACTATCATTTGTTGCTGTAAAAAATATCCACTAATGTTAACCTGGCATAATGATATAAATGTTTACCAGTTTACTAGAGGTAATATACAGGGTGTCCGAAAAGTATCTCCATTACTATAAAAATTCATAACAAAAACAAAAAACAGGTAGTTTATCGAAACGTGGTTTACGGTAAAAAGAAATTAACTGAAAGTTTTTTATACATACCATTTAGCAGGGTTTGTATGTTACTGGAAAACCGGAAATTGTAAGGGAAAATGAGATTCGGTATAAATGTCAGGGAGAAGAGTCGGAGAAAATCTCGATTTTTTTTATAAACCTGGAATTGTCAGGAAGTTTCTTATTTGCTAGCACTCCATGCCGTTAGTTATGTGAACCTTTCCTACGAGAAAGTGTGGTCTCGCAATCTGACATTAAATAGTCATGGAAATGCTATTTTTTTTTATACAGGGTGATTCATAATTAATGGAACAAAATGAAAGGGGTGGTAAAGGATGACAAATAAGCCATATTTGGTGAAATCCCCATGTCTGCGAACAAACCAGTTTGGCTATAGAGCTGTTTGTGTTTGCTGTTGACGTCCAGGTCATTGCTACATAAGCCACTACAGGAATAAAAAAATATTTAATGCATAAATTAAGTGATTGGCCTAATAATACAGCAGAGACCAAAAAAAATCAAGAATTCCCTTTTCTGATCCTGATCTGTGTTACTATGTAGTGAAAATAAGCATAAAACTGCCTTTTTTATCACATTGAAAAAGAGTTGTGAACTGCCAAGTATGTGCAATAGGTAAAGGACATCAAAATAAACAATTTTTATTCAGTGCCTTTTTGTCTAAAATTAGCCGTTCAGGCACTACAGTGAATTTAATGCTTGGATCCACCGCATTCAAGGTTTCCACAAATGGCTACAATGCGCCATTTCAAGAATTTTTAAAATTATTTAATGTCAACAGACGTCACGCTCTCTCTTTCTGGCGACTTTCTAAAATCAGTTAAATTCACCAGAATTGTATGTGTAGAATCCATGGTCGCAACTGAAGTGGCTACACACTAGGGGGTGCTCTCAGTTTCATGTATAGAAGCTGTGTTTTTTGCATGCAAGGTCAGTAGCGAGTTGGAATGGATTGGTATACCAATGCAGAGAAAGTGGACAGGCAGTTTGTGTATGGTCTCGCCAATGGTAATAGCATGGAAACTGAAAAGCCTTATTGAAAGTGCTTCCATAATAGGCATGTTCCCGATCATACGTAAAATGTTTTCTCACTTACACCGCCAACTGTCTGAAAAGGGACCCTTCAGTGCTGCCATACACGATGCAGGTTGTGCATCAAATGTCAGAACACTGGTCAGGTCAGCAGAAATTCTACTTGAGGTAAAATAGAATCCTGACATCAGCACGAGAGGTACAGATCATCGCACAAATGTACCTCAAAGCACGGCCTGGTGTGTTTTACAAATGGAGGATTGCATCCATACCATGTGCCGTGCATAAAAGCTTTGCAACCTACAAATATTATTCGTATGCAGGTTCTTACATCAGAGAAGTGTTGAACTGGAATTTCCTGTACATATGCTTTTTACGAATGAAGCCACGTTACCCATAAGGGCGTATTTAATCCTCACAATGTGCATGTATGGGCCCGTAATAATCTGCAGTCAACAAGGCAACATTCCTACTAGCAATGCTTCTCAATCAGTGTGTGGGTGGGTATTGTCTAAAACCATTTGATTGGGCCATATCTGTTATCGAAATGCCTGGATTGGAGGACCTACCTCATATTATTGCAACAAGTCTTACTTGAATTGTTGGAAGATATACCACTAGTCATCCATCGTAAAATGCAGTTTCAGCATGATAACGCACCAGCTGATTTCAGCACTCAAGTGCATAATTACCTGCATGCCACATTTCTAGGGCAGTGGATTGGTCAAGCAGGTCCCATCATTTGGCCTCCACGTTTACTAGATCTGTCCCCCTCTGGATTTCTTTTTATGGGAGCATTTGAAGACCCTCATATGCGACACTCCCTTTGCTTCCAATGATGAACTAGTTGCCAGACTGTCCATTGCTGCCGTGTCTGTCCACAAAATGCCTGTCATTTTTGAGAACATACACAATTCTTTACGTTGACGTTGCAACACATGTATCATGAGTAATGGTTGTCATTTCGAACAGTTTTTGTAAGTGTAATTAATTGCAGTGCAATTTATGGATTAATGCTTATGCATGTCATTTATTTTGTAAAATCGTCTGCAATTTTCGTTTTATTTCATGTCAAGTAACTGCTGACGTTTTGTTTGTGTTAAAGTTTGGTTTTGATGTTTCATGGCAGTCCTGCTTTTGTGTTGCATAATACTATGTGTGTGTGTAGAAGTGGAAAGCGCCCTCAAGTGCATAACCGCTCTAATTTCGACCATGAATTCTATACATGCAATTCCGGTGAATTTAAATGATTTAAGAAAGTCACCAAATAGAGAGAGAGTTTAATGTCCATTGACATTAAATAATTTAAAAAATTCTTGAAATACACATTGCAGCCATTTATGGAAACCATGAACACAGTGGATATAAATATAAATTCACTGTAGTGCCAGAATGGCTAATTTTTGGGGAAAAAAATGCACTGAACAAAAATCTTTATTTTGATGTCCTTTACTTGTTGCACATATTTGGCAGTTCATAAATCTTTTCCAGTGTGGGGGGGAAAGGGGCAGTTTTATGTTTATTTTCATTACGTAGTAATAGATCAGGATCAGAACAGGGAATTCTGGATTTTTTTTTTGTCTCTGCTGTATTATTAGATCAATCACTTAATTTATGCCTTAAATTTTTTTTTATTCCTGTAATGGCCTACCTAGCAATGACATGGATGTCAACAGTGTTTGCACTCTACAGCAAAACTGGCCTGTTTGCGGACATCGAGATGTCACCAAATATGGCTTATTTGTTATCCTTTACCACCCCTTTCATTTTGTTCCATTAATTATGAATTACACTGTATATTGATGTTAAATAAAATGTTATTTTCCTTTTTTTAAATATAACAATAAAAAGGGCTTTAGGGGTGAACGTATATATTTAAACTTTCCAAAGGCAGAAACAGTCTATTGTGGAAATATTTCACTGTCACTGAAGTTCTGGCATGGACAGGGTTCGCTGTATTTTATAAAAATTTTATGTAGGGAGCCTATATATGCTTCCTAGTTATATGTAGTGGACCCTCTTCCCCCTTTATCAAAATTTTTGTTATATATATGAATATACATGATCTTGTGTATTTGACAATGGTACGTATTTGAACAAAATTCTCATTTCACAAAGATGACTATTATTTGTAGCTTTCCGGTTGTCTCATTTGAGTTTTGCAGCCCATAATGATTTTCGTTTAGGATTTCTTGGGATAACTCTCATACAAAATCATTTTTCATTACTATTGGAGCAATTAATAGCATAACCAGGCATTGTTTCTCAAAAAATATTTCAAGTTCATTTAAAGTAGAGTTGTTCAACCTTTCTGAGCAGCAAGCCATTGGACAAAATTTTCACGGATATCATGGTTAAGCAATTTCAGCGAGTTTCATGTAAAAAAAAAAAAAGAAAGAAAGATTAAAAAAAAAAAAGCAATTCACCATATAATTAGACACCAAAAAATTCCGCAGTAGTTTATTATTTTCGCCCCTGCTGTTCTAGCGGTTTTCCCATATTTTGGGGTAAAATTTCTGTTTTGAAATTGTGAATTTTTACAAACAGTTGTAGGCGTGCCAGATGCTGGCCTGCAGTCTGTATGTTGAGCAACCTTGATATAAACCATCATGAACATAATATTCATAAATGTACAATTAATTCATAATAAGTTTAAAAAAAATGTAAGCGATAAAAAAAATTTCATTATCAAAATAATTCAAAATCTACCACAATGACATCAAGGCTATAGTGGTGAATCATCTAGTAGTGCAATTACACCAGAGTCAAACATTCATAAACAATAAAAGTAACCATTACCCTTTTTATAATAGTTTTATATATATAAAAACAAAACTATATAGTTTCCAAATTATATTTTCAAAATAACGCCACCCAAGAGTTTTGCAGTGCAATTTTTGATAAAAACAAATGTTTCAAATATTAATACTTTTTCATGCAAATTTTGAACAATATAAAAGTTCACTGGCGGTTTAAACCCCCAAAACACATAGATACGCTACTCTCCCACCATAATGTACACACCCATCCATTACGTTAAAAATACAATATTTACTGAAATAGCAAACCTAAATATTTCAAACTTCAAACCATTCTGATCAAAATTTTTATACAAATTTACAATGCACAGACACAATGCAAAATGGAAACCTACCCTAAAGTACGAAACAGTTCAAGGTTTTTGAGCTCATATAAATGACACTAAAACTAGTAAACAAGCTTTTGCGATCACTTTTTGATGAGCTTAAACTATGGGAAAAGTATATAAAAACATTCTTAGCTTATAGATTAATCAAAACACAATGAATCTAGCCAAATTAGCAACTTCACATCTCCGATCTGTCCCATTCGATCGTCATTTTCAAGACAACAGTCTCGACAAAACATAGCAGCTGGCGCCGTCAGCCAATCAGAAATTGTTTCGCCTATGTTTGCTCTCTGAGTACATACAGGCTCGCTAAATAAGCACTCCACAGTGTTGCCAGTCTTACCCAATTCAGATATTTTTCATGCATTTATATTTTTTTTTTATATTTTCTCAGTGCAAATAAGGCTGGACAAGAAAAAATATTAAAGAAAAGAGTTAGAAATTTTCGTTCAGTTACAACTTCATTTTTTCTTTAATTCCATGAAAGCAGTAATCTTAAGCTGTATTTGTGTGATTTGTTTTGATTTTGCAAGTGAATTACTTTCAAGTGTTACTGCTATTAAAAAAAGTGTTGATTTTGCATATAGAAATTATTTGTTTTTGATAGGACTTTTAATATTAAATTGAATTTATTAAATGTCCAATACATAAAAAAAAGGTTGCAACACATATATTGTACTTATTAACAAAATCCATTGTCATGGAAAGTTATGGGATTAACAAGAAAATATCAGGGAAATTTAAAATGGAAGTTTACTGACCACCCTGTAATTTATTTAATAATCAAAATACAGTATTAGCATAAAGGTAGGAATCAATAGATACGGCTAAGAAGTGAAGTCACTTTCCTACCAAGATTGACTGCAAAGAAGACAGTGTCTACTGTGCATTCGGACTCAATTGCCACATGATACCGTTAGCAGACGGGTTAGTCCATTGCAGTTTAGGGAAGGCCGTCTTGGAGGAACTGGTTTTTCCCACATGAAAAACCAGTTTGACGAACTTTCAACCTAAACCCTAATATGAACAACTATCTGCTGATAATCCCAGGAATAAGCTACCAATCTTGCTTAATATCCTCATAGTAATGCTGAATGTGAATGAGTGAGGAAATAAGAATTGAATTTAGATTATCTTTATCAAATGTAGTTCTTGAAAATTTGCTAATTACTAAGTGTCAAAAGAAGAGGAAAATGTTATGAAGAGAACTTTGATGACATATTCCTAAAAAAAAAAAGCTAAGGCAGCAACCATGTCATACTGCAAAGAATCCTTGTTTGGCACAGAACGACCCTTGCTGTCTTTGTACCATAAAATACAACCAAACCAACCAACTTCAAAGAAACTTAAAATATGCAAATTTTCGTTCTTTGTAAGTACCTTTCTATTCTTTTCAATACAATTTATCAGTTCAATTAACGTTATTAACAAATAAGATATATGTAAATATTTGTACTCAAATTTCTGTTAAATCCATAAATGCAACCATATGGTATTATATTCACCTTTTGAATTTTATGTGTTGAAAAATTGAGCTGATTTAGATTGTACATTAACTATCAGGTAATATCTGACACGACATGACATGTATATTATATACATGTTGTGTTGTGCCATGCTAAATCTCCTGATTTTACATATCAAAGTTCGCTGCTATGCTTATTGTGTTTTTCCATCTCTAAAAATATCACCAAGAAATGTCACCAGTGATAACCAGCAAGTACCATAAAAGGTAATACTGGGATTTTACATAAAACCAACTGTAAAACCTGGAAAAATACAGGAAAAAAGTTTTGCTCTTTGAGTATGAACTCTGTATAATAAATTTCAACATGAACACTTTTAGTTGCATGAGGAATGTCCAATTGATAACAAATTTCCTGCTAAATGCTGCTTAACATTTCCTTGGTAACAAACTGGGTTCAAACTCTTAGTAATATGTAAATTGTAGGTCAGAGATAATGTTAATCTGTCAGTCTTGTCATAAATAACCGAGCACATAGTCTTGAATATGAGTAATAAAAAAAATAATTTCTGACATTGAAACTGAATTTATGAGATTTTTTTATTACTCATATTCAAGACTATATACTTGGTTATTTATAATATGTGACTTACAGATTAACGTACCCTGACTTATAATTTACATATTATGAACATTTGAACTCAGTTTGCTGGGAAATGTTAAGCAGCATTTGCTAGGAAATCTGTTCCCAATTGGACATCCTTCACATAACTAAAGGAGTCCTAAGTAGTAAAAATCAGACTTTCAAACAAAAAGTGTAATAGTGAGTTTATAAATCACTTTAAAAATTCAGAAATTAACACAAATAAAACAGAAATATTTTATTTAAAGTAAAAATGTATTGAAACTGTCGGTACTCGTAATTTAACTTTATTATTATTATTTTTTTTTTTTGCCATTTCTGTAATATCTTGCATTTATGTTCTTAAAATTTTTTAATTTAATTAAAAGTGTTGATCATTTTTTCTTACTTCAGTGCTGCTCACCATAGTCCCTGGGACTTGGTTCCGTAGGCCTTTAGGGGTTTGAATTCCTCAAAAACTATGTCCTGGCATAGCATGACTTTTGCTATCCTTATATTGTTAAACTCACACAGATATATTTGAACTTTTACTTTTACTTTCTCATTATGATTTGTTCTCTGCAAAAAATTTATCTTCATGTATAAACAACAACTTTTTTAATTTTTCTATATAATTAAGGATCTTTAAAGTTTAGAAGAATTCTTAAAAATAGTAAGGATTTTATGTATAAAAAGGTTATGTAGTGAAATGTGTTCCTTTAATGTTTAAGCACTGCAGTTGTGCAGTTGTAATATGGTCACCTAACATGCTCTTAACCTGGGTTTGACTCCCAACTGTTCTAGTAAAAAAACACTTACTGACCAACTAAATGTAGTTTGGGGGTTGGTTCCTTAGGCCCTGAGATGTTTGTATTCCCCAAAAGGTTGTAGGTCCTGGTGCACCATGAATTTACTACCCTTGCGCAGTAAAACACAAATAATAATAGCAACAATTATATATATATGGCCTGCAAAAGGGTTGCTGGTATCTAACTGGAAGGAGACCCACACGCTGAACGTATGTGACGATGTGTGGAACCGGCCAGGCCAGTAACCTAGTGTCCTACCCCGCCTTCAAGTGGTGCAGGCTGAGCTTTCTATTTATGTGGCAAATTAATATTTGCTACACGGATAGAAAGGCGGAAGGGGAGGGCTAATTCACCAACCCGTCTAGCCAGCGTGGTGAAATTATGGCTAATTCCTCCATTATGTTGACACACCAGAAACCATGGCCCCTAGTCTCCAGGTGCTGGAGTGCTCCTGATCAAGGCAGCGGTCAGTGTGGCATGAAAGCAGGGGGTGCTAAGAATCACTGGAATGGCCCAGGCTGCCGTTTGTTATTGACCTTGGCTACGTTTAATGGACGATCCCTTGCTTCTGAAGCAAAACTTCAGGAATTGGAAGAAGAACTTGACAAGATCAAATGGGACATTGTAGGACTCAGTGAAGTTAGAAGAAAAGGTGAAGAGTTGGTGGAACTTAAAAGTGGACATTTGTTTTATTATAGAGGAACGGAAACTGGAAGAACAAGTGGTGTTGGCTTCTTAATCAACAAAAGAATTAAAGACTACCTTCTTGAAGTCGAAAGCACGTCAGATCGAGCAGCGAGGCTCGTTGTTCAACTAACCCAGCGATACCAACTTCAAATAGTACAGGTATATGCACCAACATCAAGCCATACCGACGAAGAGGTTGAAGAATTTTATGAAGAAATCAAAGAGTTACACACCAAAGGGAAACAACATATCAAGCTCATCATGGGGGATTTCAATGCAAGAATTGGACAACAGGAACAAGGAGAGACATCGGTTGGTAAATACGGATATGGGGAAAGGAATGAACGTGGCGATCAACTCATCGAATTTGCAGAAGCTGAAAATCTTAGCATCATGAATTCATTTTTTAAGAAGAAACCGCAAAGAAAATGGACATGGAAACACCCAAATGGGGGAACTAGTGAAATTGACTATATCCTGGCAAACAAGAAATCAATTATTGAAGATTGCAGTGTACTGAACAGATTTAATACTGGAAGTGATCATCGAATGGTGAGATGTAAAATGCACTTAAATACTAAATTAGAACGACAGAAGCTCATTAGGAAACAAGTAAGTAAGAGGGTGGATTTAAAGAAATTAAAAGAAAATACCGAGGCATTCAAGTTGGAATTAAAAAATCGCTTTTCTGCACTGGAAGGACTTATTGATGAAAGTGATATCTCAGAAGCAAATGAAAACATTGTTAAGACAATAGTTGAAACTGCTGGGGAAATTGGTGGTGTAACCTGTAAAAAGCACAATAGCAAATTATCTGAGAAGACGAAACAGCTCATGAAAAGGCGAAGAGATATGAAGGTGGACAATCAAAATACCAGTTCCAGGATTGAGTACATAGAACTTTGTAAAACTCTGCGCAAAAGCATGAAAGAAGACATAAGAAAATTCAACTGTGAGCTAGTA
>QLNU02015360.1:270502230-270552234 GCA_006491805.2 Dysdera silvatica
CAGTACAAAGAACAGTTATGATTACCTTACAAAATAACAGTATTTTTATGATTAAATTTATTTTATTTGACGACAAAATGTTTATATATCTTTTACAATGTTTGTGGGGGGAGCGTTATTTTATGGAATTGCTACCTGCCCCCACCCCAGGCATGTGCTTACTTAGAAATCCATCACCGTATATGTAGCCTACAGTCTAACCTCGATTTAATGTATTTCACCAGACGGACTAGTGAAAATAATCGTTAAATCTGAGGAACACACATTTATCGGAACCAATGATGTATCCATGGGAGGGAGGGGGGATTGGTCCCGGGGCCCTTCTTTGGGTGGAAAACTCATATTGTGAGAAGAATGGCAGTAATAAAAATTGAAACTAAAACGTACGTCAGAGAAATGTTAAGAAATAAAATAAAATATGTTAAATGTAGAAACTATTACATTAAAAAATAATATTTTTTACATTTTCGGGCCCTCCCTCCCCTGAGCATAACTCCTGGTTGCGCTATTGATTGAAACTGACGTAAGGAACTATCGGAAAGGAAAACAATAAAAATGCTTATCGGTGTTCTGAAGAATACGTGTTAGATTTAATAAACACGAAACACAAGTACGTACATAAAAACTACTTGAAAAAAGTCTTCAATTGAGGTTGAAAAATTTTTTTTTTATTTTTTTTTGATGGGGAGTTAGCTTTTAACAGTTTTTCGAATATATCGTCGTTGACGTCAAATTAAGTAAATACTTTTTTTTTTTTTACACACAGTAAACCAGCATTTGCTTCAATTGAGTAAACTCAAAGTTGATTTTCTTCTACAGCTAATTTTCCAACTGAAATTCTACTTGCAGCTACAGGCTAATAATGAACGGTTATTGTTAAATCAAGGAAAACAAATGTTAAATAAAATATAAGTTATGTTCAATAAATTATAACATTGGGCTCAATATTACTCAGTACGGACAAATAAAAACCTTTGTTAAATCGAATTTAGACTGTATACATATTCCCACCTTTACATTTTCTATTTAAAAATTTTACTCTGCATTTTAAATTTTGGTTTCATCAGCATTTTTTTATGAATTTGCAATATCGAAACCAGTGTAAGTAAAAATAAACCTGTTTTCAAATTTTATACAGTCAATTCATATAAAAGGTTTACATCTGCCCAATTTCTTCATGGAACAGACCACCCCCAAACAATCGCCACCAGTAACTAAGTCAAAGTGCCTTCCAATTCTCACACTTTTTTAGTCACTAGTCTTTAAATTATTTCTTTCAGAAACTGTTTAAAACACACAGATAAAATATACTTGCTTCATTTTGTTTTAATTAGCGAATGAAAGCAATCATCACTTGGTAATTAAATGGTGATACAGAAATGCGAAAGTGCAGAAGAATTAATACATTTTTATGATTTCAATTGCAAATTAATTAGTTACCCTTTTACGATATAAATTTCATTAAGAGGTTAAATGCATTTCAACCTTTTATCATACAAAACTGTTAAGAAAACATTTGTTGTTATTAAAGTGCAAATTCCGTGTGTCAACTAAGTTTACTGTATATCTTATATTAATGCATGTACCACATGTATTTTTAACAAACCGAGCCCCATTGTTCCTTGAATGAAACCACGGATTTTAAAATCATCAGAGAGCAGTATACTTCAGCTTATACCCAAACAACAGCTGAAAACACAACGTTCTTCTCTAATAATTTATTTCCTTGAAAGAAAATACTTGTAATTTAGGACGGGATCAAGGGCTTAACGTGACTGAATCACGAAATTGTTGAACATCAAATTGAGAAAAATTTTATCAACTGATATCAATTGTTTATCTACATTGCATTTTTAGGTAGCTGACATCGATGAAGTAATAGTTCATTTAACTTCTAATGTATACATCCAGAAACGGATTTCCGAATAGACACACATGTTTAGAGACAGTGGTAAAGAGCTTGAGAATAAAATTTTCCAAACTTACCAAAGAGGAAAAAGATGTTCTGCAATATAAATACACAAACAGAGAATTATTGTAATTTTAATGTCTGTACTAATATAAATTGTTCGTGAAAGGCTAATGTAAACTTGCATAATATTAGGTTTCAAACGCTTTATACGTTAAATACCTAACAACTCTGTCTACAAACCCTGAGGGGTGAAAAATGTGAACTCCAAAATTGTTAGCTATTATATAAAAATATTAATTAAAATATTCGTTTGAAAAATCGCCTTCACACATCAGTATACAGTTTTTGAAATTGTGGGGAGGCGGCAAGCCCATATTATGTATATTTATACATTACAATATATGTAAATTGGCCCCACAAGCCTATATAGCTCTGCGCCTATGATTAATATAGACACTGAATCGACTTCTACGTCCGACTGATACTATATTGAAGTATATAAGTGATATTTACGAATAACACGAGCAGCGCGTTTTATGCCCCTGTATTACTCAAATTTTTAACATCCTGCCACCCTATGTTATTACAATGCGCAGGTAGAATTGTTGTAGTCTTTTAAAACTGTTTCGATAAAATTTAAAATATATAAAAACCATCTTTCATTGAGATATAAAGTTATAGCGACATCAGTGTGCGAAAAATGCTAAATGTAAATTCAAAACTACTATAAAATCGAATTTCGTTGTCATTGGAACTCCTGCTGACGTTTCCTGCACCAGTATCATTAAATTGTCGACATTTTTGCACATTGTTTGTCATTAGCTCATAACAAATTATAAATAATGCAAGTTATTTATGTATGTGATTCTGTAATACTTTACATAATGAGCATTTAAAAAAAAAGTTTCCCCATATTGCCTACTCCATTTGAAAATGTCATTTCCATTGGTTTATAGAAATTAAAATATAGCACCTAGCAGCATTTTAGAAACCAATCACAAAGCAGGCATTGCCATTTTTGAACTGATACACCAATGAGGTTCTGAAATCACACCCACATTGTCCTGGAAGAAAGAATACTTCCCGAGTATGTTGACTTGGCGAGTTAAATTAAAGAAACAAACGTAAAAACTAGTCTTCGGCGTGATTTGGCATAGGTTTTGAAATTGGCGAAGTGGGTTACCATAATTGCTACATTTATCGCTAGAATTTTCGCCAAGAAGGGGAACTGAGAAGGAGCCTTCTACTCATATCTCCAGCTGTATTCGCCTTACGAAATCCATTTTAATCTTATTAAAAAAAAATTTATAAGCTTTTTTCTTATGTCAAAATATATAGGCCTATAGGGTGCAATTTGAAATGAGAGAAAAAGTGTTATGTATTTTTTAACACACTGTCCATATTTCAATGGGATTCTTCACAATATAGGAAGATAGCGCATTTAAAAATCTTTGAAATGAGATATAAATGAACTTTTTCCATTCACCAGAAATCAAGTTATTAAGGATCGTACAGCCATTCCGGGACACACTGTATATTATATAAAATGTCTCTGGGGTGGGATGTACGCCTGAAAGAAACACTGACTACAAGGGACGCTGAGGTGTTATCCATTTCTCCTTACTATATCCCAAGTTAAGACAGACTTGTAAAAAGAACATGTAAAAGAACAATTTAGATTGTCTTGTACAAAACGAAAACTTTAAAACAAAATTAATGAAATTTTTTATATTGCAATCTTTTTGGTTCTGTAAGAATTGATTTTCAGAAAAAATGACGCCTAGAATATTTTCGGCGGGGGGGAGGAGCCCCCCTGGATATGGCTCTGACATGAAGAATTATAATCCAAGAACAGATGAGCTGTTCATGTTGATGAACCAATTTGCTCATTTCTAACATTTGCTACTATTTTAGCAATCGAAAATTTTCTTTTCCCCTGATTTGGTTCTGTTACCACTCTGGTTCTAGAGGGTGCGAAGTTCTTTATGCACATTCCCAGGGAGAGCTAATTTTCCTCTATGTAGGTTCCCATTGTTCATAAAAGGCAACCACATGGTGTAAAAAAGAATGGCAGGTATTAAAACCCTAAACTAAATGTACTTCAGAGAAATGTTAAGAATAAGAATCAAAATTACACCTATGCAAAACCCTGGCACCCCATGTATTTCATACATTTTGGTGTATTTAGGTACACCATATTCCATGGACATAATTTCGATGGATGCATCATTTCAGTACATATTATCATAGGTGTTAGTTAGTGGGCATTCCCACGTTGGTATAGAGCTCGCCCCCTCCACTCAAACAAAAGTTTTATAATAGGTAACGTTCAAAATTCTTTTTATAAACCTGAGTGTGGTTATATTTTTCGGCGTAGTATATTTAGTGTAAAATAAAAAAAATGCACCTTGTCATTTATTTGATGTAATTATACCTTTTGTTGGATTGTATTGTATGGCGCTTTTTTCTGCATGGCAGCGTTTTCATTGACATGTTATTATTTTCAACTGTCAAACGGAATGTTTTTAATAACGTTACAACTATACTTTCTCTATTTTAATTTCGCAAGCTCAAGGACTTTTTTGGCCCAGTAAGCTCATTATCAACGACATAAAGAGACTGTCCATATCACTATTAGCATAATAAATACGAAATTTAGTAAGGAGCATTGTATGCGAAAATGAAACTGGAAATGTAACTAGAATATTAATTTTATGGTAAAGTGAACGTTATCAAGCAGAAGCACATTTAACTTAAACACTGCTTTGTTGTTGTCTGTTATCCCTGCAAAGAGTTGTTAAAAACAAGGCCTTAACCAGAAATTTTTTCGGGGAAGGCAATTTTTTACAACCTTGCTAATAAGTATTGGTAGCGAAAACATTTCAGATGGAGGGATAGGGCCTTTGAGACCACCCGCTGGCTACGGCCCTCATTAACAACAAGCTGCCTTTCACTGGTATACTGTCCCCCCAATATTTTTATGCCGTCAGAATAAAAATAACGAGTATGAAATAAATAGTGATTTCAAGAACATTTGCACTTTCAATAAATTGTCATTTCATTCATTTCGAAACATCTCTTATGAATAGGGTCCAGATTTCTATGCACTTGCATATTTCTGTGAATATTTAATAATTTTGACCATATTTTGATATCATTTAGGCTAAATTTTATGCATAAAAAATCAGGCCTCAGTAATGACCTACGACACAGTATACCTTTCTTAATACAAAAGCCAACTAGTTACATGGTAGAAATTAGGCATTTGAAACAATTATTTTATATATTATGTAGACGACATTACTTTCAAATACAGAAATAGTTTAACAGCATAGGTTACAATATACAGTCAGAATCGTCTATAATGAGAATAAAGGAACAGGCACTTTTGCTCATACATCCGGATTTTCATTAAAAAATGGAATGCTACACCCTGGGGCCCAAAGGCAAAAATACTGTTTATATAAACATCAGTGACTTTTGCATGTTTTTGACACACTGTCATTATGTATAAATTAATAGCTGGTTGACAAAATCATCATTGTTCGATTTAGGGTTGTTTGCAGCTTGCATCTCAGTGATGTATCTTCCAAGAGTCAGGGTTCGTACACTTCAGGAAGAAAAAAATTCAAGGCTTTTCAAAATAAGTATGTAACAGGTAAATATATATTCTGTGAATGGAATTCAATGAATATTTATACAAATGTGTTCTTTTTTAAGAATTCCAATTTCGTCGTCATTCAAAATTTTCATTTTCTTGAAAAATAAGCAGTTGACTTTTTTTTTTAAAAAAGAAAAAGGAAATCGTGTGTGATAAAGCACCTGAAAATTAAATTGAAAATACAAATACTTAAATTTAATAATCCATTTAAAAGAAGGTAAAAAATAATACATGTCTGCATCTAGTGAGCGGCGACTGCACAGTGCCAAAGGAAGAGTAAAGTTCTACGCCGCCCCTACTCGAACGAGGTGGCTTCTTTGCAAAATAAAGTTGCCGTAGATCGCCGGTTTCACATTCCCTACGGAAGCTTAGCTTCTTATTCCCTCTATGTTCTTTGTCTTTACCTACCCTGTAAGGGAATAGGGCTACCCGGGAATTTTCCCAGGTGGGGGAGACGTTTTCTTTATTATTCGTGAATGGAGTGGGTGGACTATAATAGAATACAAAAGCCGCGGGAAGGGAGGGGGCACCCATGCTGTCTGTCGATTCTTTGTTCAGTCACACAAATGGCAAGTTACTTTGAATGCCAAGAAAACTGGAAGTGTAGCAAATTTGGAAAAATTTTCGTGCCAAGACAGATTGCGTAGGAAAGAAAATTTGGCACTACAAAATACAATGGCAAAACGTAATTTTGATAAACATGAAACTGAATTTCGGCGCACTTGAAAATTTAACCCTTTGGCGCATTCTAGCGGAATTTTACAGAAATCGTTAAGTTTGGCGAATATGCCCAGCAATGTCATTCCGGCGCAGTTGTTCCACCCCTGCTTCCACTTACAATATTGTGGATTCTTCTTCAACCTTGAAGGTGCATTTACCCATGTTTCAGTTTAAATTAAGAATTCTTAGAAAACCACGCTACTAAATACCACTTGAAAGGACGGACAAGAGCAGGATTCAAAAACGCTCCCAGATCGTTGCAATCAATAAGCGCACGAAGCATGACGGAAAATGCTCCAACAGGGGTGCGCGATATTCGTTGGCATAACTGGTTTATTCAGACAGTTGTTCAAACAACAATATCAATCAACGTTTATTGGCGTAGTGATACCAGCGCCGATGTTATGGCGTGATTAGATGGTGAAACGTTCGAAAGAAAATAAATATTTCTGCGTTCGGTGGGACCTGAACCCACGACCTTCCACTTGCCGGGCGGAGGCTCTACCCACTGAGCTACGAAGGACAATATATAATTTCTTTACGAACGTATATATATTGTTGCCAGTTATTTCGCAGAATGGTGTAGTACATGGACTACTATTTAAACCAAATTGCAAAGAGACTGGTATTAAATTGATCGAAATGCATGTTGCAGCATACAGGTATGTATCCATTTTATATAAATCGAACACTACGCAGATTAAATCAAACAACAATGTCAATCAATCAACGTTTATTGGCGTAGTGATACCAACGCCGATGGTATGGCGTGATTAGATGGTGAAACGTTCGAAAGAAAATAAATATTTCTGCCTTCGGTGGGACCTGAACCCACGACCTTCCACTTGCCGGGCGGAGGCTCTACCCACTGAGCTACGAAGGACAATATATAATCTCTTTACGAACGTATATATATTGTTGCCAGTTATTTCGCAGAATGGTGTAGTACATAGACTACTATTTAAACCAAATTGCAAAGAGACTGGTATTAAATTGATCGAAATGCACGTTGCAGCATACATGTATGTATCCATTTTATATAAATCGAACACTACGCAGCTTACATCAAATAACAATGTCAATCAATCAACGTTTATTGGCGTAGTGATGCCTCCGCCCGGCAAGTGGAAGGGCGTGGGTTCAGGTCCCACCGAAGGCAGAAATATTTATTTTCTTTCGAACGTTTCACCATCTAATCACGCCATACCATCGGCGTTGGTATCACTACGCCAATAAACGTTGATTGATTGACATTGTTGTTTGATTTAATCTGCGTAGTGTTCGATTTATATAAAATAAATACATATGCTGCAACGGGCATTTCGATCAATTTAATACCAGTCTCTTTGCAATTTGGTTTAAATAGTAGTCTATGTACTACACCATTCTGCGAAATAACTGGCAACAGTATATATACGTTCGTAAAGAGATTATATATTGTCGTTCGTAGCTCAGTGGGTAGAGCCTCCGCCCGGCAAGTGGAAGGTCGTGGGTTCAGGTCCCACCGAAGGCAGAAATATTTATTTTCTTTCGAACGTTTCACCATCTAATTACGCCATACCATAGGCGTCGGTATCACTACGCCAATAAACGTTGATTGTTTGACATTGTTGTTTGATTTAATCTGCGTAGTGTTCGATTTATATAAAATACAGACAGTTGTTTTTGTTAATTGTGCAATAAAAATAAATAAAATTGCTAATAGCATGGAAAAGTTTTATTTAGCCGGTGCTACGTCACTAACCACAGATGCACTCGATTGGATAATCCAAATACACTGACCTTAACTAGTGAAAGTGACTAAAAATAGCCTACTCTGAAAATAAAAAATAGAAGTTCAAGAATTTTCCCATCCATTGTGAAAAATCCGGTATTTTGCCCGGATATTCAAGGCCTTGGAAGGATTTTTTAAAATTTAAGGCTTTTCCCGGTTTTCCAGGCCCCGTACAAACCCTGTTTTAGATCAGCATAGATTAACCACCATACTTTTTTGTAATTAACTGTGTTCAACAGCTGTTTAAGGTGGTTGTAGGTATCTTTCATATACACTGCATGTGCTGGATGTAGCAAACTCTCACATAGTCCAAAACACTACCATGAGTCTTAGCTTATAGCACAGGCTATGTAATTGTAGTCATTATTTTTAGTCCACATATATATTTCAAGAGAAGTGTCAAAAAGAAAAAATGTAAGAAATTAGTTATAAGAATTATAGAAATTAATTATTAGCGAAATCGTTTAAGTTTGTTTGTTTTTTGGTTTTACGGCTCAAAGACTACAGTGGTCATGCTGCGCCGGGACCTACTGTTTTCCGAGGAATCCGAACCTCTGGACCTACAATTTTCCGAGGAATACGAACCTCTCGGACCTACAGTTTTCCGAGGAATCCGAACCTCTTAAGGCCTAGGGAACCAAACCCCGGACTACAGTGAGCAGTGCGATCTTTATGAGATCTCTGAGTAAGCGTTCTTTTTGCACTGCTGGGAGTCGAACCCGAGTTAACGGCACATTAGGAGAACGCGTTACAACACTGCAGGACAAATTGTTTAAGAGATGTTTAATAAGGGGGAAGAATGAAATTGAAATGAATAAATTATCTCCAAAGAGCATGCATCAATCATCAGCAATTAATATGATAATCAACATATAAGTAAAGAAATATAGTTTTGCACTTATTTACTTATATATGCCTTTATTTTTCAGGAATCTAAAAGAACTTATACTTTCTTCCAAAATATAGTTTCTCTTTATATGGCAATTCTCATTGCACTTTGCATACAATGAATGTTGTATGTTTCCAAGCTATGTGCTTGTTAGCGATTTATATATATTTAATTCAAAAAAGTACATGATTCTATAATTTTGCAAAGCTTATTACATATAAACATTTGGAACTATAAAAGCCAATGAATCAAAGTTATGCATAAACGATGAATGACGTTGCTTATGCATTCTTCAGATGCAAGACGTAGTTTAATTATGAATGTTTCTTCAGACTGAGGAAAAGTTGTACACTTTATAGAATATATGTTTTCTTAACTCAAAAGTTCGAACGACACTCAATCGAACAATACTTGTTGGAACAGCCAATATTCATTTAAGTGGAGCTGGTTATACTTTCTAAAGTATTTACCTTTCTTCTATAGTGAAAAAGAAACAACTGCAACATTATTTAAAAATACAAAAAATTGACTAAAACTGGTTTATTCAAGAAAAAAAACAACCCCGCAACACCTAACACAATGAAATAATATAATGCTATGCATTATTTAGTGTTCTTTTTTTCTCTTTTCAGCGGACAACTGTTTAGTCAGTTTTTGTATTTTACATGCTGCCTCATCTACAATTATTGATGTCATACGCATACTGGAAAGTTTTTTGCTTCAGACCAGTTTGTTGCCTGCTATTGACTTCCATTAAACACTTGCTTGCAAAAGCTTATTTTTCTTCCGACATTAATATGTTAACTACAATTTTATTTGTATTTTCATCATCTTCAGATTTTTTTTTCATTTAACTACAGCTATTTTGTTCCTTCACATGTTCTTTCCTGTTTTTTTTTTTTTATTCTCTGGCAGTATCTTTTCCAGCTTCCTTGGAAGCAAAATATGCTGCGTAACTAGTACTGTCCAATACTTTTCCTGTAACTAGAATGGAAAAAGTATCCCAAATCTTTTCATGGCATCTTTCACATGTTGTATACCAATAAAGGCAGATTTAGAAAATTTCCTCTGCTTTCCGATACAATATCATTATTTAATGAAAAAAACCACTTAAACTCTTTCTATATCAGCATTTCGATGTGAAAAGGAAAGACAAAATTTAATAAAAATTTTTAAAATCATTGTATTTTTGCTTGCTACTATGCGTGTCTTCAAGAATAAAACTCTTCTTCCACAACAAATCAATGTCCATAATGCTTACTTTTTAAAAAAATGCCAAAATTTCTTTACCTCTATGACTGGTGCTAGTTGAATATATCCATTTCTGCATGCCATCTAATTGGCGCCACTACTCATTGCATGTGGAAACCCCTTTATCACTCTTCAATGAATGCTTTTTAGAAATTTTTTTTATGAAAACAATGTGTGTGTCAAACAAAACAAAGTTTGTTCTTTGGA
Source organism: Dysdera silvatica (assembly GCA_006491805.2). Lineage (NCBI taxonomy): Eukaryota > Metazoa > Arthropoda > Arachnida > Araneae > Dysderidae > Dysdera > Dysdera silvatica. The sequence goes on from QLNU02015360.1 coordinate 270,512,645, forward strand.
AAACTTATATGGGTGCCAATAAACTCTAGTTATGTACTTTAAATCATAACATTACCTGCATAAAGGATTTTACTTGACGTCATTTTTAATACTATACCAATTCAGCACTAATCGAACATATGGAAACACCAAAAGGTTCCAGTAATGCTAACACCATTTAACTGGTGTAGGCATAACACTAGAAATCATGTTATGCAGACCCCCCCCCCCTCCTCCTCTATTCTAAGTTGTAAATTTGTATAGTACAACATTTGTGATTACTTAATAAAAAAAAATGCGAAGGGGACAGGGGATTTGAATGCCAATAATCCAATTAACTGTTATATCAATAAATAACATCCTGCCCGTTTTCCTTTATTAGCATCACACTGCTTTGAAAACAAAAAATACAGCAAGAACATGACTTTATACGTTAATGCAAATGAAGATGGGAAGTGTTTGGGAAGAAACACGATTAACTATTGTTGAGCAGTCCACATGGAAGGGAGGAAAAATAGGAAAAAAAAAAAAAGGAGCATGACAAAATAATAGATATAATAAGAGCTCTGTGGTCCCTAGAAACATTGCTAATCTTTCCAACTTCAAATAAGTGCTCATAACTATCAGAGTATTAAACCACAGAAACAATGTTTATTCCCTTTTTTACATAGAACCATTTGATTTTATTATCAGTTCTATTATTTTACATATATTATAAATGAATAATAAACATGGCTTAAGAATGCAACATAAATCATTGCACATAAATCATAAGAATAATAAAAAAATATAAAGGCAAGTCAGAATTTTATGAAACAAAATTTATGAAATTCCAATAACAAACAAGATAGAAAAATTAGCAATTGCATAGGCAACACTACAAGATCATCACACATCTGATTAAAAAACAGCAAATGACATCAAGGAAAAAATATAGCACAGAAGGCAGTTTATCTCTAGTAATAATACTCATTCTCAAATCAAATTATTACAACTAACAAAAATGAAACAAATTGCAGAAAACAAAGACATTTATGAATCAATTAGCAATAAATAAAATAAAAAGCTGTCTCATATCAAACATCTCCAAAACATACCAAACTACCATCAACATATCCCAATAAACAGTAAAATAAAGAAAATCATAATGCGAAAACTAGTAAGAGAATCTGGAATGGTTCACAATGAAGTAATTGAAATAAATCACGTCAAAACTATACCACCTTCAAATCATCATAAATTATCAAATGTATACATAGAATATCACACATATATATTTTTTAATAGAGATATTTTCTTTAACCTCCATCACGTGGTAAGACTGCAAAAAATGTGTTTATGCATATATATATAATTTTATTTGTACTTTTGTGTCTCACATTATGGTTTACATATAGCCACAAAGCCAATTCAACATTTAGCAGTCCAAATATCACATATATAAGAAATGCTAAATTAAATAACATTCTAATTTTTTAAATAAAATATACATCCAGTTGACAATTTCTTTTTGTAAGAATCAGGTGTAGGAGACGGACAATATATATACACACATTCCTTAATTTAGTTGCACACCAAAATGGAAAATATATTTGTTTTTTGTACCACTAAACTTTTTGATTTACAAAAATGCTACATGTATATAAAAAACATTAGAATGATGAAATTTACAGGATATATTTAATTAGCAGCACACGCATGATGCGAATGAACAGAAAAAACTTGATTGTTTTAAGGCGCAAAGATGGCAAAGGTTATGCTACGCCAAAAAAAAAAAAAATGTTTTCATGCATTGCACTTAACATATACATATAATGATACAAATATTTTATTAAGAAGTTCCAAAATAATTAAAAGACTAAAAAACTAATCTAAAATAGCAATAATATAAAGTAAATCACAACAAACTAATTTATACATATACAGCAAAGTCTCATTACTATGAATTTGAATGGCATGAAATTCAATTTAATATAGAATTATATTAGAATTTAATGAGCCAAAATTAGGCTAGTGTGGGTTCTGATTACAAATTGTAGCAAAACATTATGATTAGGCTATCAATGATTCACACCAGTCTAGAAGTCTAAAGATTAATTTACATACAAAAGGTTAAACGCTGGTAAAATAGCAATGAAAAAGATCACCCAAGCTTTCGGACGTGTCAGCAGCAGTCCATCAGGAGTAATGATGATGTTATGTTTCTATGCTTATGTTTTTACACTTGAAATTTTTGGAAAAACCCTTCATCAGAGTAGTCCCGCAGAATGGAAAAACCTAGTGGGAACCAATGGGAGGCCTCCAATAGGAATCATGGAAGAACCCCAATGGGAACCAATGAGAAACCTGTACTGCGGGTTACCTAATGTTGGGGATGTCTCATACATTTCAGAGTAAGAGTTGTTTATAAGTTTCTGGAAGTGGTTGTGATGTATTAATGGCTTTCCCGTGTAGTTTGTAAGTTTCCCAAGATTCTAAGAAGAGTCTACTATTCTTGTTTGTGATGTGACGGTGTAGTATTTTTGTTGAGTCCCAGTCGGGTTCGTGTCCGTGTTGTAAAGCGTGTTCTGCCAGACGTGAGGCTATGTCTCCTTTCGCGAGTGCTTGTTTGTGTTCTTTTCTTCTTGTTTTGATACATAGTACATCCCCATCTCTATTCCATATATTCACGGCATTTCCGAAACAATCTCTCGCATCCTTAAAGAAGCAAATATCCATACATTCTATTCCCCTGTCACAACACTTCGCAAACAACTTACAAAAGTTAAAGACCCAGTTCCACCAGAAGATCTCACAGGCATCATATACCAAATACCATGCAAAGACTGCAACAAACATTACATAGGACAAACAAAAAGAATGATCAAAACAAGAAAAAAAGAACACAAACAAGCACTCGCGAAAGGAGACATAGCCTCACGTCTGGCAGAACACGCTTTACAACACGGACACGAACCCGACTGGGACTCAACAAAAATACTACACCGGCACATCACAAACAAGAATAGTAGACTCTTCTTAGAATCTTGGGAAACTTACAAACTACACGGGAAAGCCATTAATACATCACAACCACTTCCAGAAACTTACAAACAACTTTTAAATTAAACAACAATATTAATCAACATTTATTGGCATTTGAAAGAAAAATATTTTTGCATTCAGTGGGACCTGAACCCACGACCTTCCACAGCGGAAGGTTGTGGGTTCAGGTTCTACCAAACCAGGGTTGGCTTTCTGCCGGCAGAAACTAGTTTTTGCCATGCCAGTGGCAGAACTGGTTATAACCGGTTTTAACTGGCAGAAAGTGGGAGAAATTGGCATAAACTTTTAAAAGTACTTAAAATAGTATTGTATTATTTAGTAAATGAAAGATTACAAATATATATATGTTTATTACAATAATTAAAGTATGTTAAAATAATTAAAAAATACTCAGAGTAAATCAAGGATTCGTTAAAAAACATCTTTTGAAGGCCATATTATTTAACTTACTTGGTCTATTTCATCTTATTTACCTTCTTCACCTTATTAAACCTTTAGCTATAAAATAAAAAACAATAAGACTGAGAAACGAGCTGTAAGAAAAAGCCTCGGGGGTCTATGATCAATCAGATAAGCTGTATTACAGCCAATGAACAACTTTTCCTTTTCAAGTCTGTTTTAAAGCATAGGGTATCTGCTTAGAAATATTTTAGAAATCATTACAGACAGGGTGCTTGGCTAAAGGAATACATAAACACTGTGAGACTACAAATACCTGGCAATATAAGGTGGAAAAGTCAGGTAGATTGCTTGGAATCATTCATAAAGAATCATCCCATCTATATAACTTGCAGATCATGAAAATGATATGGATGATAAAGGAGCTGTTCAAGTTATAAATAATCAGATGATTAATAAAGATGTAAAAGACTTGTTGCAGCTTTTAAAATCTATTGCTGTTACCCTGTATAAGATTCGGAAAGATGACTTTTCTATTCCAGATGCTTATGAAATTAACTCTAACAGATGATGATAATCTCATAGAAATGAATGAAAAAAAAGGGCAAACAGTAAACTTAATCGGACAATAACTCAACATCATATATGCCAGTTTTTAGTTTTCATCCAAAGTACATCTGATCTAAATTGTCACATGAGCAGGAAGAAAATACTAGGAAATTCCTTAATGTCACTAACCCAAATTTTGTACTTCACATTATAGCTTTTTGAGCAAAATGAGCTCCTTTTCCTAAAACATACTACTCCAATAAAATCTTAGAAAATATCCAGACTTCTGTGTGGTGGCATAGTTTAAAGAAAACTATAAATGAAGATTTTGTAACTCCTGTTCACACAGTGATAATATTGCCTGCAGTATTGGTGGGCTTGGAAGAATATTTTTCTTAAGCTATTGGTCTATTCCTAATAAATTAAGAAATTGTTTGAATTAGGAAATAGCAGGAAAACTGATCTTTTGCTATAGACTGCTTTATCGAAAAGATCAGCCTGAACTTAAATGCTAGTGAATTTGCTATGATGTAACCTTTGAATAAATACTATACACATTGTAACTAAACCTATTTTACTTTAAATAAAATTCATTCCCTTTTGCAAGTTGGGGTATTCTGATAAGTTTTTAACGCATGAAATAACTATTTTCTGGGTCCCTGCCGGTTATTGCCACTTTTGTGGCAGAAACTAGTTTCTGCCATGCCGGTTTTAACCGCTTTGGCAGAAACTTGCCAACCCTGCACCGAACTCAAAAATATTTCTTTTCTTTTGAACGTTTCACCATCTAATCACGCCATAACATCGGAGCTGGTATCACTACGCCAATAAACGTTGATTAATATTGTTGTTTAATTTAATCTGCATAGTGTTTGATTTATATAAATAACTTTTATTATGAAATGTATGGAAATCCCCCAACATTAAGTGCCCTGCACAATAGATTTCTCATTGGTCTCTATTGGGTTTTTCCATGATTCTATTGGAGGCCTCCCATTGGTTCTCATTGGGTTTTTCCATTCTGCGGGACTACTCTGATGAAGGGTTTTCCAGAAATTTCAAGTATAAAAAAGAGACAGAAACATAACATCGTCATTACTCCTGATGAAGGACTGCTGCTGATGCGTCCGAAAGCTTGAGTGATCTTTTTCATTGCTATTTTACCAGTGTTTAACCTTTTGTATGTAATTTTCTTCCCAAGTACTTTATATCTTATTTCTAAAGATTTAAAAACAATTAAAGAACGTTTTCTTTACTTAATTTACACACTTGTTTTGCACATATTTCTTAACTTTTTGGTAATCACATATATGTGTTAATAAACACATAAAAACACTTCTCTTTAAATATGCGTTTTATTGCACACTTTCATCAGAGTAGAATAAAGTGCATTTTCCATTATAATAGCTTCAAATAGTACAAATCTATTTTATATGATAATTTTCAAGGATTCATTATCCATACTAATTGAGGCTTTGCTATTTAAAACGGTGAAACTTTGGACATCACAAAAATATACAAGACAGTCAAACAGTGCAAAATTATATTGGTTCAAAACATACCTTTGTTTATAACATGGACTTCCACACGATTTAAACTAAAACAATATATTTTATATACATATTAAATCTAACTTTATTTCTCCAGCTTAAATTCTGAATTATATACACCAAAACCCTATATTGTCATAAGCTTAATTATACAAAAATATACATAAAAGAATATGAACAGCATTTTACAATATGTTCTTTGAACTTATGGGACTTTCAGAAAGTGAAGAAACAGCAACAAATCATTAATACAATAATATAAATTTTTGTATGTAATTATTTACAGTAAAATCTCAATTTTAAATTTTTATGGGGACCATAAAAACCAAGATGTATGATGCGGGAATGCCATTCTATATAGAATCAACAACGCACTTTATATTTAGGACTTTAGAAAAAGGGTATCCAAAAAGTGTATGTGTGTGGGGATTATATGGAAATGTAAAGTTAGGGTTTTATAGTTACTATTAATAAACATCTATCTTAAACAACCAAGTCCATAGCTGAGGTAAAATAAATATATTAAGTACCCTCCTTTGATCACATTATGCTAATCATATGTATAACTTTTTCAAGTCTACACAAACTTCAAAAATATAAAGAAAAAAAAAATTACATACTAAATCTAACAAGCAATGAATGAATGCAATAATATTCCTTCAATTTATTTTTGATTTGTTATTAAAATTTGACATTGTTTATAATTCTTTGAAAGTAAATAGGAAGAGACTAAATTTAAATTATACAGCAAAAAACGAGTACCCTCCTCAAAAAAAAAAAAAAATACACCACAATGAAATATGCAAATTATTAAATAAATATATTATAATTGATCTTTAACCACATTATATAAAATGATATTCTATACAACAGCTTTTTCTGCAATTTCATAAGTTGTCAATTACGAAAAACATGCATTTCAAAAAAAGACATAGTATAATCTTTTATATTATCCTCATCTAATTGAAATAAATGTTTATGAGGAACAGAATAAAGGTTCTTTTTCTTGTGAATCAAAATAATATTGATTTAAAATCTTATTGAAATACAACATAAATAGATTTAAAGGTACTAGATTTTGTTTTACATACCCAAGTTACAAATTTTAAATTATGATGCCTAAGGGCATCAAAGTAGCTATTTAATACATAGACATTTAAATTTTGATATTTTTGTGAAAAAAGCATGATAAAATCTCTGTGCATGCCAATTTCTAACAATAATCATTGACATGTCTGTGCATCAACAAATTTCTTACATAAATCATGTTTAAATTTAGGAAGAACCCTTTTTAGATTTTTTTTTTATCAGTTTAAGAATTACACTCCATAAAATAAAATGCTTTGTTGTTTTATAATAAAAAAATTAGACCCCATAAAACTATAACTATCATTAAGTAAAGTGCAAATTAAAGAAAAACAATTTCATAATTTTTTACTTTCAAAACTTGGCAAAAAAATTTCACACACCGTCTCAGTTTAAATATTAAAGGTTGAAGCAATATTTAAAATGTGTTATGATTATTACCATTTGAAAACATTTATTCTCATATAAATAAAACATAATTTTATATTTAATTAAGATTTGCCTGATTAAATTGTCATTTGGTATTTAAAAGAATTCATTCCAAAAATACATGTTTGAAAGCAATAATATATGCTATTAAACAGAACTATATAAGAATTTAAATTATATCAAACATAATGATATGTCTACATAATATGTACATGAGTATAATTAAATAATACTAAATAGGTATAAGTATTAAGCAGCTGGATATTTTTATAAAAAAGTTGAATCGCTGCCTTCAAGTATCCATAATTTGATGCATTGAGAAGGTAAACAAAAATTTATATTTCTCCTGATCTAAACCATTTTCCCTAAAAAATAAAATATAAATTAAAAAAAATTAAAAAACAAAACGTTCAATTGACATCCAAATTTTATAATTAAAAATAATAATTTATACCAATATACAGACAGGGCGGTTATAAAATAACTGACCCTATTCAAAGCCTTCTGGAGACTGTTCTAAACCAACAGATCTTGAGGAAATTTGGTATATATGGTAATGAGATAATGAGGAAGAGATTTCTGAAAGAAAAAATAATAATTTAAAATAATTTTCCCACTAGGTGAAAATGTGGTGCTACGAAGACTACAATTACTGAACAGGTGATCAAAATTTTATTAGAGCAATTAAATGAAAATTTACAAAGCTATGTGCTTAATGTGTGAGCCATCACTGTCGACTAAATGTTGAAGTCATATTAGGGCGTTATCAACCATCACAAGAAGCATTTCAGAAGGAATAAGGAAGACATGCCACACTATGCTGGCCTTTAGCTCAGACAAAGAGAGTACATTTCTATGACATACACAATCTTTCAAGAATCTCCAGAGCCAGAAGTCGCAAGGATTTAAATATGAAGAGCAGTATGGTCAACCATCTGGAAATTACATTGATCATCACTGAATTTGGCATGAATAACTTTCTTTACCATTGAACTAGTATGAGGAGTGGCACCATCCTGCATTAATATAGTAGTGTCTAAATATCCTCGTTCTTGTAATGCAAGTACCATGTGCTGTGAAAGAAGCCCACTGTACCGTTCGCTTGTAACCATACACCTCACAAGACCTCGAGGAGTTAGCTCTTCAAAGAGAAAAGGGCATAGAATAAAATTGCAGTCATTTCACACCATACAGTTGCATAATCAGAATGTAAAGGCTGTACTTGAAGCACATGAAGATGCAAGGAACTGTACATATGGCAGTTCTGAGAATATGCATAACTTTGGGGTTAAATATAGCATAAACTGGGAAGGCAAAAAAACAAAAAACTCAAAATTGTATGGGGGGAAAAAGTGTGATTTTGCCTCATTTCTAAAAACTGAGGGGAAGTGTCCTCCTTGGGAAAGAGAGGACACTTCCTCTCAGACCAAAAGAGGCAAAACTAACCTCCCTTGTCTCCATCAGATCATGTCTATGGTTCTGAGTATTGACCACCCCCACTTTAAATGAAAGTGCACCTCATTTGTCTAAAGGGTATTCCAAGGTCACTTCCAATCTCGCTAAAAATCAGAAAGCACAACCAAGACACTGAAGTGGATCTTGGGATTGCAACTATTGTCCCCATTTGGATTTGTAGGGATACCACTTTAAAATGGTCCTCAAAACCTTATGAACTATGGATCAAGGAATGGATAATTCCTATGACACTATTTGAGCACTTACTAAAGAATTTGGGCCATGTGCAACTGCCTGCTACAACAACAACCACCTCATCAACCACTTCTGGAGTAATCTGATACCTTCCCCAGCTGGTGATAAGCTCAGATATTCAGTTATTTTAAATTTCTTAATTACGTTTTTCAATCCATTTCTAGATATGGGCCTTTTTATTTTAAACCTCTCACTCGATGATATTCACGGAGTGCAAAGGGGGCATTGCTGCCATTCTTATTAAAAAAATTTACCAAAAAACACATGTTCTTCCTTGTCTAAAGGCATGACAATTAAGAAAAAATCACTTTGCAAAACTAAATCTTCATTTTTTTTTTTTTATAGCAAAACCACAGAACCACATTGTTGCCTATTTTGCAGAAAATTTCTGTCTAAAAGTGCCACTTGGTGGCGAAAATTTAAACTATTATTGTTTCTTTCAAAAATCTCTTCCCCATGACATCAATAGCATATATACCAAATTTTGTCGAAATTTGTTTTTTTTTTTAGAACAGCGTCAAGACGGCTCTGAACAGGGTCAGCTATTTTATAATCACCCTGTACATTAAATCCTTCAAAGATTACAACCTCGTATTTTCATGTAATTTGAACATATCAAAATTCTAAATTAAGTGTTCGAAAAAAGGCTTTGGAGTATTAATATATACAAGCTTACCGAATTGTAAAATACAAAAATTAAACACAGAAAATTTAGCACAATTAAGGTGTGTCCCACCGAAATAAAGCCACCGTGATTGTGTGCCATGACTGGCAACGAAACAAACCAATAAGAACGCAGCAAATATATTAAGAAAGTCTATATACAAATACATATTTACAAGGAGTAACTCACTCCCTGCCCCACCTGGGCAGGAAAAAAAATGAACGTGTAAAAAAAGAGGGGAAAAAGTGTCCCGCCGAAATAAAGCCACTACTGTTAATAGCCAATATATCCGCCATGATTATATATGACTTGGAAAACACGATGTGGCATACCATTTACCAATCCCTGGAGGACAGTGGCATCAATATTATCCCAGACTTCAATGATGGCAGCCTTCAATTCTGCCACAGACTGAAACTGTCTGCCATTGGCATATACAGCCCTACTGAGGTTACCCCCACACATTTTCTTGGGAAATAAGATCAAGGGAAAGGGCAGGCCATTCCATGACATGCACCCCATTATGCAAAAAACATTCACAAGAGGGTTTTGCAACGTGAATGGGGGCGTTGTCCTGCTGGAAAATCCAACTTGGGCCACCAATTCTCTCTGCAAATGGCAGCAAACGGGTTTCTAGCATTTCTTGGTAATTGGTAGCCTTATGCGGCCTAAGGGGAAAAGCCAGGTTAAGTTTATCACCATAGCCTCCACTTTGCTGTCTTTTGGAGGAGATTTCCTCTTCTTTCCTCATGTCACGCCAACAGAGTGCAAGGCCGTCTGGGCCATACAAATTAATTTTTTTCTCATCTGAGAATATAACACGATGCCACTGGTCTTTCCAGGTTTGATGATATTTGGCCCAATCTACTATCCTTTGCTTGTGGATAGCTTTCAACATGGGCTGCTGTTTCCTTTTTTTATATTGGAAGTTTTTTGTATATTTTACAATCCGTGACAGGGTTGATTTTGTCACAGGGATGTTATCCTCTTTGGCCAATTGTCTGAGGGAAATACCACCTTGTGAAAGACGATGCACAATATCTCTTTCCTGCCTGGAAGTCATTTTTCTGCCTGTACACCTCCTTTTTTTATACCTGTACGCATTGCCCTGATTCACAAAATTGTCTATTACGGTTTTAGATCGTTTGATTTGCTTAGATATTTGTCTGTGTGAAAGACTTTGTTCCTTAAAAGCTGTTAGCTGGCCTTTCTCGAACTCTGATAGCTGGGTTCGTTTTCCCATTGCAATACTGCAGGAGAAATAGAAAATACAACCTTCTGAAGTCAACATTCGACTGGGATAGAACAGGTAAGTTATTTGACAACTTCCTGACGTCATAAACCTGTTTACCTGTAGCAGCTCGAATATTGAGAGTTACCCAAAACACTAATAGGGATGGTGGCTTTATTTCGGCGGGACACTTTTTCCCCCTCTTTTTTACACATTCATTTTTTTTTCCTGCCCAGGTGGGGCAGGGAGTGAGTTACTCCTTGCAAATATGTATTTGTATATAGACTTTCTTAATATATTTGTTTCGTTCTTATTGGTTTGTTTCGTGTCCAGTTACGGCATATAATCACGGTGGCTTTATTTCGGTGGGACACACCTTATATTAAAATATATACACCTTTCTTAGAAAGGTACTTATATCATCCATTTTCACAAGAAAGTTTCTATACATAACTAAAAATAAATTATTGTAATTGGTAAACGTAGGGTTATGTACGATCATATATCCCAATTTCTGCCTGTTGCCCGATCCAGTATTGTCTTTGTCCTAGTATCCTTTTCCCATATGATATTTGTGGGATTAACTTTTTTTCATCCTTTATAACCATTCAAGGACTTTTCTAATTACTTAAGATTATTATTATTTAATTTTTGAGTTTTGTCCAGTAAAAATCTTTATTGACAAATGGTTAATAAATTGTAAATAATTATCACCTCATAAACAATTGCATCTCTCTATATGAGTTTGATTTATACTCTGAATGGAGGGAAGAAAACTAACCCTACAAAATGTTTAGACTCAAATATTTGTACATTTAAAATCAAGAAAAGTAGAATGAGGCTACCCTGCAGTTATCAGAATTTGTTCCGAGCTAATTAGCACCTTTTGAGTCTTCACAGAGTGTTTCAATAACAAAAAAATATTATTGTGTCTGGACACGACATAGGCAGGCCTGGGATACCCAAGCTGTGTGCAGCTAGGCATTATCCTGCTGGAATATAGCACTTAGAATCCCAGCTACGAATCAGAGCATATGCGGCCACAGAATCTCATCAACGAACCACTGGCCCATCAATGTTTCAGGTATCATTACTACAGTGGATCAGCTATTGTATGCTATGGCTGCACAGACCATGACGGCTGCAATGTAGCTGGTGTGTTGCTCAATACTGAGATTAGGATTGCAGTATTGTCCAGGGGTCCTCTACACATGGACATAATGATCATTAGTCCCCAAAATTAAGCAGCACTCATCGCTAAATATGACACATTGCCAATCTGTGGCATTTCATGTTGCTCTGGCCTGGCACCACTCCAAACAGAGACATCGATGATCCTGTGTTAACAGCAGCACATGTAAGGGATGCTAGAATCATAGGTTCACTTCCTTGAGGAGTCTAGATGTGGTTCGTGGACATATACACAAGCCCCTACTTGTGCCTGTATCGCAGACTGAGTTGCAGTGGGCTCTACACATGCCTGACGTACCATCATTCAGTCTTCTCTACTCGTGCTATGCCTGGTCCCTCCACAATCAGAAGGTATAGTGGTTAGTGGTATAGTCCGAGTGATCCACATGACAAGCTATGCATGTTTGGCCAATGTAGATATGACCACATTGGAAGGAATAGTATAAATTCCCTAAAAATTAAAGTCAGGGATGAGGTCTTTGAATTTGGAGAAACTGAGTTTATTAATGGGAGTGAAGACAACCTGAAAATTGAATTTGCGAAGGCTATTGGTTGGTTTCTCAGGCTCTGAGGTTTTCATCCACATATGAGGCACTCAAGACTGAACTCAACTACATTTGTGCAATTGAAGTTGATCGTGGATTCAAACCTTCCATCATCGATCGGGTCTTGAAAAAACTCACATGGCCTAAACTGGCTACTATTCTTACTGGTACCTCTTCTCCTGCACTTAACACGTCTGCATCCTCTTGGTGTCAAAAACCTCTAGTAAGATTGCTTCCAGCCTTCACAAATTCAAGTTTTGGCTTGTCTTCACTCCCATTAATGCACTAGGTTTCTCCAAATTTAAAGACCCCATCCTTAACTTTGATTTTTGGGGAATTTATTCTATTTCTTGCCAATGTGATCATATCTACATTGGTCAAACATGCATAGCCCTTCGAATTCATCTGAAAGAACTCCTCAATTTGTTTGAGGCCATACATATAATCGTCAACACAGATATTGTCGTTAACAATGGCATAGGCAGAAAGTTCATAAGGGGAGGGTTATAGGCTTAATGGGAGGGGTTACAACCTCCAAAATCACCACCCTGGCTACGCCTACAGCCATTAATGACCAGTTGCCATTTAATTTCTCCCCACTTCAAACAATAATTCTACATCCAATGTTTCTACTGACTCATGGTGTATTTCATCTCATTCAGAATAATTTTTATACTACCAGGTAAGTTTATTTTCAAAAACTCACGTTTTACTACCAGAGATGTTTTTTCAAACTCATGTTCTACTTCCAGAGGTGTTTCCTCTAAGTCACATGTTCATTATACCATTCATTTTACCCATACCTGTAACTGCCATTTGTAACACAGACTGGCATTACACAATGTGATGTATGGGTTGTCGTTCTGACAAAAAAAGCCCAGTGCTTTTGAAACAGCTGTAAACGATCAAATGTATCAGTCAACTGCATTAATTTATTGCTTTCTCAATCATTTTAACTATTAGCCTTAAAGTTAAAAATTAGCTTAAAAACAATACAGCAGAAAGCAGAGTACCCACTCAAAAAAAATTCCTGACTATTCCAGATTTTTCCCTGACTTTTTTGGCAAAATTCCTTGACTAATTGTGAAAAAAAATTAATTGAACTTTCATTTCAGGGTAAATAGCTTCACGTTCATGTGAATGAGTTTATCAGAATGCAGTAGTTAGAGAGGCTATCCCTGACTTTTCCAGGTTTAAACAAAAAAATCTTGTTTTTCTCCTTCAGAGATGATTTTAAATTTCCTGATAATTTCAGGTTCTCTAGATGGGCTTAAACTCTGAGAAAGGCTTAGCATATGAACGTAGAAACGTTTTTTAAAAATAAAAAAGGAATTAACAGATTACACTGAAGGGGGAGGGAATTTGTTCTAAATCGTTGGTTTTGCATTACCAATCAACCTAATTACAGTCCTAGAAAATTCAGTTTTAAGTTTAGTGATAGATGTGGTTGGGTAATGATGTTGAGGTAATTGAAGGCTTATAAGAAAAGTAACTATGTTATTTTTAAGGTAATTAAATATTAGTAAGGCTAATTTATAATTTAAGAGATTGTTAAAAAGAAAGCATATTATATCTTCTCATAATCTCCATATTCAGTATATCAATAGGCAGCTTCTGTTTTATCAACCTTATGTGCGTGTCTCTTGTTAAAAAGAAAATTCTTTTCTGATTTGCTTTGACTTTAAAACCATTCTACATTTATTAGAGATGGGTCCACAGAGGGATTTTGGGATGAAATAAAAAATACAGTAGGACCCATTTATGACAAGCTCACATTTAACAAGTTTTCAGATATAGCGAGGAAAATATGGATTTTGTTTGGTATAATGATTAAGCGCAATACAATTTAACTGCTTATAGTAAACAAGTTTTCTTTGGAGCCCAGATTTAGTGAGCAATTAAAAAAAGTAGCATATCAAGCTTTTTGTAAAAATTCCGTTACAATTGGTGCTCATTATAACTGATTTCTACTGCATTTTTACGAATTTGGGAGGAAAAACTTTTCTAATTTCCCCCTCCCATGGATCCGCCACTGCATTTATGCATTTACACTCAACAAAATTTAATGGGAGTTTAATTCGCAGGGTCCAGGGGTGGTGTTCATAACTACTGGGATACCCATACCGTGAGGTGTTGCTGCTGTTGTAAAGGTAAAAGAGGGATCCATGAGCTAGGTGTGTGTGTGCATAATAATTTACCCTTTTAGTGTAACTTTTGTTTTTTATGTATATTCTGCATTTATGAACTTTTCAGATAAATCTAAAAAATTTCAAAATATTTGAGAATTTTAAGCTTTTCTGAGTCAAAGCAGTTACAAAAAGCCCAAGGGGTACTTTTAGCCCCCTTCTTTAGGAAACGCATACTAATTCTTCGTAAATTCATTTTTGAAGTAGTAATACAATGAACAAAATATAATTAGCTTACATGAAGAACTTGCGATTACTATGTTTGAAGGAAAAATATTTCATGTTTAATTTTCCAAATCATTCATAAGAAAATGGAATATGAAAGTAGCTTTTTTTCTATCTGTAGATTGCGGATTTGTTCTTCTGTATGAACTGGATTGTTGAATAGGACCACACGGTTCTCTTAGCAAAATGCTCCCAAATATTGTTGCTAGATAAATAAAAATGTCATAAAAATAATTAAAAAAAAGGCCCAATGATAAAAATTTAAATTACAATGGAGGACTATTTAAACAATGCCCTCATTTCAAGTAAAAACATTTGAAGAGTTGCTATTTATAATTAGTTTACAAAAATTGAAACCAACATTAATAAAGATAAAAGGAATATCCCATAAAAGTAAGAATAATCTGCACATATCTCCCAAGAACAAAGCAATATCTGGATCTTGTATGTGTAGTTACTTATTTTCACTCAAGGATGAAGTCAGTTATCTTGTCTGATGTTAACATGGAAGTCTGTCGTGAGTTGGCAATCATGTTTTAAGTTTTTGAATGAAAGAGATATTTGCCAACATGAAATGTACAGACAGAATGAATGTGATGAGTGAAAGCACTGGCATATGCATGGAGGGGGGTGATGGAGGTTACCCAGCTATTCCTGGCAGGGCAGTAAAAGGTGCCCCCACACCTGAGCAGCCACAAAGCATTTATTATATTGTTCTTAAGCTCTTTGAACTAAAGACGATATTAAGGAGCGTTGTTTCATTTTACAAAAATAAAAATGTAAAAGTATTTCTTTTGTATAAGAAACATTTAAAACTATGTATATAGGAAAAAAAAGTAAACACTGCATATCAAATTCTTAACTAAATAATGTTCAATTAAGGACAGCAGTATTGTTTTTGCATCAAGGTGAGCACAAATCTAGGAACGGTCCTAGAGGGGGGCTGTAATCCCCCACTGCAATACAATTTTGTATATACAGGGTGATTCTTAACTCGAGGAAAAAATTTTAAGGGGTGGTAGGGGACCCGAAATGAACCATATTGGCCGATATCCCCATGTTCGAAATGGAACGGGTATGGTTGCAGCATCAATTTATTGTTTACGTCCAGCTCGTTGCTATGTAACCAATTACATCAATTAAAATATTTTTTCAATACAGAATTTAAGTGATTCACCTAATAATACAGCAGAGACAAACAAATCAAGAATTCCCTTTTCTGATCCTGATCTGTGTTGCGATTTAGTGAAAATAAGCATAAAACTGCCTTTTTTAACACACTGAAAAACAATTGTGAACTGCCAAGTATGTGTAACAGGTGAAGAACATCAAAAGAAACATTTTTTGTTCAGTCACTTTTTCCTAAAATTAGTCGTTTGGCTGCTACAGTGAATTTAGTGTTCGCATCCAGCGCATTCAAGGTTACCACATATGGCAAAATGCGCCATTTAAAGAATTTCTAAAATTATTTAATGCCAACGGACCTTGTGCTCTCTCTATTTGGCGACTTTCTAAAATCTGTTAAATTCACTGGAATTGTAAAGCGTAAAGCGCAGTACATCTTGGAAAAAGAGATATCTTAGGCAGGGGCGGCCTTAGTGTGCGTGTGTGGAGGTGGGGGACGAGCCGGGACACGACCGAGGTCGTTAAAAATTATAGTGCGCGTACTGAGAAATTAGCTTATGGCCGCTCTTACATACATAATTCTCAACGAGGTCGTAATATCCCAGACCAAAAACAAATAAATAAATAAAATAATAATAATAACAAAAATGTGCCGCATGTACAATGAAATCAGTTTTCAACGACCCTTAAACACTTTTAGCGCAGGATGGCATGGGAGGAGGGGCCCGTAGGCTGCTTAAAATCATAGTGTGTGCAGTAAGAATCAGTCTTTAGTGATCCTTAAAATTATGTCCAACACAAATTAAAACGGTTAAAGCGCCCGAAACTAAAACTTTCTGTCAAAAGAATGTATATTCTTAGTATATGTGCCTGACGCAATCCTAGAAGTACTCAAAAATGTAATGATTTTATTTAACCTTTTTACAATAAATGCTCAAACGGACTACCGCCAGAAGTGACGCATGCTTCACACCGAATCAGCCTGAGGTCCGTTGGCATTAAATAATTTTAGAAATTCTAGAAACGGCGCATTTTGCCATTTGTGGAAACCTTGAACATGGTACCCGTAAACACTAAATTCACTGTAGTGTCCAAACGGCTAATTTTAAGCAAAAAAGTCACTGAACAAAAATTTTTCATTTTAATGTCTTTCACCTGTTACACATACTTGGCAGTTCACAAATATTTTTCAGTGTGATAAAAAATGAAGTTTTATGCTTATTTTCACTAAATCGTAGCACAGATCAGGATTAGAAAAGGGAATTTTTGATTTTTTTTGTCTGTGCCGCATTATTAGGTAAATTACTTAAATTTTGTATTGAAAAATTATTTTAATTGGTGTGATTGGTTACGGCGTAGCAAAACAACCTTACAAATTATGTCCAAATACGAAGGATAACACGCTGAAACTAAAAATTTCTGTCAAAGAATGTATGTCCTCGAATGTATGGTGCTTAAGCGCCATCCAAGAAATTGCTCAAAAAAAATGTAACGATTTTATTTACCTTTTTTATAACAAATGCTCAAAGTGACTACCACCAGAAGTGATGCATACCTCACACCGTCGACGCATTGAATGGCGCACATTTTCAAAGATGCCAGGCATTTCTCGAACAGCATCAGAAATATATGTCTGGCGACGAGATCATGATTAATGTCAATTGGAGTCTCGTATACGATGGTTTTCAGTGTCCCCAGAAGAAGAAATCCAAACTGGATAAATCGGGGGATTTCAGTTGCCAAGACACAAGTCCATCTCCTCCGACCGGTCTCATGCCTGCTAACATGGAATGATCCAGTTTCACAGAGTTGCCTGTGCAAACGTGAAAAAACTCTATGATCCGGTACTCGATTAGTGAGGAAACGTTCACAATATTATCTTTGAGCTGCACTTGCATTCATATTGCTAGCCCCATACTCCAGATGCATATTTACCTTTTCAGAATTCGTGAATGACTCCTTCGTGAATGACTCCATCGTATACGACATCCGCGTAAGTAATGACTAGTTTAAGCAAAGAAGTGAATTCTGCACGCGCCCAATAGCGTCCTCTAGTAGTAAACGTACACATTTCGCTAGATTTGCCGTCTCTGCTGCCACTGTTGGAGAAATACCTGGCATCGCCCCTACACGATGCTTCCCCTGTATGCATAGCTGTATACAGGAGAAGGGTCGTTGAAAACTGATTTCATTGTACATGCGGTACATTTTTATTATTTTATTTATTTATTTTTTGGGATTTTACGACCTCGTTGAGAATTATGTATATAAGGGCGGCCATAAACTAATTTACTACAATTTTTAGCGACCTCGGGCGTGTCCCGGCTGGCACCCCCACACACACATTAAGGCCGCCCCTGCCTAAGGTATCTCTTTTTCCAAGATGTACTGCTTTTTACGCTTTACAATTCTAGTGAATTTAACATATTTTAGAAAGTCACCAAATAGAGAGAGCCCGATGTCCGTTGGCATTAAATAATTTTAGAAATTCTTGACATGGCGCATTTTTCCGTTTATGGGAATTACAGTGGACAATAAAGGTCATTGTAATCGGCGAACGATAATTACAAACAGAATCGCTGAACAAAAATTGTTCATTTTAATGTCCTTCACCTGTTACACATACTTGGCAGTTCACAACTGTTTTCCAGTGTGATAAAAAATGCAGTTTTATGCTTATTTTCACTAAATCGTAACACAGATCAGGATCAGAAAGCGAATTCTTGATTTTTTTTGTCTCTGCTGTATTATTAGGTCAATTACTTAAATTCTTTATTGAAAAATTATTTTAATTGGTATGATTGGTTACGTAGCAAACGAGTTGGACGTAAACAATAAATTGACTCTGCAGCCATTCCCGTTCTGTTTTAAACATTGGGGATATCGGCCAATATGGTTCATTTTGGGTCCCCTACCACCCCTTAAATTTTTTTTCCTCGAATTAAGAATCACCCTGTATATTCAAACGTTAGAGTCAGATTCGCGCCCTGCGGTGGCGCAGTGTGGTAACGCGTTCTCCTATTGCGCGGCTAATCCGGGTTCGACTCCCAGCAGTGCAAATAATCACGATTATAATATTAAAACAGCGTTTCTCAACCATTGTACTCTTGCGGAGAAAAGGAGTATTAGGGAACCCAAGCCAAGGCCTTCTTGATATACAGGCCGTGAAAGCATTTTCTCCGCCAGAGGAAAGGAGGGGAAACGGTGGCGTTTGCATAACATAAAATCTATTTATACAGAATATTACATGCATTTAATGATATTTCAAAATATTTAAAACATAGTACTTCATCGATTTTTGAAACATAATCTCGATAATTTCGTATGTTTAAATTAAACGATAAGGTTATTTGTTTAGTTTAAAAAAATTCTGGAGTTTCTTCCAATTGAATAAACGAACGAATAAATGAACGAAACTCGCGAACGAAATATAGGCTTCATAACATTTTATTTTATTAATTTTTTTATCAAAGGCAATTTAAAGGTTGTTTACGTATGTGTATATCATACTTATTCATGTAAAATTTCAATTTAATGCATTTTTTTTTACATTTATCCCACAAAATCTGTTGTCCATATACTTTTGAGACGGACTTTATTTATTATTATTTTTCGTGGAACTCTTGCTGAGAAACGCTGAATTAAAATATAGTTATATGCACTCCCCCTATCTTTTAAAATTGCAATGTTTGTTGCAGAGCGTATTTGTTTATGGCATGCCCACAAAAAAATAGAAGTTATTTTTTGTTCGTGTGTAAATTACAGATGTGCCAACTCGTTCCTTGAAGGAATCAACAGACGATTTCGCTTATCTATCATAAATGGGCAGACTCGCCCATGATTTGATTGGCGACAATTTGGCGTGCCGCTAGTGTGAATACAGCAGAAATAATAAGTAGATATGTTCCTAAAATAAAAAATTTCGTACACGGAATCTGGAAAGCTCTTAATTACTTGTTTGCTTGTTTGTAAGTTTTGCGGTGCAAGGATAGCAAGAGTCATGCTGCGCCGGGACCTACTGTTTTCCGAGGAATCCGAACCTCTTATGGCCTAGGGAACCAAACCCCGGACTACAGTGAGCAGTTAGTAGATAAGCTGTTTTTTTTTTGTTTCTTTTTAAGTTGTCTTTAAAGAGGTTTTTCTTACATTAGTAAAGACTTCTTTCTTAATAAATTTACTTAGGTAATAGTTTACGTATCTTACACTTCTAGCTGTACTGTGACTTATGCCTTTACCTTGGTGGAACTTGCTTTTGCTTTGTAAATTAACGTTTTTGAAAAAAAAATAGCTACACTGGAGCTCGATCTAACAACTGGTATGTCGCCAAATTTGGTAGATTGACGACTACCCGAAGCATGGGGAAAAATTCCCCCCCCCCCCGAAAAAAAGAGATCTTTGGTGCGGCTTCCAGCAACGTAGACTCTTGAAAATTATTTGAGGCCCCACAAATGCATATAAATTTGTGCATTAAAATATATGTAAAATTACAATTTACTTTAAATTATTCGAGCCCCACGGGCCCATATAACTCTACGCCTATAACGACTTCATTGCAAATTTTATAATGTGGGGCTTTTTCCATAAGAAAATTCAATTCAACAAGATCTGGTCCATTGCAGCATGGAAATATTGGGATACGCTTAAGAATTTTGCTATTCTGAAATTTCAACCACGAAACTGTCTAGAAAAGGCAACTTTTATGCAACTTCATTGCACGACCGGTACTTTTACAGCAGCAGTTCGCAGAAAAAAAGAGTAATTAAAATAAATCGCTCTGTTCCAGTTGCATCGTCACATCGCTCATCTATTATTCTACGAAATTTTTAGTGTTTGTTGGGCTGTCTCAAAGTCAACGGTGGGGTCTCTAATTTGGCAATCTTGAAGGGCTACGTACCCCAAAATTATATGATATTCCTCCAGGCATGCTACGTGTGTAAATCACCCTTCCCTTGCCTCTATTTAATGATATCAATAAAAAATGTAAAATAAACAAATACACAAAATGAGACTGTTACGTATTTTATAAACGAATTTTTTAGTATAGAGCAGAGTTGGCGATATTTTACAAAATATAGTCTTTCTAATGCTTGAAAATATCTTATCTCACCAAATCGTTCATTGTGTCTTTTTTCATAGATGTAAAATCTAGCTTAGTTAAGGGAGCCCGAAAAACAGGAAAAGAAATATAGAAAAAAAATGCACATTTCAGCAATGAAAACTACAGGAAATACGGAAAAAATACGTTGACTAAAGTAAAGCATCTTAACGGAAAATAGAATAGAGATATTATAAAGATACTTTTATCACCAACTGGTAATAAATATTTACGTCTGAATATTATAAGAGGAAAATGAACTAAGTAGACGATTTTTGATTGAGTCTATATGTAAATAAAAAAACCGTTAGAATTATGTGCAGAATGACACAGAAAATAGCGGAAATGTTTTGGGAAGAGTTAAACTAAAATTTTAACTTTTTTAAGCTATGCTCTTTAAAGACTAAATAAGTTTGAAGGCGTTATTTCTATCCATATCTTAGATAATTTTTAAAGAAAGTGTCAAAATTTTAATTGTTCATAATTTATTTTTTTAATATATAAAATATATACAAATATTATCTTATTACATACACCCTATAACAAAAAAAATCGACGCACCAAGAGGGAGTTGTCCGATTGCGATAAAAATTGGTGGATTTGAAGAACATACATAGAAAAAGAAACGATTAAAATTTCAGAACAATTGAATGATTTATTGCAGAGTTTGACCGTTACAAAGGGAGGAAGTCAATAAGGCGTTGGTCCACCTCTGGCCTGGATGCAAGCTGTCACCCGGCGTGGCATAGACTGATAAAGATCCCGGATGGTGTCCTGCGGAATTTCTTGCCAAATTGTCTCCAACTGTCGGGCTAAATCGTCAACATTCCGGGATGGTTGCAATCGCCTTCCCATAGCGTCCCAAATGTGCTCTATGGGAGAGAGATCAGGAGACCTAGCTTGCCAAGGAAGTGTTGGGCAAGCTTGAAGACAATTCATAGCAACACGTGCCGTGTGCGGCCGGGCATTGTCTTGTTGAAACGTAAGTCCAGGGTGTCGCAAAAGGAACGGTAACACAACCGGTCGTAGAATGTCGTCTACGTACCGCTGTGCTGTAAGTGTGCCAGAAATGACCACCAAAGGGGTCCGGCTATCAAAGGAGATGGCATCCCAGACTATAACACCCTGTTGTGGGCATGTGTGGCGTGCGATAGTAAGGGCAGGATCCCCACGCTGCCCTGGACGTCTCCAGACACGTCTGCGGTTGTCGTCAGGACACAGTTGGAAACGGGACTCGTCACTAAAGACTATACGTCCCCAGTCAGCGCAGTTCCAAGTTGATCGAGCCCGGCACCACTGTAATCGGACTTGACGGTGTAAAGGCGTGAGAGGTAAGCGGCGTAACGGTCGGCGCGAGCGTAAATTCCGCTCTCTCAGTCATCTGCAGAGGGTCATGTTGGACACATGTGTGCGGGCCACACGTTGGATAGTTGATAACGACGAATCCGGTGCTGTGACAGCTGCTCTGACAATCGCTCTGTCTTCCCGTTCTGTTGTGGCCCTAGGTCGACCGCTGCCATCCCTACGCTGACATCTGCCGTTGTTGACCCACTCTTGCCAGCACCGTCCAATCGCCGCATCGCTTCGACCCACATGTCCAGCGATTCTTCGATTCGTCCAACCAGCCTCTTTCAATCCGATAGCACGACCTCTTTCAAACTCTGACATATGCTCGTAATGAGCACGAATCTTTCGGCGAGGCATTGTTACAGTCGACGTAAGATATCCGCAGTCAAAATGCAACAGAAATTTTGACCACATATTGAGAATCGCTCCTTATATACACCTGCTGAATGCGCAGTTCCGATGCGCTGGAGTTCCCGCTATTCATTCATTGGACACCAAATTTTAATCATTTGCATGTTCGGTCAAAATGTCTTTGCATACGAAATTTCATTACAATCGGACAACTCTTTCTTGGTGCGTCGATTTTTTTTTTTTTTTAGAGTGTATATAAACTTTTTCCTATTCTAAAATATTTTACAATTAACTTTTATTTCTAATAGCCCCATTACCTTTACCATAATATTGTACTTATAATTTTTCAAAATATCGTTAAAATTTCCATATTCCCGCATGATCGTAAAACTTGTGTATTGAATGAACGTTAACTGTGTAGTTTTTATTTTGAAAACTATTGCTTTGTGTGTAAGCGTACTTAATTATTCATTATGAGCATTGAAAAGTGATTCAGGATTAATTTGATTGACAGAAGTTTTATCAGTTTTGGGGGATTGCAACGTCACGTTTCACAACCCCCCACTAACATATATCTGACTTTCAATCCGAAACTTCAAGATTTACAAGAAAGTTCTGGCCGATTAGAATTCACCGAAGATGAACAGATCTTATCAAATTCCTACCTCTCCTCTCCTACTTCAACAGTCAACACTTTACATCACAGGGTAGACGTAAACGACCATAGATATACAATCTCATTGACCAACTCCTCCCACCCCCTTTCTACATGATCGTCCTCCAATTGCTTCTACCCGCCTTTCTAAGTTTTTCCATTTAAGCACATTGTGTGGACAGATTAGTGACGCGCAGCCGCAAATCTGATTCTGCAACTTATTGATGAATTCGCTATGCCTATTTGCTAAAATGCATTTCGCACATGCGCAAAATGAGCAAACATCCACAAAACACAGTACTTGTATACATATATATAAATATATATAAACACCCGCGAAGATTTGATAGGATAGATTGAATCTTGGAATATTTTTGATTTCGCCCACGCTAAATACGCGTAGTTGCTTATTCATAGTCTATGCTATTATATGTAAAGAATTTTGAAAACAAGAGTTAAGATAACATATTAATACTTGTATTAACATTTCAATTGAGAATAAGTTTTACTTGTCCATTAAAGCAGGCAAAATAAAGCATTCCCTTGGGTAAGTTTTCGTCAAACTTTTAAAAAAATTCAGTAAATTTAAAATTCTAAAGCAAATAAATAAGACTTTTCCACATATGTGCATATTTATACTGAATATTAGATTCGAAACAAAAATATGTTTCTGATTTAATTTGTCAGTAAATTTCATTTTGTGTTTAATTTTAAAAGTTATTGTTAAACAAATCAGGTTTAATTTAATACAAATCGCTAAAATGAAATTTAAATGTTTCCTTTTTTCTTTTTTTCTTAATACGGATAAACTCTCTTCATGTACGATTTATAATTATATGCAGAAAAACTACTTAAGCCGAAACTTTCTCTACTTCTACTCAATCTTCGAAAATCGTCGGAGATATAATTAATATATTTGATAAGATTAGAATTGACTTGGTATTACATAAAAGGCATTAAATATTAGTAAACAACGTCGAGTGTTCAGCGTAATGTCGGATGTTTGATAAAACGTACGTCTGTCTGAAACGTGTTAAAACACTCTACCCAACATCAAAAATTGCGCTCCATAACGTCATTTTCTAATATTTAATACTGTATACGAAGTACAAATTTTCGAAGCGCAATATATGAATTGAGTGAACAATAAAACTGAGAAATTAAATTTTTATCGACAGTGTATTTATAACTATGAAACCCAGGACCGGATTATGGCATAGAAAAACAAGACCAAAGACTAAGGCCCGCATTTTTTTTTTGAGTGGCCCGGCCCGGTAAGGACTTAACATATTTCAAAATCGTTAGTAATTAGACCTTTATCACACTAGGGCAGTAATTTTTGAGTTTTTGCATGTACGTTGCACATAAATATGTTACCTGTACCGATTTTATTTTCAAAGTTTAAAATTTAAATTTCATAAATTTAGATAACGATCTGATATAGCGAGCATTCTCGTTGGTCTCATGATTCTCGTTATATAAGGTTCCTACTACAATTACACAGGCTTAATTTATGCTACGAGGAGCCAGGAAATAAAATTCTAGGGTCATACGAAATCTTAATCCGGTTCCGATGAAACATATAAAGTTATACAGAAAATATTAAAAGATGGCCTACTATTATGGAGTCATTTAAATTTTCAGCAGATCCTAGCAAGCACTATAGATACCTTGAAGAACGAAATGCTTCACATGAAGAACCATGTTCAACGAAATTTATTTTATTTATATGAAACCCGTCATGGTCAGGAATGGTTTAGGCCAGATATCTGATGCAGGAAGAAAGAGTTCAACAATGGTTTATTTTGAATAACCTTGTATTAAGAAGTATTGCATACAACGAGTGCAAGAAAGTTCAAGAATAAGTGTTAAAGGTCCTTGGTTTCAGTAGGATTTCGGTGATTGAAGATGGAAAAAAAATATTTTTCTTTCACTGAAATATTTTCTATTATATGAAAGTGATGGCTCATTTTGTGGGCGGAAGAAATTAATGAAAAGGGAACTTTGCGCTAAATAGAAGTTTAAGAATTTTACGTTTCCGAGTTCATTTTTGCGCAATCAATTCATATAAAGCGAAAGATAAAAGTTCTACTTATATCTAGAAATTGAACAAAACTGTTCTTGGATTGCAGTTAAATGTTTTTAATAATATTTAAATCTATTCTTAAAAATTTAATATTCCGTGCAATCAATTAACTAGTGCAGACGTAGATTTTTAATTGTTGGCCACATGGAACATTAATTCTAGGAATTTTTAGATTTCATTCTCTAATGTAAATAAGTTAGTTCGAAAATGGTGGTTATAAAATACAAGTAATAATTCCTTTTTATTAAATTGGAGATTGGCTTTGACTCTTTTCACAATTTCCTATATTATGCTTTCCTTACATTTTGAAGCTATCTGTGACTACGTTATTTGTGACATTATCAATGCTACATACTTTGAGCACTATAATATTCTGTATGTTAAAAATTTATGCGTTTTCTTTGTTATGTGTTTACAAAAATGTGTTTCTGATTTAATTTGTCAGTAAATTTCATTTTGTGTTTAATTTTAAAAATTATTGTTGAACAAATCAGGTTCAATTTAATACAAATCTCTAAAATGAAATTTAAATGTTTCATTTTTTCTTAATACAGATAAACTCTATTCATGTACAGTTTATAATTATATGCAGAAAAAATACTTAAGCCGAAACTTTCTCTACTTCTACTTAATCTTCGAAAATCATCGGAGATATAGTTAATATATTTAATTGCAGAATGTATAAAATGTGGAGCTGTTCGTGTACTGTTACATAAAACTAAGTAAAAAAGGGAATGGAGTAAGTTTGCAGAACTTAAATACGCATTCTGTTTCTGCTTTTACGACAATATACAGAAAAAAGTATTTCCTCAACAAAAATTATTAGTATACAGAAAATGTATCCTTGTTACAGGGCATGTCTTAGATAAAGATAATATATCCTTATTGCCGGGAATGCCCAAGATACAGAAATTGTATCTTTATTGCCCACTATGCCTAGGATACAGAAAATATACCCTTGTGAAATAATAAGCGCTATTGCGGAGATTTAGAATTTATAGAAAAATAAAACATTCTGTTTCGGTCATTAGTTTAAGCTAAAAGATACGTTATACCACTCTCATAGTATCAACTGCAAATAATTCTCATGTGCATGCTTTAATTTCAAGTCTTTATGGTAAGTTGAAGAAATTAGTGAAAAAGGATAATTGCTATACAGTGTAATTGCACAGCAACGAGATGAAACACCAGTTAGTAAATATCAGTATAGTGAAAGACCTGGACGAGGATATCGAATTACTGAATTTTCGGAAATTAAAAATTGTAGCATTATAGAACTATTTTTCAGGGAATAGCCACAAAGAAAAAATGAACATAGAACCACATTGTTGAAAGAGCCGGTAGAACTACAACTACAAAACCATAATTTTTTTTTTATTGTAGATGGTGTGTTTAATAGCTTACATACGGGAAACAATTATAAAATGGACAGAAAACGACTAAAATACATTTCAGCAAAAAAAAAAAATATAAAACAACAAACAAACGCACAACAAAGTTGAGATGACAAATTACAGAAATGTCAGGAAGTTCAAATTCGCAACAAAAAAGGGAGTTGAAAAATAATTTTCTCGTATTAGACAAGCTGATAAAAACTAAACTCCGATGGCAGGAGAATCAAATGAAAAAAAAAATATTACAATTATAAGAACGATAATAAAATATTGATATTTTAAGTAAAAAAAAATGTAACAGAAAATTGTCTGAAAGAATACGAAAAAGTGGATAAATAGGTGAAGACAGAGAGATGAAACTGGGTAAAACAAGATTTCATGCAGAGAGCAAATGTGCTGAATTAGGACTAGAGTATTACCTGATTATAAAAAAATGCAGTTGTGAACACTTACAAAGAAAATCATTTTATCTTCAAGAGGTTAAAACAAGGTTACCCATTAAGAAAAGGCAAATTATTTTACTAAACGTGTAAAATAATGTCGTAATAAAAAATTGTTAAGCAATACTAATTTTCCAAATACTTGTGCAAAATATTCTACAAAAAATTAAAAACAGCAACCTCCTGCACCTCTACCACCCGATTTCGCCGTTGTGACCATAGCTACACGCACAATCAACTTTGCTTGTTCGTGAAAGTTGTTTTATTATTCTTATGGCATCCGAAGTTTTGAGGCAAAAGCAACTTCAAAAGCGAAAGCAATGCTTTTGCTTCAATGCACTTTATCTTATTTTAGACATACTCATTCTAAGCTTATTTCAACATTATTTAATATAATTATGCATACTAAAGATCTCCAAGACTAGTTTGGTTTGTAAGAGACTTGCAGTAAGAAATGAGAAGCTCGATTTTACCTTGATAAGCAAGATTTTAATTTCAGTTAATGCAAAGTGTGGATTGATTTTTAAAATATTTTATTTGCACTACCGATGTTCACATTTGTTAGAAAGTAGTGTTATATAGATTTTGTTAAGCTTTAATACACATAGCGCATATACACAGAATGATCACAAATCAAGTTTCCACATTCAGAGTTCTCTTCCGATGTTGGAGCATGATAAATAAATTTTTGAGAAAAAAATATTTAAAAAAGATATTCCGCTTTGAGAGCATTGAAAAAGAATCATATTTGCGTAGAATATTGTGACCTTGCCATCTGTTTTGTTACTGCCCAGATGTGTAAAGACCCGCTGAAGGATTTTGTTGTTTGGTAAATGCACTGCGAGGGTCTTTTGGTTCAATTGCTTCTATGCCAGATGGTGCGTCAAAATACCTTACGTCAGATAATTAATGTAGCATCTTTTAAGATAATTCACCAAGAATAAAGTCATTAATCTTTCATTTATAACACTATGGCCATGCTGTTCACCAGACCTTAACTCCAGTCGCTTTTTATTGTAAAAGCACCCCAAAAGCTTAGTTTTCCAAGGCTAAAATCTTAATTCAGCAGAACTAAAGATGAAATAACATTATATATTATAAAAGCATTATTTCCAATTAATTTTCCTCCGCTCTCGATTGCTACCTTTAGAAAATCTAAATAAAAGACAAATTGAGTTGTACCCACTTCTTCTTCAACACCTCACTTTCGCTATATCTTTTATATAAATAAATTTATTTATTACACTCACGTTGTTTATTTATTTATTTCATAAAAACAAAATTAAGGTTTACATTATTATCGCTTTCGCTTCTCATAGTGCCGTTACAACATTTTAATTTCTTTAGGAAAATTGCTTTTATGTATTTGAAAAAGTGTGCTTGCCAAGTTTCGTCCAGTTTCATTCAATAGATCTTTTAGTAGATGGTTCCGAATGGAATTCTTTAATTAACATA
Source organism: Dysdera silvatica (assembly GCA_006491805.2). Lineage (NCBI taxonomy): Eukaryota > Metazoa > Arthropoda > Arachnida > Araneae > Dysderidae > Dysdera > Dysdera silvatica. Next base: position 270,541,382 of record QLNU02015360.1, read on the forward strand.
CAGTAACCTCTCCCACTAACGAATCTTAAGGTACTGAGAAAAAGGTCGTTAATCAGAGAATTTCGTCAATCATAATGTGGAATTAAGTAAGAATTAACTTCGATGTTTTATTTGATTTTGTTTTACCATCGCAGGTTTAGGAATGTCAAATACATTTGATAAATACATTGGCGTGTTCAAAAATCATTATTATTATTATTATTTGAATTACACCTTAAAATTTAATAAAGTTACACAAAGAATAATAATAATTCAGTGTATTATAGTAATGAAGTGACGATGTATGACTTACAGATTTTTTTTTTTTCAAATTTAGTTAACAGACATAAAGTTTTATTTTATCAATACACCAGTAACTAGAATGTTGGATGCTTTTTTTCTTTAAACCATTGTAGAAGAGATATGTCATCTTCATCTCTTTTAGAATAATGTATTTTTAGATGCTTATTCGATGAAGATCCGCACTTTTATGCAGCCTATGATATATTTTCGTAATTTGCTAAAACATCTTTAAGAGTAGATTGGGACGGATGAAGCTGTTTAACTAATTCTATTTTTGTTTCTCATCCTTTAAATATTTTTACTTTACTTTGAAGCGTAAGACGCTTTCTTATCATGGCTATTTCTCAACTAAAACGACTCCCTGTGAAGGGTAATAATATCTTACATCCTCATATACGGAGAAAAATGCGTTTGTTCTTGTCCTCATTCGTCTAGTAGGTCAAGACACCGCGTGCTCAATGCGGGGACCCTGGTTCGAGCCCAGGATGAGGACGGCGCCTCTTTTTCTCCAAATATAAAAAAAGCTCTAGTTTGAGCTACATAAACGTGGGTGGCAAAAATTATTGTATAAAGTTACCAACACGAATCCCTTACCTTTATACAGAAAAAACCTCATCAGTTCAGAGAGTCAATTAGCGTACTTGCATTTAACGAAAGGAAAGGGTCCGCGATGAAAAATCTGAATGACGAGCAAAGAAAAGCAATGCTAAACGTCGTTAAAAAAAGGAGTCGTTAATCAGAAATACATTAACATCATGAAGTATTTGTCGGGACCACAAAATACGGTGGTTAAACAGAAAAAGTCGCTTATTGAAAAGCGTTATTGAAAAAATTTAATTACATTATCTTCTAAGGAGTCTTTGCCGCGACCTCAAAATACAATCGTTAAACTAGAAGATTCGTTAATTAGAGGGACGTTATTGAAAAAGATTACTGTATATTTTACATACTTTAATATAATATATAACGAAAGTTATTTTTAAAACATCCTGCAACTTTATAGAATATAAAATATTATAAACTATTTGCAAGGGAATTTACAAACCAAATTATATTTCTTGATTTCTAGTGACTAACACCGACAGTTTTAATTCTATAGTTATATTTTATTTGCTTGCAACGAAACACATCTCTTATATAAAGTAAGCTAGTATTCTATCTATTATTTCAATAATTGCTCATGTGAATTTAGCAAAATGTTTTTGATGTTCAATATAAAATTAAATTTTTATCAAAATATAAATACGTTAAAAATATCAAAATTTTTAGCCTGCGCTTAAGGATATATAATATCGAGTTTGATGGAATGGATATTTCTCTGATCCAGTTAATTAAAGCATATATTTAATAAATGCCATTAGAATGCAATATTGCTGACCAGTTTGACATCACAATCGTGTTTAATTATTACATAATAGTTAATATATGCATGTCAAAATACTCTCTTTATAGATGGCTTAAGAACCCTATTTATAGCAAGTGCATTTAGCTTTTGAAATATATGCTTTGGAAAATATACCTTTCCAGTGTAACTTAGCAATTAACAAACGTTCAATGATAAATATATTTAACGACAATGCTTGCTATCGCCCATTAATATCACATTAGGCGCCATCATATCTGGGTCTCTAAGTGATATGAATAGCAAGTGTTTAACTCGAACAACCGATACTCTGAGTTAAAACTAGGACACTAATCATTTGTGCCAAGGGGACTTAAGGGGTGCATTACTAATGAAGGATTCATCATCAATATATCTACGTATATATATATATATATGTGTATGTGTGTGTATGTGCATAGAAACTTCTCAATCAGAAAGTAAATTTTATAGATTTTTGTGCATTACTTCTCAGCTAATAAAATCGGATTAATATAAATTAACAATGATTGATGGTTTTAATACAATTATATTTACGAAATTTCGTTTATTTTATGTTACCTTACATATATGAAAATTGTTGCGATTCTAGGAGTATGATACACAATTCCTATTATATTCCGCACTTTTAGGGATGGCTTCTTTTCTGATAAGAAATACTAGAGTACGAATTTTAGGTTTTGTTCACTTTTTGATTTTCTGCTTACGTTTCGTCCAGGTTGTAAATTTTCTTTAGTTTTATGCAAAAATTACGTAGCTTAATATTGTTTACTTTATTCTTCAAAAATATTTTTATAAAAATATTTTTCGATTATGGTAATGTAACGACTACGTTCAAAATGCATTATCTCTTTGAGAATAAATGAAAGAGAATGCGTTCTTTGTTTGCCCGATTCCTCGTCTTCCCTTGACTACCTCTGTAGAGAATTTAGAACCGCTGTTTTCCTTATCAAGATGAAGCAAACGCTATTAGCGAAATTCCGCAACGGTATTTCGTGCCACAAGTGGAAATACCCGTTATTACGAACAGTTTGGGTGAACCTTTCATTCTAACAAACCCGCCATATCACCAGCAATCTTTAACAAGGACTTCATACATGACATGTTCCATTTTAAGAACGTTTTACCAGTATGCCCAATTAAATTCAGAAAATGTCCGAAAGGCAACTGCAATGAAATGAATGTTTAGGATGCAAGGTGTTGGTGTTGAAACATAGATTGAAAATTGCTAAGCAAATACTATGAAATGAAATTGTAAGAGTTAAACCACGCAACTGAGGCTATACAATTAATAATTAATCACCTGCTTAAGATTTAATTAAAAAATATTATTTGGCAATACACGTGCACTTTAAATATTTCTAACTTCACAGATTATTTTTGTTAGAGACTCCACAATTTCTTCCAACTCGCTAAAGATATCCAAACGACTACGACTAATGATATTTTCTCATAGAATTTTATATTAATTGCAGTAATACATGTGCATATTATATTCAATATAAATCTTACCAATCTTTTCAAAAGTATTTGAAAAATTATTATATAATAAACTAATAAACTTTATAGAAAAGAATAAAATTCTAAATAAAAATCAGTATGGATTTAGAAAATGTAAAACCACAGAAGATATATATACTAAGAAAGACTATAAATAAAATACAGGAAAAAAATTGAAAATAAAGAATTTGTAATGGGATTATATTTTGATCTGAGTAAGGCCTTTGATGTCTTAGATAGAGGGATACTCCTCCTCAATAAACTAGAAGAATATATTATCCGTGGAAATATATACAAATTAATATAAAGTTATTTAAAGGATAAAAACAAATTGGAAAAATTGGAAATAGCTATTCACAAAAACTAAAAAATAATTATGGGGTCCCTCAGGGGTCAATACTTGGCCAACTATTATTCATTCTATACATAAACGATATAGTAGAGGTTGATAGTGACATAAATCTATTGGCTGATGATATTGGATTGATTTTTGGAGAACAAAAAACAGTATTTATATGAAACGGCAAGAAACAAATTACTAAATTTGGGAAAATGGTTTAAGGAAAATGGTCTAATTTTAAATACTGACAAAAATAAATATACTTCATAATATAAACAAAAAAAATCGATATTGAGGAAACATTGAAATTAGACAATAAAATTATAGGTAGAACAAATGAAATAAAGTTTCTAGGAATAGAAATAAACGAGCACTTAACATGGAACAAACACATAAAGGAAATTTGTAAAAAAAATAAGAAAAATGTAGGTATAATTACAAGGTTAAATGACTTAATACCTTACCACTGTAAAATAACGCTATACTATTTATTGATACATAGTCACATAATTTATGGAAATAGTGTGTGGAGTAGGGTAAACAAGGTTAATCTAAAAAAATTACAATCAATAATTGATAGATTATTAAAAAGAATAGGATATAAAACTAACAGAAATTATAAAACAAATAAAAATAGAAAATAATATAATGAATATAGAAGTAAACACATACAAAATATTTATAATGATATATTTAAAAATTACAACAGGTAAATATGAAACTATAAATACCTAGAAAAATTCAAACACAAGAAATACAAGATCAGGTAACACTTTAAAAACGGAAAAAATAAGAACAAATGTGGGGAAAATATATAAATTATTATGGAATTGATAAATGGATTAAATTACCAGACCATATAAAAAATCGTTTAAGAGAAAGAGTTTAAAAGGAAATTAAGAATTTACTTAATAGAAAAACAAAAATATAATGGTCATACTGGCCATAACGGGAACTAGAATAATAATACTTGTTTTTGTTTTGCTATGCTTCCTCCGTGCAGTGAAATGTAATTTGAGCATGGAAATAAAATTTGTATTGTATTGTGTTGTATTGTATAACAATAACAATTTTTGGATTGTCAATTACATCATGACATGTCAAAAGGGATTTACTGTGTTTTCGTTCGACAATCTTTATATACGTACTGTATACTAGTGCTAAGACTAACACCTGTACTTTAAAGTGGAGATTTTATCTGCGAGATGAACATGATATAAGGCGCTACTAATAAAACACAACTTTGTGAGTTAAAATACTTCGTTCCATAATTTCTTAAATGCCAAGTGTAATACAACCATTAATGAAAAACTGACATGGGTATGCAAATAGAAGCAAGAACAACATAAACAGAGTATTGCATGTAAAATGTTGTCTCGAAACTCTGATATGACGTATTTGCTTGTCCCTGGCATTTACATAGCTCTTACAATGAGCCCTTATACTTATTTTCAGGTCTTTCGAAAGAAAATGCGAGGCCTGGGGCAACTAATATTTTAGGGGCCCTTAAAAATCGACATACATACACCTAACGTATATTGTTACGAAGTTGAGGCCCCTAATATTATGAAGCCCATTGCAGCAGCCCCTCCTGCCCCCTCTGATGGGCCCTGCATCTTCTTGCCAGACTGCTAAGTTAATAATGTTACATATTAACGAAATATAATCGCATCTTCATTCATATGCCAAGAATTACGAGCAGCCATGAAATTACGTTTTAATTCTGCCTTAGCGGAATATAACCCTCGCTGTCTTTGCGCCATGGACATTCAACGAACTTTATTTTTGGAAAAAGTTCAGGCTATGTAATAACTGGAAGCGCGTATGATCATGAATGCCAACCATGCTGTGCAAAATTCGCTCTCCTTTAAGTAACTATGTAGAAAAGAGTGAACAAGCATTTGAAGAAAACTTGCAAAGTATATGTAGAAACTCTCTCAATAAAATGTAACTACGTGATGAATAAGTTACAGAAATAAATGTAAATAATTAAACCCATATTGAGGCGCGGTCTTGTCTCTACATACCGTACTTCTCTACATATTTAATTTGCGTGAATTGCCGTGATCATGGTATGGAAATTCCCTTTCTATGGAAAACTAATCTATATATCAAATTGTTTTCAGGACAAATCATAATCTCTTACCCCCTGTAATGGAAAGGTTAGGGAAAACAAGTGAGAGAAAATAGTACGAAGTTGTCGCGAAAGAAGGAAGGAAAGTATTTTCAAAGTCATTATGGCGCCAACTGATCGCCTAACGAGAATATTTTCTCCAAATTCCACCTCACCCCTGGCCTCGAATAATCTTCCTCTCTAAAATAAATTTAGTTTGCTTTAGTCTCTCTAATCCAAGGTGTATGTTCGAGATGACAAACAGAAAGTAAATCCCAGTGTCGTTGAAAAGGTGGAATTGTTGAAGCATCTAGACAATGATATTCCTTAAAAAGTCCTTTCAGTATTGCTGCAATGCTCTACGTGTGGAAGCACTTCTCTTCTTTGATTTGGGGTGGTCAGATGTTTGAGGACTCAGGTGAGCTTATTTTGTCTCGAATTTTTGAATTTTTTACCGTTGATTTCCCAGCATTTTTTTGTGACATCAGAGTTGATTTAGTTACACGGATGTTTAGATCCGTGAGTCAACTTATCCGTAGATTGCTTATTTCATACGGCAGGTGTAGGAAACCCGTGGCCTTACAGCAACATGCGGCCTTCGAAGCCCTTATTTGCGGCCTTTTAAACCGAATTAATATTTTGCAAAAAAATTTTATTTTTATTAATATGATGCTGTTCGCTTTTTATTTGTATTATAATCTTAATAAACTAAAATAGACCTAAGTAAAGTATAAAAAAGAATAGAAGAAGATTTAACGAAATAATCTTCCTTGATTGACTGACAAAATCAAAATATATACGGCCTTCGGATGTTACAGATAACTTAATGCAGCCTTCCAACATGAAAAGGTTCCCCCATCTCTGTTCTAGGGTCTTGATAACTAGATAAGAATTCCGAAAATTCCTTTCCGATAATGAATTTTCCGAATTTTTATAACTTCTTGCTACCGTGGCAACTTTTTACTGTCCATTCTAATCACCTCAACTCCAAGAAACGAAACGTGTTGCCACAAGTCGGACATGTTGTGGGGCTGTCTGACACAAAGTACTATTCCGCCAGAGAGCCTTTGGAAGGCAAGACGTGTGAAAGTTACGCTCCTAAAAATATGTTTGTTAGTGCTATTAGTGGTCGTAATATAGATTGAATTAGTGTTATTGTAAATTTTTAAACCGATATATTGTGATAAGTAGCAAAATGATATCGTATTTTATATTTATTGTGGAGATATTGCGAATCTTCAAGACATTGCCGCTGACTGCTACGTGGCATTAACTAGTGTTTGGTAATCATGCAAATTTGGGGTTGCATCGATTTTGCAGTAGTGCATTTACAGAATTACTGATGTATACGAAGTTATTAAGTCGACAAATGGTAAGTGACTTTACTAATACAGTCGATTAAATGTACGAGTTATTACTGCACAAAACTAAATTAATGGACTGTTAAGGTAGTGCAATGAAACACGAATTGCAAAATTTAAAACTTACTTTGCATAACTAGTAACTGTAACTTCAGATGTATTTACTCAGAAATGATAATGAGTTATGATAATAATAAATTTGAGTTAATAACTAAATTATATACATAATTAATATAATAATTATTACATAATAACTAAATTTGAGTCCTGTGAATAATAATACAAAAGTAATTCCGTCGAAATCTGTTATATTTTGATAAAATTGAGACTATATATAAAAATGGTAAAGAACCGAAGAAGAAAAAAACGTGTGGAGAGCATGATGATGTGATATCAGATAAGAGTGATAGTTGGGGGAGGAGATTGGAAATGGAAGGAGATGGAAATGAAAGCATAGAAATGAGTCCAATAGATGTGGAATAGGGAGAATCGGGAATATGTGGAATAATAAGGGAATTGAGAGAGATAAAAAAAGGTACGAGGGAAAGTGAAGAAAGACAGACTCAAAAAGATACGGAATTACGTAAAAGGATAGAGGAAATGAAAAATAAATATGAGGAAATGAGATTTACATTTATGGATATCTCCAGGGAATTTGAAACTTAATGAGTTCAATTTTCTTGCTTTTCTAAGTGGCAACAGTTAAGAAAGCCTGCGAAGTGAACATGGTGTTTCTATTGTGGGAGCTCACACAAGAATGCTTTACTTCAACTACTGTAAACTTTCAATTTTGCGAACTCGTAATAATCAAAACCATTAATATAATAGTTCGTAAGACTGAGGGTTAGTAAATGGAAATTAATAGTGGTCGTATAGAATACTTTTTAGGAACAGTTCGTAAATTGAAAGTTTGTAAAAAGCGAGTCTACTGTGTTCCGTTTTTACGAACACTTATTTTTCTCATCCTTTGCAAAAGAGTATATTTTAGTTTTAATTTATCCTCCGTATTCGACATTTTTCCTAAATTTACAAGTTAGTTAATTTCCTATATTTTCGTGTTATTAAAATTTTTCCATCTTTTCACTCTTAACTTTTCACTTCATAAAAAATGGTGAGGAGGTTGTAGTACAGCAAAGATTTTTGCAAAACTTTGCAAAATCTGTGCTCAAACTGATTAATTTTTACGCACAACCTGTTTCCAGAGCTCAATTTTGACACCTTTTTGCATAACAAATGGTGCTTTTGGAGCTAGAAAGGCAAGTTATCTTTCAAAGACTTCTCTTACCTGATGGATGATTGGGAAATTTGCGAGTACTCCTATTCGCAATTTTTTTTAACTTGCGTATTAATCCAGTTATTGCAAAATTTTATTTTTGAAATCCAAACTTTCAAAGCCGTATACGACCTGTATTTATCAATTTAAAATTGCCTTTTCTTAAACTTTTTTTTGAAAGTTTACGGAAACATCGGTAATTTTTGGAAAAATTAAAATATTATTTTCGAAACTTTTATATTGAATACGATTTTAAACTCACGTCTTATTAGCTGTCTTTTCTGAAGAAACCATTGGATAAATTTCTGACAAGGCTAATAGGAATTTAGTGATTAGTAATTCAATCAAAATCCTTTTTTTCCGTCAAAGTTAAAATTTTAATAACAGTATTTACACTCGCAGATCAATTTCCTGAATATTTCAGGATAGCACATTCTAACGAGGGGTCTATATCGAAGAAAAGTGACTTAAACCCAAGTGACGAAAACTATTAGCGCACATGCTAAAAATAGGCTAAGTACATAGAAGAAGAAAAATATGATGTAAAGTTTGGAAAAATTAATAATTGGTGAAATGGTAAAGAAACTTAAAGGAGAGAACTTGAAAAAGATTTAGGAAAAGAAGTTGAAGAAAGAAAGGGGAAAGGAATTTAAGAGAAAACAATTGCAGGGAAAGAGCATTAAACACTAGTAGTGAATATTCAAAAAAAGCATTATTGTGGAAAAAATTAAAGAATTTATGAGTGAAATTAGCAACGTTATATAACAAAAAGAAACCTTGAGTGAAAAAAGTTTTACAAAAAGGTTAAATAGATCAAGAGGGATATGTTTGTGGAAAGACAAAGCTCTATTGAGCTATGGAGAACTATTGGTAACGCCGAAAGATCGTATGCGAATCATTCACGGTATTATAGGAGAGAAAACATTCACGGTGTGAAGAAATAAATCATTCACGGTATGAAGAAAGAAATCATTTACGGTACTAAGAAAGGAATCATTCACAGTAATAGAAAAAGAATCATTCACGGTATTGGGAAGGAATCATTCGCAGTATTAAGAAAGGAATCATTCACGGTATGAAGAAAGGAAACATTCATGGTATGAAGAAAGAAATCATTCACGGTATTAAGAAAGAAATCATTCACGGTATTAAGAAAGAAATCATTCACGGTATTAGAAAAGGAATCATTCACAAATGAGGAGATTTAGAGAACCATAAATTTTGAAACCACCAGCCTTGCAGTGACATAGTGGTAATGCGCTTAACTATCATGCGGGATATCCGGGTATAAAACCGGATGATGTCGAATGCTTGCCGTTTTTTTACTGATTCGTAATTCGGGGTTTGATTTCTTACGTGAAAAATACATAGATTTCTTAGAAAAGCGTGGGTCCTGTTACAGCGTTATCGCAGCTATCCTTGCGCCGCAAAATACAAGCAACTCCAAATTAAAACGGTCATAGGCAGTGACGTAGCGTGAAAGGGGCACCTAGGCCTGCCCCGGACCCAAAATTCTTAGGGGGGGCGAAATTTCAATGTTGGACTGACGGAAGGAGGTACTAACGGGTTTTAGTGGGCGAAATACTTAACTTGCCCCGGGCGCTGGCAACCTACACTGTACAGCTGATCGTAAATTTATAAACAGTTTGAAATTTGATTGAAAATTGAACGCAAAGAATATAATTCGTTTGGCGCAACATAGCCTTAGTTGTCCTTAAAATATATATTATAACCATATAAATAAAAAGTAATTTTATACATTTGTTTACTTTCTTTCCAGAAAGGATTACTTTTCAATGGGTCCAAAGTGTACACGAAATTAAGGCTAAATAAAAGACCTTTGTAATAAATTTATAAAATAATCATCATCAATAAAATAAACATAAAAATTTAATTTTTTATAAATTAAAACAGAAAACTCAGCTTTGAGAGGAAAGCTATTTCATTTTCACGTTTGTCATAATTGGCGAGATTTGGCTAGAAACTTGCCATAAGAAAGTGATGGTGATGGGAAAATCTTACGAATGTTATGGATTCACGCTCAGGAAAAATTTTTTCAAAGTTAAAATGGACGACTGCGGCGTGGGTCTTTCTTCCTTCCAGAAGATTCCGAGAAAGAATGGCACAAATAAGTAGAAACGTTACAAGCAAAAATATTTGTGGAAATTTTCTTCTTAAACTATTTTTAAGGTCAAACTCTTTTTATTCGCAATTGTATAAAAAAAATAGTGCGAATAATAAAAAAATAATAATATTCTACGATTCAATACAAATTATGCAGTATTTTATTTCGCTAATCCATTTATTTAAATAATAAAATATTATAATAACTTTTATGGGCTTCAAACTCTCATTTCATATATTAGGTTAAACGCAACCATTTTGGCTATAAATTAATTTTGTTTAGACCCTGTGAGGCCTTGTGTAAAATTTTTTAAATACGGTGAATCAGGTCTTCAATCCTAAAATGAATAGCAAGTCTTGAATCCTAGACGAGCAGCAAATCTTGAATCCTAGATGAGCAGCAATCCTTGAATCCTAAAATGAGTAGTAGGTTTTGATTCCTTGAATGAGAAGCAATTCTTGAATTCTAAAATGAGTAG